>RJWH01000831.1:0-463911 GCA_004363575.1 Solenodon paradoxus
CAGCAAGCAAAGTGCGGGGTGCATAGTCTCTGAGCTTGCATGCTGCTCAACAGCAGAGGCCACTATTCCCGTGGACTGACATGTGATGCATTGCCCCCAG
The DNA here is from genome assembly GCA_004363575.1 of Solenodon paradoxus. Classification (NCBI taxonomy): domain Eukaryota; kingdom Metazoa; phylum Chordata; class Mammalia; order Eulipotyphla; family Solenodontidae; genus Solenodon; species Solenodon paradoxus. The sequence goes on from RJWH01000831.1 coordinate 101, forward strand.
AATTATGCGTCCAACAACCTTAAATTATGGACATGAATATTAACGTGCTATCATTCCACACCTAGGCTGGTGGGGGGTCTAGGACACTTCAGTGGAGCAGCTGTGTTTACGTTGTGGTAAGAAAGGAAAGGAAAGCTAGTGTAATATCCGAGGGCATCAAACTTCAAGCTTAGACTGCCAAACCCAGGGAGGAGAAGGGAGATGATGAATACTTCAGGTTGTGCAGTTTAATAAATCACCAGTTATTACCTGGTGAGCCTCTTCTAACCACTAACTGAAACCCTTCACCTCATGACCAAATTCTTATAGAACTTGCTTTTACATCTCAGGTTTAAATCACCACAACCATAAGTGACAGGGAGCTGATGCAAGTTATTCACTCTCTTTTCTTGCTTCCTTGACATGACCTTGTAGACGATCCACCCTAGAACAAGGGAAGAATCATTACCTATAGCCGAGTGACAGACAGTCTGTAACCCTCTGCATTCATGGGCCTCCCTCAGTAGAAGAGTAATGAACAGAGCTGCCTTCCAAGCTTTGACTCAGGTCAATTCTATACCTGCAGGACTGAGAGATCTCCTTTCAGATCTTAGCTAATGAATTAAAGACTATGTGATGAGGCAGAATGACACATTAGGAGTGCCTGGTTAAGTGAATATTTTCTTTTCACGCTAAATTAAGTTGTGTTCTTAGGTAAAGTATTAACTCTCGGCTGTGTCCTATGGAGCTCCTCTTCTTCTAGAGCAACAGCCCTACAGAACTCCAAGCTAGCAGATGCTCTTCTGATGTGTAGACCTAAATCCACAAATGTTGGGGTGTGAATGGCTTTCATCTTCTTGGACACAAGAGGAAAGATTCTGGCATAAAGAGGAGTTGATGTGGCAGCTTAAGTCTGAAGGCAGTCTGGGACAGAATTCCTTGTTTTCTCAGAGGCCCCAGTCTTTTTACTGTAAGGCCTAAACCTGAGTGGTTGAGACCGATCCACTCCAGTGAATTTATTCTGACAGAGGAGTTGCATAAAGCAAGAACATAGCCTGCAGCCTAACAGCGCAGCGAGGAGCTGTTTTGTTAATGGCTATGCAGAAAGAGAAGGGTTCTCTTTGCCCTTGGCTGAGGAAGTAGACCTATTTGAGTGGCTGCAGGTGGTCCAGCCTGAAGGGAAGCAGTAAGAAGGGTTTGGAGGGCAGAACAGCTTTGCCCTCCTGGCATCTCCATCACCTGGAGTAAGAGCCCTGCCCGCCTGGCACTCAATATGTTGACCTCACAGTCTGCTATGAGGATACTGCTGATTGTAGGAACTTTTATGGATGTCTTCATGGGTAACAGTGACTCAGAATGGATAGGGTTGAGCTAGTGTTTGTCAAGAATAAAATGTTCTGAAAAAGGAAACATCCTGCAATGCTAACTGAAATCATCAACATCAAACTGTTGAATCCTCTCCAGTGCTGAGGCCCCAGAAGCAAGAGAGTAGCCAGGAAAGGGCCATGGAAGAGCCTCCTAAATGTAGGCATGCAGACTCCAGCAGACTTTCCTGGGTGGAGCCACTGAGCAAGGTAGGAGGGATCTCATCAATTACTCACTGCCACCAGAGATGTGGTTCAAAAACACAAATTTGGATGCACCCTGGTGGTTTAGTGGTTAAGTCCACCACCTACAGCAGGCTCAGTCCACATATATTCCAAGGTCTTGGGATCACATCCTGGGTCCAGGGGGAAATGCCAAGGTGAACAACTAAATAAATTAAATGCTTCTTCCTCCTCTCTCTTACTGCCTGCCTACTCACCTTCATTACTACATGCACCTTTCCTTTAAAAAAATTTTAGATTTGATCCATGCTCATGGATTGGCAGTACGAATATTGTTAAAATGGTGTATTACCTAAAGCAATATGCAGATCCGATGTAATTCCCATCAAAATCCCAACAGCATTCTTCAGAGAAATAGAAGGGAAAAAAATCACGAAATTTGGAACTATAAAAGATTTTCAAAGTAAAAGCAATCCCGAGAAAAAAGAATACAAATAAAAGTGTTGTATATCCTGACTTTGAACTCTGCTATAAAGCAATATTAATCAAAAGAGCATAGTAGTGGACTAAAAACAGACACGTAGATCAAGGGAACAGGATCAAGAGTCCAGATATAAACTCACACATCTATGAACACCTATTTATAACAAAGGACCCAAGACTGCACAATGATGTGAGGAAAACCTTTTAACAGATGGTGTTGGGAAAACTGGACAGTCACCTGAAAAAGAAAGAAACTAGACCGCTCTTAACACTACACACAAAAATTAATTCAAAACTGATGGGAGACTTGGATATAAGATCTGAATCGATAAAATACATAGAAGAAGACAAACAATGTGCAACTTGACACTGGTCTCAGAGATGCCTTGGGGATGGACTCCAGCAGCAAAGCAAATGAAAGTCAAAACAAATAGGACCACCTCAAACTATAACATCCCTGCACAGCAAACTCCATTCAGAACAAAAAAGCAAGAAATTAGGAAATGGATGGGAGCAGATATTGCCAAATCATGCATCTGAGAAGGGGTTAAATTCCAAAACATAAAGAACTCATAAAATTCAACAACAGGACAGCAACCAGATTTTTTTAAATGGACAGAGGATCTGAACAGATACTTCTCCAAGGAAGAGATGCAGATGGTCCAAGGCACATGAAGAGACGCTCCTCATCTCTTGTTACTGGGAGAATGCAAATCAAAACAGCAATGCGCCATCGTTTGACACCTATGAGAGTTGATATTCTCCAAACGGCAGGAAACAAGTATCGGAGAGGATGTGAAGAGAAGGGAACCCCTATATACTGTTGGTGGGAATGCAAATTTATAACCTTTAGAATAAATGGTAAGATTTTCCATGATCAACAAATCCTATACACTCCTCTATTAAATAATCCAAGATTGAAAGAGAAAATGTTGACTTCCTGTTACAGAGGGGTAAAGAAAGAACATAGATAGTGTTGAAAATATTGTATTTAAAATCTCACTGGGACAGAATTTTTGCCAGTGAGGTGAAAGCAAGTTCAGTTGTGAGGTGCTTGGCTGTTAGAGGTGTGGCCTGTCGAGAGCGGCACTGATTTTTCATGAACTTCTACCTCCACTCACAACGACCTGAAAAAGTATTCCGGGGACCGATTTCCATCCATATTACTCTCCAGTCCCCATTGTGACCAGTAAATGCTTTTCTAAAAGTTCTCTCCTTCCCTCTCCTACTCCTGATGTGCCACATAACTTCAACACCAAAGTTCCAGGACTTAGTTATCCTGGCACGAGGAAGGGACCTATGTTCTCTTTATACCCACATTTGGTTGCCGGGCTGCTCCCATCTCATGTTCCCCTATCTGGATTTATCATTTTTAGAGTTGAAACCAGAGCCAATCAGAGTATCACCAGGCTCAGTGGCAGGGGAGGAGGGTGTAAGGCCTCTGCTGGGGAAATCTGCACCCTGTCTGGCAGTTTAGAACTAGGCTGTTGGATGTTGCCAAAATTAACTTCTAGCAAACTGTGAACCAGAATTGAGTTTCAAACCAGGCAGAACCAGGAACGATGTTGCTAAACTGGGACAATTCAGGTCAGACCAGGCCATATGGTAACCCTGATCTACCCTCACGCACCTAGCCATGCCTACCTATTTCTGGGAGTCTCTGCAGTGTCCATATAAACTCACAAACAAGCCTGCTGGTGTGCTCCTCACGTGGCCTTGGGGGTGTGGTCTGCTCTCTCCAAAGCCACAAGGTCCATCCCTGCCCGCCCGTTGTCAGTGTCTCCCCAGCAGGGCTCTCGCCAGGTGATCCCAAAGCTGAAACTCTATCCAAGTGCCAAGAGGGTGCCGTGTCCCCACCAGCCTTCACACAGTTGATTGCACCATGTTCCTCACAGCAACAGGGAGACAGCTTCTCTCTTCCCAGGGCTCAGAAGACTTGTGAGTTATGAACAACCTGAGGGGAAGCCAGTTCCTCCATCTCTCCTGCTTCTGACTCTGACATGGGCACCCCAGAATTCCTGGCAAATTCACCCTCCTGATTCTCATACACTAACTCACAGGAGAGGATGACTGGCATTTGTCAAACTAGCCAGGTGACTCTCTCCTTGAGAAAGTGTGGAGCAGCCTGAGACAGGCTCCCACCAAGAGAATCAAGAGACTCAGGCAGAAGAACTCAGTCTAGTAACCAGGCTGGAGTTGGTGGAGGGGGTGGGGATCCACCTGGCTTGGAGACTGTCACCTGGATCTGTCCCCAGTCCTTCTAGATGATGCCTGAGACCTTGGGGTGCAAGGGAAAAATAACACAAAAATGCTGAGCCTCCGCTTTCTCTCTTCTCACTTCCATCAGCTGAGATTAACAGGCTGTGATCATTCAGACATTAGGGAGTCCCTGGCGCCACGCTTAGAGGACAGGATCACCCACGTTGCTATTGGAAGCCTTAGTTCCATGATAAGAGAGCAGAGCTGCAGGAGGCTGACCTCCTTCACTCTCTCCCAGTGGGCCAGAGTGTGGATCTGGAAGCTTAAGCCTTTCAGGCGGCTGGCCAAGAATAACACACACCTGGGCGTGCCGCTCCTAAGCTCTGCTCAAAGGCTTCCCCACTCAGCAGACAGGAGCCCTGGAGATGAGAGTGCGAGTGACAAACAAAAGAAAGTGGCTGGAAAGAGAACTAACGTTCTATGAGCTCCTTATCCACGCCCAGAACTTCAAAGGCATCACTCCCTTGTCGTAGTTAAATCACGGTTTAACCTGTTCAACCTTACTGAACAACTTAGTTACAGTGAGGAGTATTAAAGAAAGCTCATTCTTTCTGACTCCATGCTCTTTCCTCCACGTCACTTCCCCTGCCTTGTCCTCTACTGCTCGCTCTTTCTCAGCAGGGCTCAGGTGTAGATGTCACATTGTAGGTGTCAGGGTAAGCGGGAATAAATGAATTCAGTAAACTGCAAGTCATGAGGTCAATACACAAAACTCAGTGTGATCCTACATACCAGCAATAAACCATCAGTAAAACTAAGAAAATGATACCCCTCTCACTTTCAAAAGGATAAAATAGTTAAATAAATTTAATGTGGAGGTATTAATTGTTTCCCCATCAAATGTTAGGTTCCCATGTTGGAATTTGATGAGATTTTAGTTGCCTTTGACTTCTAAATAGGCAAGTTCATGAAACCTAGACACCTGCCATTTCCCTGAACATATTTGGCTTGTGTCCACTTCTGACACCAATTTTCAGACAAGTTAATACTCCTGGATGCAAACAAGAGACACCAATTCAGACCAACCTGGGAAGGGAGTAGTTTTGGAAAGACCCAGCTCCCAGATGCCATAGGAAAGACTGTTGAACCGGGCTCAGCAAAGTGAAACATCAAAACAAGGCACGAAGCAGAAGAGAGCTGAGTTCGAGTCTGGTTAGGATGCTTCGCCACCACCTCTTCCTTATGGTTCTGTTGTGAAATACTCCCAATATGGACACCTTCCAGAAAGAAGCATCATTATTCCAAGCCCTACCTGTCAGGAGGCAGGGAAAGAATGTCTACCCCTTATCTATTTTTCATAGAGAGAAATAGAACTACCTAAGTATATAGGGGCCTTGAATGCAGGTGAGAAAAATGAGTCTAAAGAAAGACACAAACAACTAACTTTATAGGGCAAATCCATGTAGATGAAAGCTGGAGAATGCCATTCTCAAGGATCTTTACAGGGGAAGGTCAGACCTTAGCATTCAGAAGGTAAGTGTAGTGAAACTGAGAACTGAAAGGTTTTTTCTGAGCTTCACGAGGAAAGAAAGTCAATTAGACAAAAAGTCGAATAGCCAGGGCTTTATTGGGGTTTGCGCACCCGGGCGAGGTTCCCCGGTCCGCAGAACGAGGGCTGGAGAAGTCGCGCCCCAACAAAGGGAAGCGCGATCTTTATATAAAAGAATTTCGCGGGCTTCATACGTGGCGATTGGGGATTGGTCCTGTGATTCCAGGTGTGGTTTCGTCAGCTTCCTTTTTCCCGGGTATAGCCGCCAGTTTGTCCTTCTGGGCGGCCATTTTGTCCTTCCGGGCCAGCCTAACAAGAACATTTTAGGGGCATATTTATGAATCCTCGTCAGTCACTGAGAGGCTGAAGCATGGAGAGATTTAGGATGCGGATCACCAGCAACTGAAAGAAAATGCTAATAATGTGAACACACCCTGACTGGAATGCATGGAAAGGTGAGGCTGTGGGACATTGGGGTTATAAAATGTGCTGCAGGATAAACAAGACCAGTGTTAAAGACAGGGACAGGCACAGATGGGAGAACCAAACTCAGCAGGCAAAGTGGGGGAATCTAGGTGGAAAGAATCAAACAGAGTTCTGAGAGATGGAATTTGTAGTGGTCAACAAAGATCATCATTTGTGTTCAGGCTTCTTTTTGAGACCTAGGTTTATCCTGACTGACTCAAAGACTCCAACCCTGAAGCCCAGCTCCTAAGTGGATCCCAATTCCAAGTCTCTCTAGGGTTGGAGCACATCCCAACCAATATCTCAAAGTCCCCTCTCCCAGCAGTCTGAGTCACTGCCCTAGAGTTAGGCATTCAGTCTGGCCAGATGTTGGTGTGTTGCTCTACAATGGGGTGTCCCATACCTGCTACTTTTCCTCCTGGATCTTCCTCAAATAAAGTATGTTCCAACTGACTGCTACTCGCTACAGTCTTTAATGTTTTGCTTAGCCAAAATTATATTCACAGAGTGATGAAGAAAATATTATTGTACCCTTTTCCCTGTCTGGAGTAGAGACATGGAAGGAGGAATGAACTACCGGGTGAGACGCCTCTGTGTTTGCGCCTTGTGTTTGTGGGCTCACTGTGGTGTACCCATATGGTCCCTCTAGTCCACACAGGTCTCCCAGAGAGCCGACACGAGAAGAATGACATAGCCTGAATAATGCCAGAAAGTTTATTTTGGACACAAGTTCATCACTCCGCCATTTTAGATTTTCATCTTCTAAGGTCATAGCCAGGAATGGATTGCAGAAGGGTCTTGACAGGCCAAGTACAGGATTTGTGGATTCATGAGAAATCTCCTGGGGTTGGGCTCCAGGCATGCTTACAAAGTGCCCCGTCCAGATTTCACAAAGTCACCCTTCTAAAACACACATTAGATTATGACCCTTCCTCAGCTCAGAAGACTCCAGCTGCCTCAGAAAACTCCTGCAGGCAGCTCGCTGCTGTTCGAACTTTTACTAGGATGACCCTCTACTCATCCCCTGAGACACTGTAGCTTCTCCCACCACCATCACTTCCTATCACCCGGAGAGGGCCCATGCTTCTCCCATCACCGGAACTGCCTTCCTTCCTCTGGCAAACTTGACGCACCCTTTAAGCTCTCCCTTAAGCGTTCTCTGCTTCCTGACAACTTGTTCAGCTCTCCAGGCAAAGCCAATAACTCCTGCCTTTGCTCTCGGGGAGGATGGTAGGTGTCTGCACACAGTGTGAGTCACACTGAGCTGTAATTATTTATATTGCCCGTCTGCCTGACTTGGTTGTGTTGACCTTTTACTCTCAACTTCAGCACAACGCCTGCCTGACACGGCAGATACTCCATAAATTGGGATTCCCTTTCCTTTCCCTCCTCCTACAGGGATCACTTTCCAGGAAGAGTTAAGACCTGTGGTGGGAGAGGGGAAGGAGAGTGAGAAACCCTTGGTGAGTAATGACCTGTAAATCCAAGTTCGTGGTAACTGGTCTCACTTGAACACCTCACGGCTACCTGGGATAGAGCTTCTCTTCTAGGAGAGGGCTTTAGATAATGCAGCCAGAAGTCCTGCTGCCATTTGCTCCCAACCTCTTCCTCCCAGAGTTACCCAGCCTCCTGTAAGCATCTGTCTACTCCAGCAAACAGCTTGTGGAGCTGCTCCCCCTACCTGCTTACACAACTCTTGGCTGGTTTATACTCACCTTATACTCACAGAGCATATGTGCAGGCATACCCGCACCCATTGCTGCAGCATTTCATTTCCTGGGGGCAGTCGTCATCATTTGAGCAGTGATTAACACAAATCCCCCCCAAGTCTTCTTTGGGCACCTCTGGGCAGACTCCAGGTCTTTGCTGCCCTGAAACACACATTGGTTTCTGTGGGGTCTGGAAGGACTCTAAGACAGGTGTGAGAACTCATGCTGGAGGGTCAAGCATTCCTGCTGGCAGGGCCCCACCTCTTCTTGTGTTCCTTCTGCTCCTGCTACCTTCCCCCAGCTCCCTCCTCTCCACTCTCACTCTTAAACCCCCATCTTCACAGCCTGGCCCTTGAGAGAATGTTCCCCTTAGTGCACAGTCCAGCAGACAGGACACTTGCTCTGTCCTAACCCTCTTCTTTGTACCTTATAAGAAGATCTTCTAACATCTCTACTCACAGTCATCCCTGCCCTGTTCATGGGAGTCTCACATCTAAGGCACATATCCTAACTCAGGAGACTTTACTCTTTACCTCTGATTTCGAATCAGACTCAACCCCATCTGATAAGAATGGGAAATCCCCTGTAGGTCAAAGGAAATGAGTCTGGTCAATACCAAACCTCCACTCTGCAGGGGCGTGCACTGTCTGCTCTGGACCGAAGTAGCCCCAGGTCTGAGGCTGGGCTCTGAGCCTTCTCGCAACCAGGTGAGAGCCCCTCAAGCACCCTCACCTCTGAAAGAAGGTCCCTGAGCGCAGGCCGTCTGCAGCCCCATGATGATGAAAGCCACCAGGACAAAGACTGTGCCTTGCTTCATGTTGGCCTTTGATGTGACCCTCGCAGAGTTCAGAACCAACTTATACTCTTGGTGTCCCTGAAAGGAGGGTGGGGCAGGCGGTCGTGGAGCAGAAAGAGTTTAAGCTCTCTAGGGAGTGCCCAGTCCCAGTTCCTCCGTTCTGTTTCACAACTCGTTTCTTTCTGCCGAGGTGTGGTTTCCTGCACCCTGCAAATTCCAAGCAGGAGATTGTCCAGAAACACTGTCTTAGTCCTTTGTTCATTGTTACAGGGCGACTTGGCTCTGATTTTCCCTGAGGCTCTTAGGAATGGTGGTCAAAGACTTTTCCCCTGTGAAAGTCAGCATTTGAAAGTGAAGTTAAACTGTGAACACAGGTGCTGTTTGTTAGGGCCCCCCTGGGTCATCCGGTTACAGGCGGATTTGAAGTGCTCCTGGGAGAGAGGGTGAATGTGTACTTTGGGGCAGCCCCCAGCACTGAGATCAGAGCAGGTGTGGAATGAAGGCTGCCCCTTAACTGCAGGTGGTGACAGTATGTGGCCTGTGGTAAGTGCTCAGTACATAGTGAAGTCACTTATCTGAGGATGGTCCCTCATCACAACTGGCTAGGGTCCTTGTGGCATGAGAGACAGTTCATCTTCGTGGTAGGGGGTCTCTGACCTACCCTTCTCTGTACCAAGAGTGCTGCGTGCGTGAGCTGGAATGAACTGAATTACGGGAGAAGAACACGGAATGTTCCATAGTGACCTGAGTAAGGAGCCCATCACTGGCCCTTCCCCAGCTATAGAATCCCAGAAGAGATGAATGTCAAACCCCCAACAATCGTGGGAGAGCAGAGAAAACCTACTTTGTCCTTGTTGGCCAGGGCTGGGGCAGATACTTCGTGACCACCTCTCAGGAGCCTAGATAAGCTACCGAAGAACAGATACAAAATGAGTCGAGAGAAGAGGGCTCAGACTAGCTACCCAGGTGATTAGCTCACACCCAGCATCTCAGAGTCTTTGGGGGCGCAAGAGGTACATAAGCACTCGAGAATGACTCCTCAGTCTGAAGAAGGGACCAGAGTACTTGGAGGGGACAGCACACTTCATGACAGGTTGAAGAGCAGTGGCCGTGGGCAGCTCAGTGCTCAGCAAAGGGCAAACCCAGATCCAAGCCCAATGTGTCTGGCCAGGTCCCAGGGCGCTGAGCAGCAGGGCCTCAATGAGTGAATAGGGCCCTAAGGACTCGCAGAAGCACGGTTGGCAAAGGGAAGGCTCCCTAGTCCATCGCTAAAAAATGATCCAGACATGCCTCTAATCAGCTTCGTGAACTTGATCTTTAAAAGTTCATTTTTGTATGGCACACATGAAGGAACTCTTGTCCACAGTTCAAATGCAGATGGAAAGCGAGCAAAGTTCCAGGCAATATTAGCAGATTGCTGTATATTTTTTTAAGGCCTTTTCTATACTTTTTATTACAGATGTGTAGATGTAAATATACCTTTTTGTAGAAATTAAGTATAGTATATGTAGTGTTTTATTGTTTTACTTTTTTGCTTTATTTACTTAATATTATGTCTTGGAGAGCTTTGTCTTTTTTTTTTTTTTTTTTTTAAGATAACTACTATCTAAAATCCCATCATATGAATTGTTCATAATTTATTTTTACCAAATTTCAATTGTTGAACATTTAGGTTATTTTCTGTTCAGGTTTTTTTGTTTTATTTTTGTGTTGTTGTTATCAGAAACAATTGGTTGTGTAGCTGTGTGTAAGCATCATATGCATTATATTTGCTTCTATATACCATTATTTCCACGATAGAGGCCTAAACATGCACATACAAAGGATGTGTAAAGAGGTGGAAGATATTACCGAACTGTCTTCCATAAGACTAGATGGATTTGCCTTCCCCCACAGCGAAGGGGACAGAGTTCTAACAAGCAGCTCAACATGTGTGTAGCAGTGCTTCTCGAAGTTAAATGTTTAATGTAATATTCCAAGCTAAATATTTCTATATGCCCCTTGGGATGTATCTCAGTTGGAAATATGGGACAAAGAATACTCACCACAATTATATAAAGACATTTAATTAGCAGAAATGATGTAAGACAATATAATTTGGTAGTTGCTGCTCCAACACTTGGAGTTTCGAGTATGAAGCAAAAGTAATTATGACCTGTGATGATTTTGCTGACGCATTGTTTCAATATGGGAGCTGCAGTGTTGCTAAGAAGGGACTGTCCTCAATGATAATGAGAAAACTCAACTATTATTAAGCACACAAGCTTATGCCAGGCCCTGTGCTCGTCCTTGACACCTGTCATCTCACTGAAGCCTGACACGTCTCCAGGGTTGTCTCCCACGGCGTCAGCCATGTCACAGATGAGGAAACTGAGGTCTGAAGAAAGCCCATGCAAACACTTCAACCCCACCTCAAGGTGCCGACGTGGGCTCTACAGGGGCTAGTCCAAGAAAGGTCCCCAGGTGCTTTCCAGCACATGAAATAAGAAACACCTGTGTGGGAAACCCTTTATTACTTTGTGGAAGGACAAAACAATAGCCACATAAAAAGCTGATTTCTAGTTCTCCGGTGACAAGCTCACATTTAGGAATTTGACAAGTACTCATGACATTTTATTGCTGAAAGGGCCAAGGATCAGCAGCTACCATCAGACTTACCAAGTGAAGTGAGAAAATATCTCAGACCTGGTGCCCTTCTGCTCTGCAAGCAGACCCCAGTAAGGAGCCCCAGGGCACTGGCCTAACCTGGAGATGAGATCACCCTGACCAAGTTGCTGAAGCAGGGAACCCCCAGACCATCCTGTTGGGGTCAAGTCTCTCTTTATCTGAAACAAAAAAGGCAATGTCCTTTTTGCTTATGAATGTACATATTTTACAAAATTATCACATATTGAGAGATGAAACGACTTTTTTCTAATAATTGTATTTTTTGTTACATGACTATACTCATTTTAGGAGAATACTCAGTTTTTGAGTATTTCACACCAGACCCACCACCAGAGTTCTAGGGCCTTTACCACCACCTGTTCCCTCCTTCCTTCCCTCCCTTTTCCCACCCCCTGGTGAAAACAGTCCTGTGTCCTGTGAATTTTGTTGGGGTTTGTGTTTTCATTTCTTCTGCTTCTTTATAGTCCACGTATGAGTCAAACCATCCTGTACTTCTGTTTTTCTTTCTGGCCTATTTCACTTCACATGATCCTCTCCACTTCCACGCTGCTTCTTGTAGAAAGCACAATTTCATCTTTTTTAATAACTGTATAAAACCCCATGGAGTCTAGAGACCACAGCTTCTTTATCCGGTCATCTGTTGATGGGCATTTAGGCAGTTTCCATGTCTTGGCTTTGTGAACTGTGCTGCTATGGACATAGGAGTGAAGATCCTTTTTCTGGCATGTCCTCCAGGTGGACGCCTGTGAGTGGGGTTGCTGGATCAACTGGTAGACCCATCTGCATTTTTTTTTTTTTTTTTTTGCGGAATCTCCATACTGTTTTCTAATTTACATTCCCACACAGTGAAGAGGGGTTCCTTGTACCCCACACCGTTTCCAACTCTGGTTGTTTCTCATCTTTTTGATACAGACCTTTCTCACTGGTGTGAAGTAGTATTTTATTGTGGTTTGTATTTGTATTTCTCCAATGATAAGTGATCTAGAACATTTTTCAGGTGTCTATAGGTCCTCTGTGTGTCTTCTTTAAAAGGTATCTATTCAGTCCTTCTACCCATTTTTCAAGTGTGTCATTTTTGTTGATGTTGAAGTGTATGAGGTCTTAATGTATTTTGGAGATTAAGCTCTTATCTGATGTAGGTTGTACAAATGTCTTCCCCCATTCTGTGGGTTGTCTTTTTCATTTTAGTGGTGGTTTCTTTTGCTGTACCCAAACTTTTCAGTTTGATGTAGTCCCATTTGTTTAGTTTTACTTTAGTTCCTTTTGCCATAGATGTCCCTTCCACAAAGACATCTTTTAGGTTGATGTAATGGAGTGTCTTTCCTACATTTTCCTCTATGTACTTTATGTTTTTGGATCTTATGTCCATGTCTTTGTTCCATTTTGAATTAACTTTTGTGTATGGTACTAATAAGTAATCTAGTTTTGGGGCGGGGGCGCAGTTTGGTTGTTTTTGTTTGTTTGTTTTTGCAGGTGACTGTCCAACATCATTTTTCCAACGTCATTTGTTAAGTTGACTTTCTTTCCACCATTGTATTCTCTTGGTTCCTTTGCTGTAGATTAACTGTACATATCAGTGTGGTTTTATTTCTGGACTCTTGATTTTATTCAACTGATCTCTGTGTGTTTTTGTTCAAGTATCATACTGATTTAATGATGATCACTCTGCAATATAGTTTGAAGGCAGGGAGTAATTCCACAGCTATTGTTATTTTTTTCCTGAAGAAACCTTCGAGACCTTTTTTGGTTCCATACACAATTCGGTATTGTTTTCTCAATTTCTTTGAAAAATGTCCCTGGAATGTTGAATGGGAATTGCATTAAATCTGCTTATTGCTTTGGGTAGGGTGGCCATTTTAACTAAGTTAATTCTTCAAATTCATGAGCATGTAATGTTCTCCCGTCTCTTCGTGTCTTCTTCTATTTCTTTTGTTAAAGTCTTATAGTTTTCATTTTAGCATTCCATTTCATTTTAAAATTAATTCCCAGGTATGCAATAAATTACTTCAAAAGTAAAAAAAATGCAGTCATAATTTTATTTCTCAATTCCTACATCTTTTCCCATTCTCCTTTCTACCTAGATCATGGGAACACAAGAGGAGAGGTGCTGGAAGAATGGGTAGAGACAAAGAGAGAGGGATGAGTCCTTGCACAGGTGAAGGGTGAGATTGGAAAGCAGCCAACTATTGCTCTGTGGTCAGGAAGAACGGGTTTCTTTCCCTTTCTTCAGCCCCACTCACAGCCTTGATCCCTGCTTCTACTTTCTCTGCTCCTGACCATTTAGGAGAAAAATGCCCATGTCATGGAGGCATTGTAGAAGGTTGGATAGGATAAGGATAAAAGGACAAAATATTTGCATGAAAACTTACATGAGGAAACAGGATCCCTCCCATCTGAAGAGGGAAATGGGGAGGCAGGCAGCGTGAGAGAGTAGAGAAGCACAGGACTGGCTTCCAGAATTGACTCCCACTAGCTCTGTCCCCTGTCCTGCCTTCTCTGTTTTGGCTCTGGTCCCACTCAGCAACCTCGAGAAACCTCAACTGGAAATTCAAGTAAGCAGATTCCAGTTCCATGGGCTCAGTGTCAAAAAAGGAAGTTTAATGGAAAGAGGAGAAAGGAAGAAAACAAAGTTTCAGATTACACAACAGGCGAAGTCCCACATTGCCCCATCATGAGGATTTCAAACTGTCATTTATAATGCTTGGGGGAAGTTTTTCTGCAGAAGGGTTTCCAGGGCTCCATGCGGGTTTCCTGGTAAGGCAGCCTCTGGGGAGCTGAGTTCTCCTCCCAATATGCTCAGGGGCAGGGAGGAGAGGGGAAAAGGGCTCATTTATTAGGGAGTAGACTCAGATTCTGGCCTAACTCTGCCCTCTCTGTACTAATGAACCAGAGACTGCCCTGGACTTCATTTGACAATGAGAAGATAGACATTTCCAGAGAGTAGATTTCCTCTTACGAAGGGTTTTGTGCTCTGTTGAAACGTCAACCTTCATTCTCAGTTGCTGAAACACACCCTCTCTTGAGATGCCTCACCTCATTATAGTCCATCACCTTGGACTGGTCTCACTCCACCTGGTTTTCTCATGCGGGCATGTTATCTCGATCCTAGAGTGCTCCATTCCCCTCTACACCGAACTATAGGGATTCATATCAGTAACTTTTCAATGGATGATTATATTCATTTCCTATCTAATATAATAAATTTGGTGTCCTAAAACACCACATATTTATTCTCTTAAAGTTCTAGAGTCATATGTCCAAAATCTGCTCCATTAGGCAAAAATCAAAATGTCAACAGGGTTGCCATCTTTCTGAATGCTCTAGGAGGGAAATCATTTCCTTGCTTTTTTGGCTTCTAGAGCTTTCTTCTTGCATTCCTTGGCTTGTGGCCACCTCCTCCATATTTAAAGCCAGCAGCCTCTCATCTTGCTTCAGTTGTTGCCTTTTCCTCTTCTCTTATCAACTCTCCCTTTCCCCACATACAAGGACACTTAGGACTACATTTAGGACCCAACTAGATACCCCAGGACAATCTTTCCATCTCAAGATTCAGAACTAGATCACATCTGCAAAGTCATTTTTGCCAGAAAAGGTATAATTCACAGGTTCTGGGAATTAGGATGTGGACATCTGGGGGGCTATCATTCAGCCTACCATGGTGATCTACACCTTGTCTCAGGTCTAGTGATGATCCATTGACTTTCCCAATCCCACCCCTCAGAATAGAGTTGTATATCTTTCTCCCCACATCCAGGTCACCCTAACTCCACCTTCATCCACTCCATTTAGGCCCCGAGAATATTCCAGGACAGTTCTGTCCAATTGAACTTTCTACAATGACAGAAATGTTCCATATCTTCACAGTGCAAATGGTATCCACTACCCACAGATGGCTAGAGAGCAGGTGAAATGTGATTAGTACTACAGAGGAACTGAATTTCAAATTTTGTTTAATTTTAACTAAACTTAATTGAAGTTTAAAGAGTCACTGTGGTTAGTGGTGAATGTGTTGGATGGCTTAGATTTAGGCTGATGAAAAGCAGAAGTTAAAACAAGCAAGTTCTTAGTCTGTAGTTCTTCTTGAACATTTTTAGACCACCTCTGCCCCCAACCTCCTCTTAGTCATTACAGAATCTGAAGGAGGTTTCTACCAGGATTCTGGGCTGAGGAGGTGGTTGAGGGCAGGGCAAGAAAGTAAATTATATCTGTTGGTCCTAGAGAGGTATGGGGTTCCAGCTCTGTTGGAATTTTGCATTGAATCAAGAGGACTCAAATGATTTTCAAGGCAGATCGCTCTTTACCTTACTTATACAGACAGCCATCTTTGGGGGACCACAGAGGCATGTCACATGAATACAGGTGAGGGGACTAACCTGAAAGGTGCAGTGGATGAAATCCTGCTCTGTCACATCCTCACTGGGTAGCCTTTAACAAGTTACCTCTCAGCCCCTGGACCTCTGCTTCTATAAAATAAGAAGGTTGAGTCAGGTGCCTTTGAGAGGTTCGCTCCAGCTTTTACAAACTGCCAGTCTATGTTCTGTGGCTCAAAGTTTGACCATGCATGTAATCTTATTTCAGAGCTGTGCTCTCTGACCCATGTGGCAGAAAGTTCTGATTAAAGGATTATTAAGGAGATGTGGTTTTAGGTTACTCCTGCAATACTCCAGAACCAAGCCTAATATTTGTTCTTCTGTCCTCAAGGGAAAACATCACATCTGTTTCAGAGAGCTGATTCCCTAAGTGATCGAACTTCATGAGGGTCCTGGGAGGATAGACAGTGTTCCTTTTAAGTGAAAATGCTGAGGTTCGAGGAAGGAAAAAGAACATCTTCCTGATGTCATGCCCTGCAGTAGCTGTTTCATATGTCACCTCATAAGAGCCCTTCAAAGTGATACGACTGCCCTCACTTTTCAGCTGTGAAAATTGCTAACTATGTGCTGATAATCAGTGACAGAACCTCACCTTTCTGACCCTGGGCTTCATCTTTCCTTTCCATCATGCTACCACTGTTATTCACGAATTCCCTACAAGATGTGGAAATGCTAACCCTCAGCATTTATGCTGCTCCCAAGTTGACCTACAAGGCAGGGCAAGCCACCCCACTTCTCTATTTCCTCATCCACAGCAGGGGGTAGCAGTCCCTACTGCATAAAGGGTTGGAAATCCTTGTGGAAATGTGTCTTTAGAACATTTAACCCAGAGCAGATACTAAGTTCTCAGTAATTACTCATTCTTACTCTTTCTGGAAACTGTAGTTTGTCTCCATCAATAACGCTGGGCAATTCCCTTCATCCCCAATCAAACACAGAGAAACTGTCTCCAATTGTTTTAAAGTTTTATTATGAAAACACACAGAAGTAACTACATTATTCATGTGTCTACAATAGCAGAGAAACAGTAAAAGTGTGCCATCCCCATAGGGGACATGAGTCCTTTGGCAAAATGAACATAAATAATGAAAACAATACCCCATATAATAATAACGATAAATTAAGAGAAGGAAGAAGAACTACTGAGAGGACATGAGCACAGAGAGCATGAGTCCCACAGAGAAGCATCTGGCTCAGGTGACCTTCCGTGGACACCCCCATGCTGGATCTGGAGCAGCTCAGTTCAGTTCCAGGTCATCCATGTACTCCTGGACCCAGGGCTCACTGGGGTTGGTGCACACTTGTCTGCCTCTTTTGGTCTGGAACCTGTGGAATGAGGAGTGGACAGATTAAAATCCCATGGGACCTTCGAGGACATCGGGTACTACCCCTTGCCTGTGGTAGGTATTGCCCTCTGCCTGACCATGGTTCATTTGAACAGCCCTAGGGGTTAGGAAGAGCCTTCCTTCCTGGGGTGTATTACCAGGCTCCCTGTAAACTCCACACTAGATTAGCAGGACTTCTGGGATTGCCCAGGTTAGGACCCGATGAGTCTTCACACATGGCTCTATCTCCCCATTCTCTATTGCCCCTACAGATGGCTTTTCCACATTTTTCTAAGCACGGTTGAGAAGATCAGTTACATGTCCTGCAATCTTTTTGCTGTCCCTTGGTTTCCTGACCTCTAGCTAATTTCTTCTCCAAAAACCTCTCCCTTGGGCCCCTCTCAGGCCCCTCCAGGACTCAATGGGTGATTTTATGATTGATTCCTCATTGCTTTCTGGGAGGGCTATAGCCCTGAGAACTGTCTTCCTATTGCTTGACAACCCCCTGCCCCAAGCAGGTCCCCTTTTCTGACCTGCCCTCATTCTTGCCTTCCAGAGCACCCCTGGGGCTGATACTCACACCACGGCTGGCTGGGAGCAGAGGCTGCTGGTCTCATAGTAATCCACCACGAAGCTGCGAGGAAGCTTCCGCACGGAGTAAGAGAAGCAGCAGGAAGTGGGAGGGTCTGAGCCCACTGGAAGGAAATGCAGGGTGAGGTCAGAGTTCACAAGGACCTGTTCACTTTGACTTCTAGTTACATCTGTTCACTGGGCAGCCCTCTGGAGCCACCAGCTCCCTTAATATGATCCCTTGCATCCAATCCACCCACCTTGAGTACGAGTCTTACTCTGAGTAAAGGATCCTAAGAGATGATCATGAAAGAACTTTAGAAGACTGGGGCTGGTCTAACTCCCCTCCTTTTAAAGATGGGGAAAGTAAGGCACAGAGAGAAGCAGGGACTTGCTTTAGAAATTCTACTGGTTGCTATTTCTTAAGAAAAAAGCAACGTAAGTATTACGAAAATCTACTCGACTCTACATTAAACAGTTAAACAGACTCCTTGGAAATCTTCCAGCTCTTGTCCCATCAGTAGATGCCACCATTGTACCAGCCCTACCTAGGATGCTGCCTGCGCTATGACTCTAGGAGTAGCAGCTGAAAGAGGGGACTCACTTGGAGCGGAGTTCGCTGGAGAGCAGAAGGCAGCCACAAGCACCAGGAGAGAGACGACAGTCAGGAAGAGCTTCATGGTCGTGGCAGAGGAGAGGCTTTCACAGAGCTAGGACGGCAGAGGCCAGAAGCTTCAGAACCCAACTGTGCTCTGTGCTGAGACTGAGTTGGGATCTGCTTTTTATGGGGACTTGGAGGCCTGGGGAAGAGGTGGGGGCACGGGAGGGCGAGTGGAATTTCCATGGTAGTGATGAGGTCATGGTGCCCATAAGGAAAGTGAAGCTGAGAGTGAGCTCTGCGCAGCTCCTTGCCCAGGCGATGTCACCACGGAAGAAAGAGGAGGGGAGGAGCAGGCTGCACTCGAGAGGGAAGTGGTGCACCAAAGGCAGTGACGAGACTGGGGAGAGAATTGCAAACCCGAGAGGAAGGATGAAACTTTCACACCTTCTATGAGGGACTTGTAAATGACAGCTGTATTCTGTGGTTGGCACCTCCAGAAACTGGAGGCATCATTCAGTCTTTCCAGGGTTGCCACAAGCTTGGCCCCAAGGCGAAAGGGGAAACCAGGGCTCCTAGTCCTATTCCTGGGCTTCCTCCCACTGGGATGAGTGACTTTGCTTCCTTGGGCATAAAGAAAAGCTCCAGCATTCAATGTGCGGAAGAACCTGGACAACTCTGCTTCTATTTATTGAACAGTTACCCCATGCCAGGCCCTGGGCAAGCTGCCTTAGACCCATGATGTCTGCTCTGCCATAACCCCGAGCAGGGCTGTGATTATTCCTGAGGCGATGAAGATCAGAGAGCAGAATCGAGTCCCCTGATACTCTCAAGGCCACACGATTGTTAAGTGGTGGTGCCAAGATTTGAATGGAAACATCCAACTCCAAAATCCATTGTCTTTCCACCCAGTTGTCTCCGGAACAAAAACAGAATGTGCCTACAAGAGCTAAACTACTGACCACTGTAACCACTGTCCCAGACAACACAAAGTCCTCTCTTTTTAGGGCTGAATTCAGGAGAGCAGCTTGAGTTTGTCCTTCAACCAAAAAGAATGGATAAGAAATAAAAATTGCAGCATGTCCCTTGGATCAGTAATAGGAAAGGAGAAAGAAATCAGAAAGAATCAAATGTGGAAGACCCAATTAAAAAAAGTTTCAGGAGTATAAAAAATGGGATTGGATTTTGTCTGTTTTATAAAGTGTGTGTGTGTGTGTGTGTGTGTGTATGTGTGTGTAATCTAAGCATGTGGGTGTTTCTCAGCTAAGTTATAGGGAATTCCTGTGTTCATGGAAAACCCTGCCTGGCTGAGCAGTGGTGAGTGGCTTGAAACTGCCCTGAAAGCAACTAGGTGAATCTTGTAAAGGCCAGGAAGACAGCAGTATTGGAAGAGAGACAAGCAAGAGCCATTAGGATGATTGGATCCAAATCTCTATCTACTTTCAGCACAACCCACCTGTTCACCCCTCCCCCAATGTTGCTACTTGACTCTTCTGAGAAAGAGGAATGAAGAGAGAAAAGAGGAAGCCATTCTTCCTGGGTGCCATATAGATGTGTGATAAGAGCTGTCGGATTGGCATCTTGAATTACTTATGGTCACTAAACAAAATACAGTCAGCCTACCTCATCACTTCCCTGCTACACACACACACACACAACATTTTTCTTTGTATGAGTCTTGCTTCAAATGTTCTGATCTTCCCCTTTCCAAGCTCTAACATCCTATGACCCCTGAGATCTTATAGGAGAGTATCTCTCGTGGTTTCTTCTGATTGGCGGTTTCATACATCAAGGATCTTGCTTTAAGGGAAAGAGGATGTGTCTTGTGCCCCCAGGATCTACACAGCCTTGGTCATCCTTTCCATTCAATCCAGTAGTCAACTGCTCTTTGTCATATTTGCTCATCTGCTCTTCGACAGAGATGATGATGCCCCATTCCTGTTATCAAAGTATTCCTGACTAACAATGGGATTGACATGACAAAAATAACCACCCATGAGATGGAATTAGATAAGTGCCACACTAAAAGAAGAAACAAAATGTCAGAGAGCCCAATGGAGAAGGCCATCCCTTGGCTCTAGAAGGAGAGTTCCCAGTCAAATCTAAATCCCAATGTGTGCCGAGGAGGAACACTTGACATGCAGCATCTGTCTAGAAAAGTGAGGTGTGCCAATCTTCAAGCTATGGAAAGATTATGAAGATGTCTGCCTTGGGTCCTAGGATAATGATGATAGATAAGAATGGGTGATTAATCTGCACTGAGTTTGATTGTTAACTTTCACTTCCTAGTCTTGACTAGATCTCTGGCTTGCGGAGGTAAAATGTTTTCTTTCTGGTGGTCCCAACAATGTGTTCACACCAGCGAAATGCACCAAGAGGTTAAAGGACCTGTGTCAATGGGTTTAGCTACATCCACGGCCTCCAAGATTTCTGAGTAATCGTGATTACAAAATCACAAATGCCTCTCAGATACGTGACAAAAGTTCTCATCTTCTCCAGAAAATTTTACCTGACTTCTCTTTTAACTGAATTCTATATCTCTCTCTCTGCTCCTATGGTCCCTGAGTTAATTTCCATTATACCACTTCTGACATTTCTTTTTGGTTGTCTCCTTCACCAGACAGTGAATTAATTCCTTGATGCAGAACCATTTTATGCTATCTCTGTATATACAGAAGGTATTCAATGAATACTTGTTTAATAAGTGCCCATAAGTAGCCCAAACTAACAATTTTAATGAGAGGGGGTGTGGTAGGTACATTGAACTCAGGGTGTGAACACAGGGACTCCATTTTTGCTAAAAAAACAAAAACAAAAACAAAAACGTAAGAATGAACTGGGCATTCTGATGTGCTGTCTAAAATGTGATTCCCCAGCCCTGATGTGCCCACCTACCCTCAACCCACACACCCACTGGTTTTATCATAAGGGATACTATTCCAGCACTCAACTTTCCAGTTCAGAGGCATGAGAAGCAAAAGTGGGAATCAGTCATGGTTCTAGGGAGCTCCACATGCACTCTGTGGGTCACCCCAGACTCCTGAGCAGGTAAGCACTTTACTTCCCCTCTCTCATGGTAATTAGAGGTTTCTCCTCCCACGCTCTTGACTGGCACTGTGTTCATCATTCCACCATGGGCACTTTCATATCTGTTTTTGTCATTTGTCCTCTCAACCCCCGAGACGGCAGGCAGAAACAGCAACTGCAGCATAATATGACATTGTGTATTGCTTTGGGGCTTTTTTGATTTCTCCCAGCATATCCACATCCATGGTTTTATCTTATCCTAGTCTGTTTTGTCATTGTACAGATTAGGAAGCAAAACTTAGAGAAATTAAAAGACTTGTTTAAGGTCACCAGTAAGTGTCAAGACCCATGGTCTTCTGGTTCCCGATCCAGTGATGTCCAAACTTCCTTTACATGTGTGGCATTCTGGAATAGCACATGTAGGGATCTCTAAAGACTCCAGGCTCTCAGAAGAGATTGCAAAGTGGCTGAGAAGCAGAAGTGGTCAACTGTGTGCTCTCCAAGGAGAGTGATGAGATATATGAATGCTGGGATCACAGGACCAAGAACATGAGCTTCTAGGAGATGAAAGAGCTGGAACTGGAGGATTTCTTACAAGCAAGTGTTGAGAATGGAAAGTCAAGGCGATTAGGAACATGTAGTCACTTTTCCAAGATAATAAATCAAGAAGAGGTTAAAAACCCTTTGGTTTTACCAACATGGTAGCCAAGTCACTGGGGATAATGGGAGCAGACATTCGATGGCAGATTGAAAATATATATCTAATTATCCAAAGTGCAGGTTCAGGATGTGGTCTGGAGGATGGTGAGTTGGTTGAAGCAGTTTTCCACCCATCAACTCGCCAGTCCCATTCTTCCTAAAGTGGAAATGGGACTTCATCAACTGCCATAGACTGCTCTTTGACTATCAAGAATTAAGAGCAGCAACTTCAGAGGGTGTTAAATCCTAAGAGAAGGTTAAAGCCTCACCAGTATTTGCTGTGTTCAAGAAAAAAAATTTGATATTCCTTATTAAACATCTTTCTTCCATCAGATGATGTGCTTATATCTGTTTCTAGCTTTTCCCAGGCTAGTCCTAGCGACTGTCCAGCCAGAGAAGAAACTAATTCAGTAACACCTCACTAAGTACCTTCTATGTGACAGGCACTGCACCAGGCACTGAGGATACATACTTCGGAAGGTGGTGTGAATTGTCAAGGAAGATTTCCCCGAAATGTGATGTCCAATTTTTAAAATGTATTTTAATTTGCCTATTTTAAATAGAAAATATACATGATCATTGTACAAATTATAGAAGATATAGGAAGGCTTACTTAAGAAAACAAGACTGTCCAGCATACTTAAGAAAACAAGACTGTCCAGCATCCTTACATGGTTTTGTATTTTACTCTGTTTCTGAATATTCTTTCTTGAACTGCTATACTGAGTTCTTGTTACTCGATATTCTTCCATGACATTCAAAACTCAGAAAAAATAAAAATAAAAATTAGCATGCATGAGATTACATTGTATGGATGTGTCAAAATTCATACTTAACCTCTCTATAACTTAGGTTCACCTATTCAGATTGTTCTAATTTTTCTCCATTATAAATTGAACTGAGATTTGAAGGATAATCAGCCAAGCAGAGTATAGGATAGGGTTGATCTTGGCAAAGGAGAGATCTGAGGCTTTTTAAAAAATTAAATAGATCTATTGAAATATATTGGTAATAATGATCATCATAACTAATACTTACATACCACTTAATAGGAATCAGTACTGTTCTAAGCCTTTTATAGATATTAGTGTATTTAATCATCAGAGCAATCCTCTGACATAGGTACTATTATTATTCCCTTTCACACACAAGGAAACCAAAGCACAGATCGGTAAGCAAGCTATGGTAGAAAATGATGGAGCTTAAGTAAGCCAGAAAAGGTAAATGTGCTTATTATAGATCTAAGCTAAAAGTTTCATACAGAAGATACTGTTATGATAATGTAAAATGTCTTTCACTTTGCATTCCACGTGTCTCTGAAGAGTGGAATCCATGGATTTCTCCCTTTTCTTTTGAAAAGTAAGGTAATTAAATAGTGGGTTTCCAATATAGTCTTCATATTAATGTCTGCAGCTGTCATGGTATGCACCTGTGCTTAGAGTCCTCACTCAGAGGAGGAAATTGGGCTCTGCTACATTGACACCTCATTCATAGAAAGCGGAGAAGAGATCTGTACTTGTAAGGAATTGCATGTCATCCAGAGGGCTGAGTCTTAGTTTCCAGGAAGTCTGAACAGGGCAAGAGGTGAGGTCAGAGAGGGAGGCAGGGGTCAGGTCACAGAAGAGAAGCTTCCATTTTGTGCTGGACACATGCAATGTTTGAAGGGTTCTAAGGAGAGAGACAGACTTGTGCTTCTGTAAAAGCATATGAATGCCAAGTGATGGAACAGACTGAAAAGGCAATACTGTTTGGACAGGACACCTAGAATTGTCATGCCAAGAAATAAGGAGGGTCTGATCTAAGACAGTGGCCATGGAATGGCAGGAATTAGAGACACTTAACTTCAAAGATGCAATGGAGTTAGTGATTGAATAGATGCGGGAGGTGAAGGGGAAGGAGGAGTGAAGAATGACTCCCAGTTTCTGGCTTGGAAGCTGGATAGGAGGGGATGCTTTTTACTGAGTAGAGAATACAAAAGAGGGTAGGGACAGGGGTCAGGATCAAATCCAGTACCGAGATGTACGCCCTAACCTACAGCATACACAAACAACGGCCCAAGGAGAATGGCAGGATGGACTTAGGTTGGAAAGGACCTGGCTGCCTCACTGTTGTTTCTCTAGGATACTTAGGAAGGGGACCCGGGTTATTGTGTATGCCTACATGGAATGTGAGGCTAAGGCTGTGCAGCCCGACTGTGGGCCACACCCAAAAAATGGAGGCTGAGGCTGACCAAATAAGGATGTGACTATCAGTGAATCCATCCAAATCCAAATGATTGACCCAAAATGAAGAGGAACTGCAGGATCAGAAATGCAAGGAAACCAACCCAGCAGGAACAGGGTTTAGAAAGCAAGAGATGAGCAGAGGAGGGCAAGGTAGAGACTTTGCAGAACCCCAAGTCATGAGCCAGAATTCCCTGTGCTCGTGGCTGGAATGCTTTACCGGACTGCAAAGGGGCCTCAAAGAGGTTAGGATAAGCCAGAAAGTTAAGACAAATCAAACCCCTCCATGCTGAAGGATCCACCAACTTGACTGCCAATTATCTTCTGCCACCGCTCCCTAAGAGATTTTGGGTGGTCCCCCAGAAATGCTGGGTGATCCCCCAAAGATGTTGGGTGGTACCATGATCTTTCTGACCCTTTACTCCCTCTCAATATTTTAACTCCATAGTGGGACTTTGGACATGACGTATGTTGTTAGTTAAATCACAATGATTTATTCATTCATTCACCAACTATTTACTAACACTCTGCTATGTGTCAGGCATTGTGGTTATCATTGGCGATACATCGCTAAATAACACAGGCAGTGAAATATAAAACCGACCAATTACATCTGTGTGATCCTGGGCAAGTCATTTCACCTGGAAACAATAACTTACCACATAGAAATTTCTAAGATTCTTCTCAACCAAATCAACCATCCTAAAATTTCTTGTATTATTCATTTAACATATATTAAGCACATTCTTTGCAGACAAGTATGTTCTTTTCCAATATAAGTGAAAATACATATGATAAAAGGCTATTCGGTTTGGGGACTGATATAGCAAGTCTTGCAAATATATGAACAGTAAGGTAGATTTTCATATTTCATAAAGCACCTTGACTAAAAAGAACAAAATGATAAGGAATAGAGTCAGAAAATGCATCATGTTATTATAATCATGGGCTAATATTTGGTTTAAATGAACCAACAAAACAGTCTAAAATCACCGTCTAAATGTTTGGAGGGACTATTAGATAAATAACCTTGATACAATGAGGTAATGTAATCATGGAGGTAGATAATAGGGTTCATGATCAGCAAAGTGATTGACTCAGCATTTTCCATTTCCTTTTTCACACCCCACTCACAGAAGCATGGGTATGAGGTGGGGTTCCCCAACAAGTGAATGAAGGAATGCAATTCAGGGCTGGGTCAGAGAGGATGGGAGGAGGAGGAGGAGGAGGAGGAGGAGGAGGGGGCAGCATTGTCTATGATCTAAAGTTTCCAATGAAAACGGTGATGAGACTCCTTTATTTGGAATTCTAACAAGTGGAGAAATCTGAATCCTAGGTTCTAGTGAAACCTGTCATTGCTCCATCTCACCTTTGCGCTGCCTCTCATTACCAGCATTAGCCCCAGGAGGGATGGATGGACGCACAGCCTGTGTGTTTGAACACAAGTAACTTTAGAGACATAGGAAGGACAGAATTTCTAGCATGCAGTCTTTCTTTGCTTATGTCTGATTTCATCCATTATTCTAGTCTTTTGTGGATGTTAGGGGAATCTGAAGCTCTCCTGATTTGAAAGGAACAAATGAAACAAAACCAACCCTTGGACATTTGCAACAGAACTGAGGTTACCAACAGGAAATGGGAAGCAGGGAGGAGGGCAAGGGGTGGTGGGGCCCACTGGACAATGGTGAAGAACACTTGGTGATTTGGTGGAGGGCAGGGTGTGCTGACATATGTATGAGGAACAGGGAACCTCTACATGTGAGAATAAATTACTACAATAAAAAAACGAAAAAAATAAAATAAAATAAAGCTCTCCAGGTTTGGCCCTAATTTAGCTTTACTATCCGTATTTGCTCCACCACCTGCAGCTATACTTTTTACTCCTCCCTCTGAGTCCTCAATTCCTTACCTGTGACTGTGCCAAGTGGACACCCACCGTCATCCCATCTAGTGACGCTTTCAAGACCCAGCTCAAGTTCCATCCGGTCCCTGGAACCTTCCCCTGTCCACCTGAGGGTAGTCGCTGCTCCCTCTTCACAGCATTTTGAGCTTTCACTAATTTTTCTCCCAGGAATATCAGCATATTCTGCTAAGCATTGTGGTTACCTGGTTATATACTCTATTTGCCCATCAGACTGGGTCATTGAGAGGACGGAGATCATTAGAAAGAACCAGATTTATTTCTCACTATAAAATGTGATTCTTGCTTATGAAATATGTAGTAAAACAATAAAGGGTTAAGAAAAAAAAGGAACACAGATCTGACAGAGAAAGTAGACTCTTACATACCACTGAGATCATACATTGAAAATAGGAAGAAAACTGCTTTGAATAGGGCATCATTTATGTAAATATCATACAGTTTCCTTAAAATAGTTCAGAGGAATGAAAATGAAGACTTCATTTTAGCAAAGGCCATTCATTGGACAGAAACTTTCATAGACAGATAGATACTATTAGTTTTAGTATTCCATCGAAGATCTCTTTCAAATTAAAGTAAGCATCCACAGCAACCTACTTCCTAACCAGTGATACTGGTTTCAAACAAAATGTGGCTGTAAATTTGTAGACTGATCAGGCAGGTAATAATATAACCTTAGTTTTAAAACATTAGAAAAATCCAGAAAAAAGAAAAACAAGGAAATAAAAAAAACCCATCGATCTACTACAAAACTCTAATTATTATTGAGACTTTAGGGCACTTATTTTCAATATATACATAGATTATAATGTATATTTATACCATATATGCCTATAATATTCACAATATATGTACACATATATGTATATACATAAATATTTGTAGAATTCTTCATCTTTTGCAATTTTCTACCATTTTTACAATTATAATTTGATTTTACTTATGCTGCTTCCTTCAATTGAAGGGCCTAATAATACACCAATGGGTATACTATAATTTTCTTCATTATTCCCTAATAGAGGAAAATTCAGGTTTCCTTATTTTAGAGTTATAAATGATTCTGGATTAGATATGAAGCTGCCTCTATACCTGGGGCTGTGTCGGCAGAACTCTTTCCTAGGAGAATGTTTCTTGGTTAACAGGTATAAATATTTGTAGTCTCCTGACATATTAACACCCACATCAGATGTATTTTTACAATCCTAACTAGTGTTTAGCCCAGTCACTCAGTGACTGCTGGGTAAGTGGACAAAGCATGCACATGACCTCAGGTTTCCAAGCCCTCAGCAGGGATTCCTTAATTCGGTTCCTCAGTTCAGTTTCTGACACCCAAGGGAGTCCACTGCCACCCTCCCCGGCTTCACCACATCCACCCAGCATGTGGACCAAAGTCTCAGCTGTGGGAAGGATGGGGCTGGAGAGTTCACGGATAGATCAGCTTTTAGGGGAAAGGACCAGCTAAGAATAGCCCTGGAGGACACATTCCCTCTTCTCGGGGAAACCATTACCTCATAAGAGTCAGAAGAAGTCATGAGCTGTGGGTGGAGCCTTAGAGCTCAGAGAAGCTATTCCTGGATGTTCTGAGACCCTGTGGTTGCCCGAGACCCTGAGTTGTGTAACACTCAGCATGACAGTCCTGCTATGCTTAAAAATTTCCCTCCTCCCCCTCAGATTTCACTTCCCCATCCACCCGGGCAGCTATAAAGAGCAGGGGAGATGGCAGCTCACTCCAGAAGCACACGAGCAGCAGGGAGGCCCAGCGCCATCTCGCCTCTGCAGACCCGCAAGTCAGCACTCCATCGCCTGCTCAGCACCATGAAGGTCCCCGGGGCCGCCCTGACCATCCTCCTCTGCATCATGGCCCTCTGCAGCCAGGTCTTCTCTTCACCATGTGAGTCTATGCTGTTGAGCCGTCTCCACTCTCTGGCCGAGGCCAGACCGCATCAATCATTTCTTGTGGCCCAGAACCCCCAAGAGAAAACAGAGGACTCACCTACGGGTTACAAAACAGCTTGGCCTTTCTCGTCCAGACTTTCATTTTTACTTTTATAAAGGTCTGAGCTGTTCTATTCTCAGATCTGAGAGTCAGAGGGCAGGAGGGGAGTCGCAGTGAATCTTAACAATGGCAACACAGGAGCCTAAACAAAGGAGTTTGTAAGAGGTAGGATTCAAGTCTGGCTCTTGTCATCTTTCCACTAACTCACCCTGGGTCTCCCCAAGAGCTCTGTGCTCTGGAGAGCTTGCAAGAAAGCTAAGGTCTTTCTTTTGCTGAGAAAAACTTCTTGAATCAGACAAAGTTTCCTAAGGGAAATGAGGTAAGAGAACAGTCTGCTTGGATGTCTGGACCACGTGCAGAAAGAGCAGGCCCACAATGCAGAGTCAGAGTGAAAGAAGAACCCGACAGCAAGGCAGACACACACGGGGCTATTTCTAGGCAAAAATGTCCAGTGCCTCCCAGTGGCCTGCCTCCCAAGTCACCAACTCCGCAAGGTTGTCTTCCTCCCAGTCCTGTTCCCCCTCTCAGAGACCAGCTCACAGATCTCGCCCTTTCTTCCCAGTTCTGACTCTGGCTCATTGTGTCTCTCCCTGTCCAGTTGGCGCAGACTCCCCGAGTGCGTGCTGCTTCTCCTACGCCTCTCGACAGATTTCTCGCAAATTTGTAGTCAGCTATTTCGAGACCAACAGCCGGTGCTCCAAGCCTGGCGTCATGTAAGTGCCTGTCTTCCTGCCCACCTCTGGGGACACTGGGAGGATCTGGAGTGGGGACACACCTGAGGATAGAGACAGGTCAGGGCACCATCCTGAGGGGAGGGAGGGAGGCAAGAGGAAGGGGCTGCAGGATCCTCAGTGGGAACCCCGGAGTCAGTGAGAGCATCTCTCTGGACTGAGATGGACAGAGGAGCCCCGAGGACGCAGGCAGCCCAGAGCTTCCCAGGACACAGTGGGGTAGAGGTGCCATGGAGGGACCAAGATTCCCTGGCTGGATTCCACCGTGTTTACTCTTATTTTCCTCTTGACAGCTTCCAAACCATAAAGAACCGGGAGGTCTGCGCCAACCCCAGTGAGGCCTGGGTCCAAGAATATGTCAGCAGCCTGAAACGGAAATCCTGAGTGGCCTGGAAGCTTTGAGGAACAAGTGACCTCAGTGAGCAGATGAAAGCAGGGGCCTGAGCCTTGGAAACACCCCTGGACCTTTGTAGTTACCTCTCCTATGGGCTGATTTTTGCTGAATAGCCACAGTCTAGGCCATTTCAACTTATTTATACTATTTAATTTTTATAATTTATTTTCAATGTCATACTGTGCTAGTAACTTATTCCACTGAAAGATCCCAGGACATCTTCTTCACCGCCCTTCCATCCCCTCCTTCACTTGTGACTACTGAGAATTCAGTCATTGTCATCAGCATGTGCTAGGCAAATATGGTGCCAAAGCCTGACAGAAGTACACTGGATGCTTCTGTTCAGAACTGTGCTCAGTCTGGAGAAATAATAAAGATGCTCTTTCAAGAAGTAAGTCGGCACTGAGTTTGGTTTTGTTATTCTGATAAATCAGTATGAAAGGGATGGTTGAAAGGAAACACAGGCAAAGAGTAGGAAAATGTGAAATGGGGGGAAACTGGGAGAGATGGAAGGGGAGGAGTCACGTTTCTGGAACACTGAAATTAAGAATGTATTTTAAGGCATTCTCTGGTGGAGCAGCAGGTCAATTGCTCCAGAAGTAGCGCTGGTCACATACCCTTGGGTTTGAGTCCCAGGTTCAGGGGAAACAACCAGTGTGAACAACTAAATAAATTAAAGATGCTTCTTCCTCCTCTCTCTTCCTGCCTGCCTACTTGCTTTCATTCCTGCCTGCCTCTTTCCTTAAAAATCAAAAAAGAGTACATTACAAATCAGGCGTACCTGGTACTTCAGATGTTAAGCCTACACGTGGGGTGCAGTTCACATACCGGCTGGAGACCTGTGTTCACAGCCCAGGGATAGGGAGAAAACTAAAATGAATAAGTAAGTAAATAAAAATGCTCCTTTGGCTTCTTTTTCCCTTCCTCTTTAAAAAAATAATACATTAAAAAAAATCAAATCACATTGTACCTGCTCTAGGAAAATCCACTATTTAAATGGATAATATTAAGAATATTCATGATGCATATTTGTGATAAATGAAAGATTTCTTAATAATAGCTGTTACTAGATTGGAGGATTACTTCAAGCTGATTCTTTTACGCACTGTCCTTTTAATCTTCCCAATGGACCAGCACAGCTTAGGTTCTACTAATTTCCTCATCTGAGGGAAGAGTGAACTGAGAATCAGAAAGGTTAAGCCACTTAGCCAAGATCACACAGCAAGGAAATGAAGCAAATGAGCTCCAATTTTAGACTTTGATATAACAAAAGACTTGCTCTTTTGTTTCCCATAATGCAATCCACTTGTACTCAGACTGCAAGCAATCATTGTTTAAGCCATTCACATAAGCATCTTTAAATGTGAGCCTGGGAACTGATTTTTCTACCATGTTTATCAGGTGTTTCACAGGCTTCCGAATGGCTAAGAACTGCCAAAATAGTCAATAGTATTTTCCAAATACAATGCCAGTCTACCTATAGTAACAGGTACATTGCACATGATTTTCCTTGACAGGGGGAACAAAATAACTACTCCACAAACAAATGGCTCACGTTAGAGAAGGAGAAGACAACCAGCTTATTTGTGGAACCGGATTCCATTTGTAGGTTAGCTCTAGAAGCTGAGTTAATGATAGATTGCCTCAGTTATAGTTAGAACCCCTAGAAATGTACCCTGAGCTAGGGTCCCTTCTGTGGAGATGGAGAAATTCAACAGATGTGTGTGAAAAATTGAACTGATTAATTCGTATGCGTCATTATTGCTTTATTTTCTTTAAAATAAACTGATTTTGTATATAAAATTAGTTTAGGATTATAGTGATCAAACTCTTTAGAGTACAATTAATTCTATTAAACAAACATTAAAATGCACATTCCATTTGACCCAGATCCCCATTTAACCTGATTCTTTTTCTAAGAACCTATTTTGTAGCAACACCAGCAAAAGACAGGACTATATAGACAGAAAACTCTTTGCAGCATGGTTGTAAATAGCAAGCAAATAGAAACAATCATCAATAGAAGATTAAATCAGTAGAGAACTGAGATGTCCATCAATGGAATATTCTGCAATCACACCTGTATCTATTATAGTCAAAATGTGTATCTAGTATGTGCATAGATTCTACATGTATGCTGCAGAACAATTATGTATAGAATGATATCACTTTGGTTTTATTTTTAAAAGTCATATACATATATATATATATATGTATAAGGTAAGTATCTGGAAATCTTATATGGTTTCTTAGAGTAAATGGAATTTTTTAGGTGTGGGTACTTTGTTTATCTTGAAAAAACAAACTTTTTTGTTATTGGATTTGTTTTTCAATGAGCTTACCTCTCTGGTCTGATATTTGATGAAGGATCTTCCATCCCGTCACACTCTGGTTGAGATTCTGAGCTGACACAGAGAAGACAGAGCTCAGCGAAGCTCACAGTCCTGATGCCACAACGACTTTTAAGTAATGGGGGCAATGCACTAACAAGTGCTTTCGCCTGAGGCTTTTCTATCATGTAGTGACATAGGACTCTCTTTCTCAGGATGCTGGTCATTTTAAAGAGCAAAAGAAACCTAACTCAAAGAGACTTGAATAAACAAACCATGAGAATCCACGACTGGAGGGTTCTGTAACCCCCTTTCCAAACAAGGCTGGGTGCAGCTGCTCTGTGATAAGACACGGGTGCTGTTTTCTTCTCTTTCTAATCGCCCCTTCATGTGAGCCTCCCAGGAAGGCTGCCAGTACCTTCCACTGTTACAGGAATACTTGCTTATTTTCCGCACTAAAGAGAGAGCCTGTGTTCCCCCTGAAAATACCATTGCCCGTGCCACATTTTATGGTTAGAATAGCTGTGGAAAGACATAGAAGTTTCTACAGTGCTGGGGGAAACTATGACTACGGAGATCTAGAGAGAAGGAACCAGCTAAGTGTGGTCCTGGGGTGACACCAACATCTCACCTCCTCTTGGTATGGAAACCACTTCCCCATTAGCAAACACAGTCAAATGAGCACTTGAACTAGTTTTGCAAATGTCCTGAACCCTGTGGTTACCTAAGACCCTCTTGTACGTACAAGTCAACATGGCACCATTGCACTTAGAAACTTCCTCTCTCATCACACCCCCATTTCCATCTCTTAATGATCCGGACTTGCCTGTTAAAGGGACACAGCTTGGACTCCAGAAAAAGGCTGGCAACAGAAGGTGATGCTCGCAGGGCTCACCAGAAGACAACACAGTCCTACTGACAGAGGACCCGAGTGAAACAGAACCTCCCGAGGAGTTTTCAAAATGCCCTGGGCTGTCTGCTCAGTGGGCTTTTCTTCCCAAAGGAGTTTGCAGTTATATTCTATGCACCTGGAAGGCTGGGAGAGGGCTTTGGGAGTAGGAAAATTGAGTGGGTTTTCAACAAGATGCAGAATCCAGCTTCAGTTGCTTCCCAGTAATCAGTTGAATAATGAACTCACCTCACTTTAGTGATAATCGACAGAGATAGTCTCTTGCTGGAGGAAAAGTACTTTTCTTACATCCGATTTGTTCCCCAAATAGAGCTGAACAGGAGATAGATTATTAAACTATCTTCTCTACAGAGGGAGAGAGGGAACAAATCTAATTGGAGGGAGAGAGAGAAGGAGAAGAAGGGGTGGGGGGAAAGGAAAAGAGATGGGGAGATGGGGAGGGAGAGAGGGGAGAGGAGAGAGAGAGAGAGAGAGAGAGAGAGATGGTGAAATGAAAAATCCCCAACTTCCTTCCAGGTCTTCTCATCCCTAAATCCTAAACTACTTCTAAAACAAGATAGAGCTCACTCCATCTTCTTTCTTCTGACTTTGCTTCTGGGAAGAAGGAACTGGCTCGGGAGTCCCTTCTCCAGAGTGACATAGGCACCACCCCAAGCAACTGCTGCTTTTTCTATGTCCCTAGCAGACCCCCAGCAAAACAGGAGATGACGCTTAGGAGACCAGAAACCAGAATTGGTCCTCCTGCCCATGTCTGAGGAGATAGGTGGGGACAATGGCAGCATGACTTGGAGCAGGGGGCAGCCTGCAATGGGTGGGTGAGGGCTGTCTCAGGCAACCCAGCTCTTTGAGGTTCTACTGTAACAGGACACAGGAAGAAGCCACAGACGTGTTTCTCTACCTTGCTCTAGAGACTGGGAGCCAGGGAGGAGCTGCCCCACAAAAAGATAAGGGCAAATGATAGCAAGGAAGGCTGCCAACTGCACTCCTGTGTCCATGAGGAAAGATCTAGAGATGTGAGTTTGGGGAAATAGTTCTGAGAAAGAGGGCAGACTCTGAACTTGCCAAGACAGTGAGTGAAGCAACAGGGGACAAGTAAGTCCCTGTTAGTCCTTTAATTCTTACAACTTTGTCCCTTTTCACAGCTCTAAATCAAAGAGACTGGAAGGTCTGTGCCAACCCCATTGAGTCCTGGTACTAAATACATCAGTGACCTTGGAAATGAATGTCTGAGTGACCTGGAAGCAACAAGAAACTAGTTACATTTATAGGCAGAATAGGGAACAGGGACCTGAGGCCAAGGGGTGTTCCTTCAGCTCCCAAAGCTCTGTC
Organism: Solenodon paradoxus; assembly: GCA_004363575.1. Lineage (NCBI taxonomy): Eukaryota > Metazoa > Chordata > Mammalia > Eulipotyphla > Solenodontidae > Solenodon > Solenodon paradoxus. The sequence goes on from RJWH01000831.1 coordinate 33,917, forward strand.
TCCTATGGACTGGTTGCCAAGAAGCCACATTCTGGGACTCTTAGTGTAAACTTTAGTGTATTTGGACTACTTAATTTGTGTATTTCTGTGTAGTCTTGACTGCTTGTGGGAGGGATCCCACAACACTCTTTACCACCTCCCTCTGCCCCTCTAGTCACACAGTGGTTGACACATTCTCAGCAGGAAAATGAGTGGCTGTGTTTAGCTTTTTCTAGGGTAAATTGTTCCAAACCATCAAGCAACAAATATTTATAGAATGTCACTTACCATTTGTATGTCAAATAATGGAATTTTTAAAGTAAACCAGTCTTGAATTGTTGGTTTTTCTATTGGTTTTGTTTTGTGACCAAGTCAGGATCTCTGGTTGGAAAGATGGAGGAAACAGCGTAGGAAAATCTGAAGACAGCAAGTTATCAGAAAGGAAATGACAACTGGTATATACATATTTCTAAAGTTAAAAATACTATTTTATAAAACAGTGATTATTTTACAAAGCATTATCTATCAAGTGTAGATGGTATATGCACGAGGTAAATTCATTCTTGATATATATTCACTTATTTAAGGTTTTTTTTCATAAATCAAGCTTTATTAAGAATTGCTCACAAAAGAATTGCTTGGATTTGGATGTGGGGAATCTGCATTTTTACTAAATACCCGAGCAATTTACATGCAGATCAAAGACCAGATCTACTAAATTAATGAACAAGTTTCTAAATAATTTAAAAATACATATTCTCATCAATCTAGCTCTTTTACTTCTAGAAATCTATTTCAAGAAACACTGTCTGAAGACACAAAGGTATAGGCAACCCTGTTTGTAAATGCAACTCAAGAGAAATAAATTTGTCAAAAGAGGAACCATTTAAAACATCATAATACAGCCACATAATAAATATGAAACTATTGAAAAGAGGAAGCTGATGAAAAGCATACTAAGATGGAAAGGTATTGATGTTATTAATGTAAAACTATGTATATAGCACACACATATCATTAGGTGTACCTGTAGTTATAAATACTATTGTTGTGTTTTTAAATTCCAAAATGGAGGTGCTTGTCCTAAGTCCAACCATTTTATGGAAAAAGAAATGTTGGCTTAATACCTAATCTAACTAGGATTTTCCATCTCCCAAAGGAATGTCATCATAACTGATCATTATGGAATTCTCTGATCAGACTCAATAATGGCATGTTTTCCAATTCCCAGAGAAAGATGAAATCATCTTTTTCCATTCTCCATAGATAGGTTACCTAAGCCTGAAATAATTCCCTCTTCCCTTATCTCACCTATAAAAACCTTTCATTCTGCCCAGCTTTTTGGAGCACTCTCTACTTGCTAGATGGGATACTATCTCATTCATGAAAAATTTTATAAAGCCAGTTAGCTCTTTAAAATTAACTTGGTTGTATTTTTGCTTTTACACTGTTTTACAGAACCACGTATAATAATAATATTTGCTGTGGTAAAAGCTATATGCACTTATATAGACATAAGAATGCCATCTGATGCACATCTCAATCTGTTAAATGGTTTCCTCTGGAGAATTTGATTTTTAAGAGAACAGAGATCTTCACTTTTCATTTTCTTGATCCTTTCATTTTTGTAAATATGATTATGTGATTTTTACTTATTTTTAATTTTATTTATTTTTAATAAGAGAAAAATGTGGATTTAATAATAACATCTGTATAGAGAACCTCCATGGCGGTAAATGCTGAGGTTGCCAGGGCACAATACTTATATCTCAAGCTGAGGCAGAGATACTCTAAAAGTAAAGATAAATCCCTCCCCTTTCTACATTCTTCTAGAGAGTAGGAACAAGAGGTCATTTCTGGATCAGAAGGGAGGAGGCCCAGCGGGTGGCAGCTGGCTGCTTTGACTAAGGGAAGGGCTATAGGATTGGAGAACAGGAGCTACTCCTTTGCCTCTGAGACTGTTCTGTACTGTCCTTGGCTCTTCATATCAGAGCTGGGCATTTACAGGAAAACAATTCTGAGAAAACTTGAGGCATCATGCAAAAAAAAAAAAAAGAAAGAAAGAAAGAAAGAATAAAGATCAGGCTGGAGATGAAAAAAAACAGAACAAAAAGCTCATGTCCCCACAGCCCATGACACCAGCCTCCCAACTCCTTGGATTAGTTATGGATGATCCGGTGACACTATTGATCCTGTTTATGTAAAAGAAGCATTTTCCTCCAATGACCAGCACAAGCTCCTTTTGGGGGAGCAGTCAGGGTCCAGAGCAAGTTCAGAGGTTCTGAAGCACCACAGATGTGAGGCTGTCAACTTAGGATTCCAAAGTTTGCAGAGTGGCGTTGGACTCCTGTTCTAACACCATGGAGAGATTTAAGATTGCTTTCTCCCATTCATAGCCTGCAAAATTTGGGAATAAGAAGTTTAACATGATGAAGAACTTAAGAGTCGTAATATACAAGTAGATTCTTCCAAATTGCTCAAGAGTCACATCTACAGGGCATAATTTTATGAACCAAGGAACCCAAATTGCAATTTTGCTGGTGTTTGGAGTGAAATGTCTATCTATGTCCATGTCTTCCTGATCACTTGGGTGAAAAACACTTTATATCCTCTGTTGCTATAGAGAGTAAAGAGACCAGCAGAGTTTATGGACAGGATCAGATTGGTATCTGTGATTCTCAGTGTCTGCAATGTTCTAGGGTCTTTGAAAAAGTGTCTATACAGCTCCATCGTCCCTATGTTCCAGCAAACCAGCTTTCAAAAGAGCTGACGTGGGCAGCTGGGTGAAAGCATGCTGTCCTCTGCTCCTGTGAACTCTCAGCAGCTGATGATTTACACAGCTAGCTCAGGAACTTTGAAATATTTCCCAATGATCTTGGGTTTCGTCCGCATTTTGATTTTGATAACGTGAATATTACATAAACACTTCACACTTCATGTGGTGTTTGTCCTACACTTTGTGTAGGATGCATATTAAACTGACATTTTTATAATCACAGGGGAAGGAAAACCAAGAGCATGAAGATTCTCTTAAGACTGCAAGTTCACATGGGTTGGGTCTCTTTTATCGGTTAACCTCTTGTTTAAGAATACGTGGCAGAGACAGTAACACTCACTAACAGACCATATGTTCCCCTGCATCGCAGCTGGGTCGGGCTGATGTGACTAATTCTGGTCAATGTACTGTATGCAGAGGTCTTACATGTCACTTCTGAGTCAACAGAGTTAACAGCAGCATGCCTTCAAATTAAGTATGCTTCCTGTCTCCTTTCTCGTTCCAGAATCCACAGCAACAGGATGGAAGCAGCCTGGATTCCTGAACCACTTGGAAGAGAGTGCTCTGGCTTTAGTACTACTCAAAGCATAGGTCGTGGCCCATGAGCATCAGCATTAACTAAGAGCACACAAGAAAAGCAGATGCTGGAGCCATGTTCCCAGTGAACAGAATCAACCAGCTCTAGTGTGGGGTCCCGAAGCTGTGCATCAACGAACCCTGCGGGTGATTCAGATGCAATGCTAAAGTTCAAGGATCAAACTTACATCAGATTTTTGTGCCAGTAAGAACCTTCTATTTGGTTCATCCGCTGGGAGTGTGTGACCTTGGCACAGCCTACCTTACCCTGACCCTTACAGAGTATAATCATAAGCTGCTGAGCTAGTCCCCCTACCCCACTCCCATTACTGGCTCCACCTTAACCACAAGTCAGGTGGATCTTACAACTTTCTGGTCACATCCAATTTCAGTTTGAAACTCCGATCTCAATTTGATCTCATCTCTTCTCCTCCCAACCTCCACACTCACACAGTACAAACACAGGCTCGGAGGAGTGGAATGCAAGGAGGCTTTCACAGGTCTCTGGATCCCTCCCGGCCTCTCTTTTCAAGACTGAACTACTCCTGCAGCAGCGGGAAGAAAGGTGGCCTGTGCAGGCTGACAGGGAATAACTGCCCACAGATGTAGTCCCTCTTCACCTCTGCTTGTTATGTTTCTATTGTTTAAGGAAAGGTGCGGGCAGGAATAAAGGCGAATAGATAGTCAGGCAGAGAGACAAGGAAGAAACATTTTAATTTTTATTTAGTTGTACATCTTGGTTGTCCTCCCCCAGACCCAGGACACATGCCAGGGTCCTTGGAATGTACGTGGACTATGCTCAGCCAGAGGTGGCAGAGCTAACCACTGCTCCACCAGGGTGCCCCTCTGCTTCTCTTTTGCATGATGAAAGGCCCCTGGTGCTCTCAGGTGGCACGTGCATTTCTCTGCATGGTTCCTTGAAGTGCGACACTCCACTCTGGCCCAGCATCCTCATGCTGCCGTCTGCACAGGGTGACAGCCCAGTGACACATCCCAGGTCTTTGCTCACCCGAGTATGTCAACAACAGACGTTCTAGGAGCACACCCAGCTCTGTGCTCAGTGCAGGACTTTACAGGGAAGCACAGCCTGGGCTTCACACCCATTGCCCACCATCCAGGGCCCTTGCAGACAGCAGCCCTTGACCGCCCCTGTGGCTCCCGCTGGCATCCCTCCCAGAAGTGGTCTTCACTAACGGTATGAGTGTTTTGAGAGGTGAGAGGATACTGTTACTGATGAAAGCAGCACAACCAGCATACATGGGGTCTTCCCCAGGCAAGGTGGGACCCATGAGTCCCCAACCTCTATGGGCTGTACTGGGAAGAAGGTTCAAGTCCACAAATTGCTTAACCAATGGGAAATCACTCTGGGGGAGGAGTGGGGAGGACAGTGACCCCAACACTCTATTCTCTGCCCTGCCTCTTCTGTTTTCTTCTCACCTGCTCAGTTTGGCTCAGGTAAATCAACAGCTCATTCTATAAACACAGGAAAAGAAAGGAGTGTGACCGCCTAGCAGGTCCCACTTTCGTGAAGGAGAAGTCACAATTTCTCATCCTCTTGATGCCCAGTGATGGGATCTTGGAAGGTAACTTCTGAAAACTACAAAGTGCCTGCAAGAAGGTATACAACTTTATAGTTAGACGTCCACAGGCAAAGCTCCCGAGAGCACAGAAATTCAGAAGGAAACATGGTTTTTGGTGGAACTTAAGAAATACCGGATCAAGCTTTGACTGGAGCTAATCTACCTGAAGCTTCATTTACACAACCTAACGAGTTCCCTCTGTTGGGGAAGTCAGACTGAGTCAGCTTTTCTGCAAGAGCAAGAGCTGAGCCAGGCCTGGGATCAGTAAGGAAATTCAAGCAGAACCTCCCGAGCTTGCAGACTGCCGTAAGGCAAGCAGCAGACCTCCCTCCAAAGGGGGACTGGCTGTGGGCAGGAGGGGGGAGGTAGAAGTCAGTGAGGACACCGTCAGCTGGCACCATGGCTGGTCACCCCACGGCCATTGTGTGTTCCTATTGAGGCCATCTGCCTTCCAACATCACAATCCAAAGGAAAATTCAAGATGCTAGAGACTGGCTACCTCTTGCATAAAATGATAAGACCCATGAAAGAAAGAAAGTTACATTAGAATTGGCTTGTCTGATAGCAGAGAAAGGAAAAGAAATAAAAGGTTTTTATACATGCGCTTTCTAATTGCAAACCAAGTGGACAGAGACTTGGTGACCTGGACCTTGCGGGGTTGGAAAAGCAGAATTCTCCACTCCAAGTTAACGTGCGTATGGGCAGAAATAGGAAGGTGGGAGACTAAGAAGGACAAAAAAGGGAGGTCCATAAATACTCGCAGACCCCTCCTTTTAAATACGATTCCTGTGGACAAAGTGTTCTTTGTGGGCGGGGAGCTCAGTGGGTGATCTCGAGCCTGCGGTGCTGTGCCACCAGCAGAGGACGATGTGGAGCGACTGTCGGTGACACGGACGGGGTGTGGTGGCCTGGCAAAAGGATGACCAGAGCTCCCGAGGCTGTGCTGTGACAGAGGCATTCAGACGCCGCTTCTAGAAGTGACACTGCACCTGGCCGGCTTTTGTTTTTTTCTTTTATCCAAGGAAATGGACCAAAACCAGATCAGAAGCCTCAGATAAATGCGAAGGAAGCTGCATTTCTTCTGAAACCACACCCCGGCTGTCAACAGCCTTGACTGCTCCAGCCAGCTGGCATCACCACCGCTCAGGAGGTTAAAAATTATCAGTGCTCAGGCCCCACCAAGTCCAGTGAAATTCCTACCTTTAGAGGTGGGAGCCAGGCTTTGGAGTCTTTCAAAGCTCCTCTGAGTGATTCTAATGCTAATTCAAGTTTGGGAAGCACTGCTCAGCCCTGAAGCCAATTCGCAAGGAGATACCAATCTCCAAAGGGAAATAGCCTCTATTGATTGGTGGTACTTACCGCCAATAGGGACATCAGGGTAAAACACAGGATTCCCACTTCCATCTGAGTTTCAGATACATAACAAATCACTGCGGGGGCTATACTTATACTAAATAATGATCTATACTTACACTAAATAGTTATAAATATAAATACTAAATAAGTATAATATAGCCTATATCTTTATGTGCTAACTCTGACCCCCACGCCTCACCTCGAATGCGGCTACAGAGAACAACTCGAGGATCGCAGACTGGAGAATTCAGAGAGGCAGACGTAGGCCCCAGCCAGCTGATGGGGAAGGAGCCTGCTCTCAGCAACTGGGCTTGCTGTGCTGAGCTGCTACTAACAAGCAGTTAGCACAGGACCTAGCACTCCATAGCCCTCGTCCGTCTCAGGGACGCTGCGATGGGTGCACACGTGTGCATTTCCTTCGTAATCTTTTTATTTAAAAAAAAAAACCAACTCTTTACTCATCCCTTTAACCATATAGCAAACCACCTTATTTTTTATACATTTCAAAATAAATGGAAAGTATCAGTACACATCACCCTAAACACATCATCGTGTGTATCATTAATTAGAGTTGGAAATTTTGGTGTTTTTTTTTTTGTTATGCTGGGAATTTTTTTCCTAGTTTGTCCTTTGGGTGTCTTTTGCTTTCTTTTCTCTCTCTTTTTTAAAAAAAATTATTTCTTTTGTTTAAACTGCTATGTGCTTTTTAGAGTATTGAAATCACACCTCAATCGTGTATTCAATCCAGCAATCCCATCTCTAGGCATATACCAAGAGAACACGAAAACACTAACCAGAAAACATATCTGCACCGCTGTGTTCAGAGCGGCACAGGTCACAGCAGCCAAGACATGGAAACAACCTAAACGCCCGTCAACAGATGACTGGAGAAAGAAGCTGTGGTACATATATGCTAGACGGAGTTCTACGCAGCGGTTTTTAAAAAAGATGAAATTGCGCTTTTTGCAACAATCTGGATGGAACTGGAGGTGATTATGCTAAGTGAAATAAGTCAGGAAAAAAAAAAGAAGTACTTATTTAAGTGGAAATTTTTCCTAGACCATAGAAATTACGATTTGGTTATAAAACAAAATACCCATTTCAACCTCCCAGGAGATGGTCTCTGTGGAAATGTCTGCTATCACTGAACTAGTACTCCATGCCTTTCTTGTGGTTCCTGCTCCCTTTTCATATTTCCCTCCCTACCCACCTTTTTCCTCTAAACCTTTAATCCTGATCAATTGGGAAAATACCATCAACAGAGTCATCATATCATGCCGGCTACTTCACCTTTTATCTACATGCCTTTGGTATTTTGAAATGTAGTGTTGGGCAAAATTATTCCATAAGCATTTGTTGTTTGACTATATGGTACAATTTCTGCAAAGAAAGAGCTAATAACACCGACTGATCCACATATTGAGTGAGGAGAACTGAAAATGATGAAGAGTTTTATCATGAGAGGTCAGAGAAAATATTCATTGCATCATACACAATGGAAATAAAGTACAAACGTTAAAGAAGATACATAAGCTACAGTTAGGGAGAGCCTCAGAGAGTGGCTGGGGCTGGGGGGTCTGACCGACAGGGGAGGTGCCCACCAGGCCTCCGGAATCATTGTCCCTCTCAGGTGCCTGCTCCTCAGTCTGTCCAAAAATAGAACACTTCCTTGCAGCTTCCAGACCATTCAAGCATTCCGTTCCAGGGCAGTGACATAGTCCTGGACCCAGGACTCACTGGGGTTGGCACAGATCTGTCTGCCTCTCTTGGTTTGGAAGCTGTGGAGAGGAGTAGAATTTCACACGAAGGAATCTAGCAGGGAAATCCTGGGTCCACTGTGACCCCTCCATCCTTCTCTGCCCCAGGCATCTCAGGTCCTCTCTCCTTGCTTATAAAATGTCCCCTTCACCTTGGGGTTCACAGACCTTCCCTGTGTCTCCAACAGGGGTTCCTTCAGAAAGCCACCTTCCTGCTGTCACTTCCCTTTTTTTCCCTCTGCCCAGGGACAGGTCCTCCAGGACTCTACAGGTCTCAGACAAGGTAAGAAAGCACCTCAGACTTCCCAGTCCCTCTCCCAGGCATGGGCAGGAAGACAGGCTCTTACATGATACCAGGCTTGGAGCAGTGGCTGCTGGTCTGATAGTAGTCAGCCACATATCTGCGTGGAATCTGATGGGAGAGATAGGAGAAGCAACAGGCTGTCGGGGTGTTGGCACCAACTACGAGAAACAGGGCAGAAAGATTCTGTTATTCTTCCGAAGAAGCAAACCAGCTGCCCCTGGAAGGCCAGGAAGAACTGGAAACACACAGCACTGCTGGGGACAAAGGAATCTTTGGAGGAGGGAAAGGGTATTTCTTCCTTTCGTCAGCTTTTCTATTTGTCCCTCTTTCTTTCAGTGGTTCTCATTCTCTGTCTTGGTTTGGGTCTTCATGTTTCTCTATGGGGAATTCAGTTTTCTGAACAAACTACTTCTTTCTCTATCTCTCACTGGAGACTTCCATCTGGAATCCACGAGGCGTGCCAAGGCCATGCCACCAGGAGCCAATCAGACACAGAATCTGCCTCTTGTCAAAAGGCCTAGTTGGACCTCCATTTTCCCATCTATAAAATGGGACATACTCTCACTTGGTCTCCGAGAGCAGGACAATGAAACTCTAAATGTGCCCTGGTGGAGCAGCAGTTGGGTCAATCGCCTCTGAGGGATGCAGGCCACATACCTCGGGGTTTGAATCTCGGGTCTGGGGGAAACAACCAGTGTGAACAATTAAAAATAAAAAATTTTAAATGCTTCTTCCTCCTCTCTCTTCCTGCCTGCCTAGTCACTTTCATTCCTGCCTGTACCTTTCCTTAAAAAAAAAAAAGTTCTGAAACCCTTGGACAAAGACAATTCTCCTAGGAAACAGTCTCTGAAATCTCTCTTGAGTTCTCCACGTAGACAAGTTCAGGCAAAGACTGTCATTGCAGCCCATGCCATGGCCAGAAAGTGAGGTGGGGAAACGGGCAAAAGAACAAGGGAGGACTCACATGAGGCAGAGCAGGTCTGGGTACTGAGGGCCACCGAGAGAAGCAGGACAGTGACGACAGCCATGGGGACCTCCGCTTGGCCAACAGCCAGGTGTGAGCGCCAGTGGTCGCCAAGCAGAGTTGGGACTTGGGGACGCACAGCTGCTGCCTCCTTTTGGGGTCTAAGTCATGCCTCTCTCTACTGCTAGTTTCGGGGCATTAGAAGATGGAAACTGGGGGAGGCTGAAGAGGAAGTTTTTGGTGATGGCGTTGGTGTCACGTTGGGGTTGCCACAAGGGTTCAGGCAATTTACAAGAATGACTTTGTTGCTGACTTGATTGGGAAATGGTTTCCACAGTGAGAGGAGGTGAGATGCCGGTGTGACTCCGAGAAAGGCTTGCTGAGTCCTCCTCACAGAGTAGGTCTGTAGACCAAGCATTTCTCCTACCTAGCAGAACTGTCTGACGTCCACCCCAGCTGTTCCAACGACATCGATGTGACACAGATGGTAAGGCCATGGAGTCTTGAGAGGCACAATCCAAGTTAAAAGCACATCCCTGATGGAGACAATCGAACTGGGGGAGCCTCGATTATGGAAGGGGTGTGACTGAGGAGACTCTTCCAGACCTTGACTCTTGCATCAACAATCTCTACAAAATGCTGGTGTCACAGAAGTGCTTAATAAGGAGCTTTTTAAAACTGTAATGTAAGTGACATTAAGCTTTTGATGGCTGGGGCATCTGCGTCAAGGACAACCTACTGCCAGTTACACAACTAGGTAAAGAACTGGGGCACCTCACCCATGAAGTTTCCCATCCAGGACACCTGGGGCTGCCTCGATAGTTACTTCTTCCTTCCCACACTTTAATTCCTACTCTTGTTTTAAATTTACCAATAGAGTGCACCCACACAATCCTAACCACCCCAACTTCAACCCCCATAAAACTCTGCTCTGTGCTCACCATTCGTTCTCTCTCTCTCTCCCGACCTCCTTCCCTCTCCCCCCACTCTTTGGTCTAACCCCAGGCAAGCCCCATGTGCACCCTCAATCTATGATTAACAAACCCTGTCCTTTCAAAGTGTACTGATGGTTGTCCCTGAAATGCTTCTTACAGTTAAAAGAACCACAAAGGTCAGCCCACAAATATTGACTCTAGTAGAGAAAAATGTCTGTGGGGACTCAGTACTAGTAAGGGTTCAGGTGGGTGGCCCAAGCGTCCCTGCTATACCATCATGGTTGATGGCCTCAGACCAATATAAAACAACACAAAACGGTCCATCCCTGGGTTAGCTTAGCTAACTCACTGGGGACTAGTAAGAATGATGAGGCTTAAACTGTTCCTCTTTGACCAGCAAAACACTCAGCTCTAACCTATGAATCTACACACAACAATGAAGAAAGTTGTATGCCTAATGATGTTTGTCATAGTTTATTAGTAACAAAAGATGACTTATGATTAAATATGGTATATTCACCTCTTGTAATAGTAACCTAGTGCTTAAAACCTGAGAATTTAAAAAGGAAATCCTGTTCTGAAAAACTCCTAGAATATTTTCTGCTTTCCTTATTGTAAAGTCAAGATGGATATCCCCAGGGTTTATCTGGCAGCTCGGTGATATCATCAAGGACTGTCTTCTTAAAAAATCTCCCCTTCTCCTATCATTTTGTTAGTGTTTCTTCTTTGGGCTTGTCACCTCCTAATTACAAAAGGGCTGCTGCTGCTCAGGCATCACATCTTCACAAAGTCTCACCCACGGACATAGTTGGGAGTCTCACAGGTGTACAGAAAGAGCAATGCTACTAGTGGTTTGTTCTTTTTTTCATGTTTTATTTATTTTTATGTAATTGTTCATCTTGTCTGTTCTCCCCTGGTCCTAGGATAAAAACCCAGGTCCTTGGGATGTATATGAACTATGCCTGGCAGACTTAACCACAGGGCCACTAGGGGTCATCTACTAGTGTTTTTAATGCAATATTTTTTTACAAGACTTGTGATGTGAACTTCTAATTACTCCCAAACATAGTGAAAACTAACTATAAAATACAGAATAGTCAAAGTCTATTTTGTTTCTGAAAATGGGGTAGCAGCAGGGCAAGTACAATGAAGGATGTGAGAAGTTTTCTCCCTATTTTACTGTGGCAAATATGATGTCTAAGGCAAAATCTGAGTAAAAGTTCTTTCTACCTTCAAAAGTAGGAAAAATTTCATTACCCAAACCACTATTAACATTTTGGTTTCAAGTGCACTTTTTTCCCCAAGGCTTATGATATTTCTGTTGCTTACTTGCTTTTCCCCCTCTTTCCACTGTGTGTCAGGAGGCATTTTATAGTCATGGATATAACTTTGTACCATTCACTATTGTAGCACATTTGGGCTGGTTCTAATTTTAAGTATTATAAATAAATGGTTCTAAACATCTATATATATAATACTTTCTTCACAAATGAGGTTATTTCCATAAGATATCTTCCTAGCAGTGGAGTTTCTGGAGCAAAAAATAAGGACATTTAAGTTTCCAAACTTATATAGACATAGATGTAGATGTTTATTTCTATTTCTTATTGTTAAACGCAGTGATATCATATTGTAGGGATTTGTGAATGTTTGATGAATGAAACAGTGATTAAAAAGCTGACCTCATCACTCTTGTCATGCCTGTAGCCCACTTCCAATGCCATTCTGTCCATCTGGGTAGGGACCAAACATGACACAGGTTACTGAACACTCTGTGGTCTAAGCGTGTCCTGGTGGAGTCACGGTTGGGTTAACTGCTTCAGAAGGAGCACAGGCCACATACCCCTGGGTTCAAGTCCTGGGTCCAGGGGGGAACAACCAGGGTGAACAACTAAATAAAAAATGAATGAAGTGTTTCTTCTTCCTCCTCTCTCTTCCTGCCTGCCTGTCTACTCACCTTCATTCTTGCCTGCAACTTTCCCTTGAAAAAAAAAAAGACACCGTTTCATCATAAATGTCACATCTGTGTAACAAAACATCTGTGAGATGGCTGTTCTGTGGAGCAGAAAGGGGAATGGTTCATAGATTGATCCATTCTTGGTAGAAAGAAGCAGCAACACTTAGTTCCCCGAAGACAACTCCTGACTTCCCCCTCATCAGTTGCTCATTTCCTTAGATTCAACATGATGCCATGGTCCCTTTCAGCCAGGCTGTGGGTGAAGTATGACTAGTGCCCAGGATGCTGTGGTGGCATCACCACAGATGTGACCCTCTGTGGTTAGAAGGGCTGGAGAAGAGCATCAGATCCGCTCTGTAAGAGGAAATCATTCATTTGTAGTTCTCTCCTTGTTCTTAGAACTCTAGTACCAACTTCATCTCACATCTCACCTCCTCTCGCTGTCCAAATCATTTCCACAAAATCAGCTCCTGATCCATTCTTGTATACACTGACCTCATGTTACCCTAGGGACCATGGTATGTGCTTCCCCATGATACCAGACAGCTGCTTCCCCACGTGCCATCCCCAGCCTCCAGGTCCTCACAGTCCAGAACTGCTTATAAAGGTTGGACTCCAGAAAGATGTAGGCAGCAGCAAGCAGTCCTGTCTGGTTTTGTCCACATGCCTCAGCCTGCCCGACATTGCCGAGGGCCTCATGGCTGTTCTTGCAGACCATCTCCTCACCGTGGCCCTCGCCCATGAGTCTCATCTGGACAACGCTCTCAACTTTTGTCCTTTCTTCATTTTAGAGACAGTCCCAATGCTCTTCACAAACATTCTAAACCATATCATGCCCTGGCTTGAGATTCTCACGTGAAAGCAAAGAACTTCACTGATGGTTTCAAAGTGTACTGAACTATTTCCTGAGGAGTTTTTAAATCTATTCAGGTCTCTGGATATGAAAGGTAGAGGAGGGCGAGAGCCCATCTTTAATTGGGGAAATTGAGGCTAAACTCAGGCATAACAAGATGCAAATGCCCTGTCCAGTTAACCTCTAGGATGAGCCACATAACAGTTTCCCCTCAATCCTTCCAAGGTACTTCACCTTTGAGTGGTTTACAGAAGACAGTGTTTTGCTGAGAAATGTCTCTGTAAACCAGATAAAGTCCCTCCAAAAGAGACAGGACAAGGCCAGTTGTTCCAACAGCTGTCTTTCTGAAGAGGGAGCCAGATGCCGAGAATAAGACAAAGGCAGAGATTCCAGACAAAAATACAAGAGAAAGAAGAAATGCTTCTCTTCCTTGGTCTCTCTTGTGTGTTCTCTGTAGCCTTGAGTGGGGGCCTCCATCAAACTCTTGCTGGCTCCCTCAGAGGGTGCCAGAAGTTGACTTGACTTTTCTTGGCTCTTGATCGCACGTTCTCCCAGTTGTCAGACACCCCGCAGACCACTGCTTCTCTCACACCCCCCATATTTGTTGATGACCATGGTGACACCCACAGCCAGTGTTCCTACCTTTGTCTAATGTTGGTACCATTCCTCTTTCCCGGACAGAGGCAGGGCATGTGGAGGGGAGCCAACCCATGGGACAAAGCTGAGGAGCAGACAGGCACAAAGAGAAGTTCTTCTTTCTGTTGTTGTTGGTTTTGTTTTTTCTTTTCTTTTCTTAGGGTTTTGGAAATAAAATTACAAGTGAAATTTTGCATCTTGCTTGCTAATATTTAATACAAAAAATCAAGTCTTTCATTTTTTCTTTTTGTTTAAGAAGCCAGCTAATGGTCCATCACGGGATTTACCTTCTCATTCCAGCATTGTAGAGGATATAGTTTGGTGTCACTTATTTGACCATAAATAATCTGCACCAAACAACAAAGTCCCTAAGAAATTCCCCATTTGTGAGTTCATTCCCATGGGGTAGATTCTGGGAAGTAGAGTTTCTGGCTTAAAAAACAGGTATATTTTTAAGGCTGCTGACTCTCATCCAATATTAACTTCAGACTTCATTGTAGGTCTATGGTGAATATTTGATCAATAGGCCAATTGCTGCAAAGCTAATCTTTACTCTTTCATGCTTATCTCTCCAGACTTTCCAGTTACGTTCTTTCCGCTGAGCTATGTCCTGATATGGAATGGGTGGCTAGCTTGGTTTATACCACTTTAGCTCACGTGGCATTAGTAGACATGGCACATTTACATGGTCAGCAGAGTAGTGGAAGTTCATCATCACTCTGCTCTACAGAAAAAGACTGATCATTCACTTCAGAGAGAGATCTGTCCTGTGAAGAGGAAACAGCTAAGCATGATCCCTGGGTTATGCCCATTCCAGGTCACCCGTCTAGAGAAACAACTTCCTCATCAGCACCCCAAATCAAATTCAGAACTGAAGTATTAACATTTCTTCCTTAGGCACCTTCTATTTCTATGTAACCAAACCCCAGAGCGACCTATAAAAAGGAGGGGAGATAGATTAGACCCCAGAAGGAGACAGCAATAGTGTCTGCCCAGCATCATAAAGGTCTTCATGGTCACGGTCTTTGTCCTCCTTGGCACCATGACCCCCTGCTCCTCTCTACAAGGGGAGTCTTCTGTCTGCTGTCCTTTAACAGTGGCTCCCTACACCCCGGCTGGAAGTCAGATCACATCTACCAAGTGCTGTGGACTGAGAATGCCCATGTGAAATTCCAGAACCTCAAAGGGGGCTTCAAAATAACAAGGTATGTTCTTTGAGAGGGTTCAAAAAGCAGTCTACTAAACTGGGCTGCAGGATGGGAGGTAGGAGAGGCTCTATCCTTCATTTTAGATGAAATCATTGGAGTCTAACTTATCGGGTTATTAGCAGGAAGCGCAATCTAGGTCTGCTTAGATGTGTTTGGTTTGGGGAAATTTTAGAATAACTTCAATGATTCATAAGAGTTTTAAGAACTGTCCCTACTTTCACTCAGCCATCTTATGATGAATGGATTAAAAAAAAAAATTCCCCAAAGAGAGTTAGAAGAAAGTAGACATCTAGAATTTGGTTTTCCCTGAAAAGCAAGATAGAAACCAAAATGGACAGACAAAATCAAAGACAAAGTTGGGGAAATTAATGAGACATAAATGAAAAAGTCGAATTCTTTCCAGTCTTCTCTCCCCAGCCTACACGCTGAACTCTGCGGTCTCTCTACCCTTTACCCTGACCCTTAGTGCTTACCTGTGCTCCTGAGCACCAGCTCTTGTCCTTGTCCCCTCCCAGAGCTTCACAGCCTGTCCACCTGCTGCTTCTTCTATGCCTCCCAGCAGCTCAACCACAGACTGGTGGCTGCCTGTCTTAGGACCAGTGGCCAGTGCTCCAGACCTAGTGTTGTGTAAGTGTCAGTCCTGAGGAGACACAGGACTTGGGGCCCACAGGAGCCAGAGCAGGGAGCAGTTCACAGGGTCACCAGCAGATGGATGAAGAGCCATCCTGGCAAGGTCCAGTCTTCTGGGGCCGTTTTTCGCATGTTGGACACAGAAAGAGGCCACTAGGTCTGTCCTGACATAGAGTGGGGACTGTAGGGACTAGGGAGGCCATGCTTGGCAGTAGAGGGAAGAGAGGAGAGGAAGAAAGCAAAGAGCAGGTGATCTGAGGTCATCTCCACAACTCATGCAGGGGAGGATGCAGAGTCCTTGAGACTTGGGGAATGACAACTTGATAAGTGGACTGGTCCTGAGCTGCTCACAGCTGTGAAGATGAAGGGAGCACAGGTGGTCAAGAGTGTCCTCACTCATTCTGTTTATGATACTTCTGCCCTTTCCACGGCTTTCACACCAGAAAGGGTTTGTCCATTGGTGTGAATCCCAGCGATGCGTTGGTCCAGGAATACACCAGGGACCTGGAGAAGAACCCCTGAGTGATCCAGAAGGGACCATTAAAGGTGTGGGTAAACTGGGCAGCAGGAATCTGAACAAGGAGAATTTCCCTGCAACTCAGAAGCTTCCTCCCTCCGAGTTCCTCCTCCCGCCACTACCGCATTCTGAAAAAAATTTTTAATTAGCTAAGCTATTGAAATATTGTAAATCACTCCATTTACCTGATGTTTTCTTAGAGAAATCATAAATCACCCTCTTATCCCTAAGCCCCTCCCCAGCCCATCATACAAGATTCATATTCAAGGTAACGATGAATGACTGTTGAGCTCCTATATCTGGGTAGATACTGGACCAAATCCATTCATGATGCTTGTAAAAAACAAAAAAGAAAGGAAGAATAAAGACTAACAGCTTTGGAGGACTTACTATGAACCACAGCCCAAGGTGTTGATATACATTGTCTAGTCTTCAAAATATCATTAGGTTATATATTCTCTGATACTTTGATGCCTGAGGAAACAGTTACAGTGAGTTTAAGAAAGGTGCCCAAGATCTGACAGGTAGTAACGTGGGGGCTGGTAGACTTAAGCAAGTCCAATACTCGTTTTTTTATTTAAAGGAAAGCTATAGGCAGGAATGAAGGCAAGCAGGCAAGCAGGCAAGAAGAGAAAGGAGGAAGGAGCATTTTATTTAGTTGTTATCTTAGTTTTTCCTCCTGCCCAGGACATGAACCTGGGTCCCTGGGATCTATGTGTGGTCAGAGGCAGCAGACCTAACTGCTACTCCACCAGGGGATGCCCAAATCCTACACTCTTAACTAATAACTAGGCAATAGTCTCTCAATGTGCCATGTTCCACCTGAAACAGATTTACCAGGAAAGCACAAATAGAGAGAGCTTGCTTGAGGCAACCAAGGAGTGAAGAATTGTTGACTTAAGATCCCAGAAAGGACAGAAATCCACAGATGTGAGCCTGTCATCAGAAGAGGTGGCTGAGGAAGTGAACTGAACTTTTCATCGCCTTGAGGACCTGGAAGAAACTGAGAGTCCAGGGTTGCCCCGATGAAGGCACTATAGGAAGCCATCCTCTGGGCTGATTCACTGGAGTAAAAGTGAGAAGTGACACAGCCTTTGGACAGAAGACCAGTTTCAGGCACCTGGGAGGCCTTGAAAATCTCAAACTCTGAACATATTTAAACACAACCCCGAATACTAATGCAACAAGTAAATGTTATATATCCACTCTGCATGTCCATGTACATGAATCTTTTAATCCTTTCCTCCTCCATCTGTCATGGTATTTTAACTCCACTCGGCATGAGTCATTGTTTTCTCTAGACTTCTAGAATCTTCCTGGCAGGAAATTTGCACTAATCCCTGGAATCCTTGCCAGAAAGTCATAACCTATATACAGAAAGAGTACCCCAAATAGATAAGCTTTCTCCAGCCTTGTGTTCTGACTTTCTTGATCAAGCACCATCAAAATCCAAACCCTGCATGTTCCTCAAGTGCAGGCTAGTAGATGACTGATAAATTTTGCTGTTTCTTTAAAGTAGAGTGTTTTTTCCCTCCCTTATCAAGGATGTAACTTACTGACATAAGAAGACTCCCTAACAAGAGGATATGGGGGAAAAAACAAATGTCCCAACTATTTTTAAGGAATTAAATCAGTAATAAAAACCCTTTTTCAAAAAAGAAAAATCTTCATACCCAACTAGCTTCCTAAGCAATTTCTACCAAACATTTGTCAAAGAAATAACGAAGGAGGGATAGTCTTTTAATAAATGGCACTGGAACAGCTGAACATCCATAGACTAAAAGGAGAGAGAAAGTCTAACTAAACCTCATACTTTTTACAGATTGACTCAAAGTGGAATTTAAATGTAAAACTATATAACTTTTAGGAAAAAGATAGTAGAAAACCTTTAGGACCTAGGGCCAGGCAAAGAGTTCTCAGATTTGACAGCAAAGATGTAATCCTTAAAGAAAAAAATCGATAAAGTGAATTTCATCAAAATGTAAGCTTTTGCTTTTCAAAAAAGCATGTCAAGAAGATGAAAAGGCACGTTACAGAATGGCAGAATTTTTGGCAAACCACATTTTTGACAAAGGACTTGTGTTTAGACTATGTAAAGGACCCTTAAACCTCGTGAGTAAACAAGCAAATAATCTAATTAGAAAACAGGCAGACGTTATGAACAGACATTTCAGTGAAGAGGACATACAGATGGCAAATAAGCAGCGCTACGGTGCTTTGGGGCGTTCCTTAATACATATTTTTAAAGATACAGACTGGAATAGGTTTGGTAGACCAAATAATGCCCTACCCCGCCGAAAATGTCCACGTCCTGATCCCTGTGAATACGTTGCCCCCAATAACGAGGGACGAAGATTGCTGTCGACTGCCTTTGACGGGCAGAGCAAGCTGGGTTATCTAAGTGAGACCAACGTCACCATGAGGAGTCTTATAAGGGAGGCAGGAGTGTTGGTGTCAGACTGACGCAATGTAAAAAGAATTGACCGGTCAGTGTTGGGTACAGCCAAGGAGCATGCGCAGCCTCCAAGAGCCAAAAACAAGTGAACGTATTCTTCCTAAGAGCCTCCAAAAAGGAGTATAGCTCTGAAGACACCTTGATTTTCATCCAGTGAGAGCCATTCAGACCTCTGTCTTCTACAACAGTTCGAGAATAAATCTGTGTTTTAAGTCACTAAGTTTGTGATAATTTGTTACAGTGGCAATTAAAAAGCCCCAAATATTTACAGATAAACTGATATTATAGTGGTCATCATTTCTTTGACAACTCCTCTTATGCAGAGAGGGGATCTAGGTCCTTGAATCTGGACCGGTTTGTAGCTGCTTTGACCAATAAATTACGGTGGAAGAGACACAATGTGAATTCTGTGACTAGGTCCTAATTGGCCACATGACTTCCACTTTGTTCACCATGGACAATATATGCCCTAAAACTGCCATCCTAGAAGGGTCACATATAGACAGTTCCTGTCAATAGCCCCAGCTGAATCTGTCCTTCAGCCCTGATGCCACACATGTAACTGAAGAAGCCATCTTCGAAGTAGGTCTGCCAGCCCAGGTAGTGGGAATTATTTATGACTTGAACTGCTTGTGACATCATCACTCATATCTCATTAGTGTGCCCAAAGAAGTGGCGAGAGAACACCAGCACCTTCTGTCCTATAGGAGAGAAACAGCCAGGCATCACTTCATAGTTATATTGTCCTTGCAGAGAGGCCTGCAGGGATACCAAGTCTGGTTACCCACTCCCTAGAAAGTAATTCCTTCAGAATGACCTCAATGAGTTGAGAAAATAATGCCCTTTAAAGTGGCCCCAGTCAAAGTTGAGCTATTCTTGATGATACTCTGAACTCCTGTGTTAACTAATATCTCTTGACAACTGCTAGGTTGTTTAAGTTCATAGCACGATACCAGTGCTCTGAATAAAATTGTCCCCTCTAATTAGTTCCACTTCCATCTTCTGATACCATGGGCCTCTCTCTAAAGAGAAGAAATAATGGCTTGAACCTAAGAAGGAGTTGCTAGTTGCGAGTACCCAAGTGTCATATTGGCAGTGCCAATCCAGAGTCCCTGGATTGGGCACAGCATCATGGAAACATGAGACTCACGAAGGCCCTCTGTGCCAAGACCTCCTCAATACCTTGAGTCCATCACTCTCTTTGCATTTTTCAGATGTCACCTCTTGGGCCCTGGCTGAGATCACATCAAACATGCCCCAATGACAAAAATCACCTGAGTGAAAACAGAGCACTTAGCATGGGGATCTGAATCGTCCTTGTCGTTTTCATCATTCAAAGGGACCACCTATATATTCTAC
The DNA here is from genome assembly GCA_004363575.1 of Solenodon paradoxus. Classification (NCBI taxonomy): domain Eukaryota; kingdom Metazoa; phylum Chordata; class Mammalia; order Eulipotyphla; family Solenodontidae; genus Solenodon; species Solenodon paradoxus. The sequence goes on from RJWH01000831.1 coordinate 53,759, forward strand.
CACATGGTTCAGAGAGAGGAGGGAGGCTAATTTTCACTTTCTGGATCAACGTGGCCTTCCTCACTGAGTAAATGGCAAGAGGCATACTCCAGGTCTATCGATTACCCATTAGTGTAAGTTTAGATTCATGTCAGCTATTCCCAAGAGCCCCGTTGCTTTGGTGACATAAAAGGTATCCCAGATTTACCTCTGTTGTGATATGATATCATGAGCTAAATGAACTTCCCACCCCAAGAAAAATGATAGGCCAGATCATATATTTTAGACAGCTCATCCCCCTACAGAGTAAGAATAGAAGCCTAGAAAGAGAGAGAGAGAGAGAGAGAGAGAGAGAGAGAGAGAGAGAGAGAGAGAGAGAGAGAGAGCCCTATGAAAAACACATACACCTCAGTACATTTGAGTTCCCCAATTCTATGAAATTCTATGACTTTCTATAGTTTCTTCTGGCCTATTTGGGGTTGAAGAAAGAGAGAAGTTGATTTTCTTTGGTTTTTAAATGACTCAGTCTAATTCTGTGCTCTCCTCTTCCGCCTGCTCAGGGTTCACCAGCAAACATGTCGTCTATGCAGAATCTAACCAGACACTGAGAAGACTCCTTCTTTCCCAGATGGCTCCCCCCAATCTCTACAAACATTTCCCATGGACATCTCTCATCTGCCTTTATGTGATTCCCAGCCCTAGGCAACGGCTTTCTCCTTTCTTCTCTCTTCAGTCTCCTGCTTCAGTACACTGGAGAGGTAGAGAGCAGTATCAGGCTAATCCCGAAGTCTCCAGGGAATATCATCTCTGGAGGGGTCTATGCCATGGTCTTTTTTGAATGAAACAACAGCTTTTTGCTAGAGACTAAATCCCAATCAATATCTTGGTAAATTACACAGCAAATTGCAGTGGGCAGAGGGGAGTGACATTGCCTAATGCTGGAAAATGAAAGAGAATAATTACATTAAGATTACACCAGAACTCTGCAACATAGATAGGAAATACACAACTACTTCTCCAATTTTAGAAAAGATATGTGCAACTTATATAAGGGTTAGTTTTCTTTATATATCAAAAACTATTTAACAAATAACAGACCTATTATATACCTAAGAGTATTGAAACCTGTAGTTTTATTTTAAAAGAAAGTACTTTTTTACCTCCCTATTATTCTTCCTGCCATTATTAGAATTGAAATTAATGTTCACCCAGGAGTTCTTGGAAGCACTGAATACAACAGGTAGCCAGAGGGCTTGGGGTACAGATGAAGTGTGAACTCCACCCCAAGTTTCCCTGTATGCAGACATAGTCAGGGCCCTGTCCACACTGAAACCTTTACTTGTGCTCCCAATGACTTTCTACTTCATTTGTTTCCAAAGACCTTTACACAGATGTTTATAACAGTTTAATTCAAAATATTTCCAGACAGAAAGGGCAAATATCTAGGTAAATTTAAAAGATTCTATTTTAACATAGGACAATAATATTATATGATACTATTTACTAGACAAGTACAAATGTTAATATGTTATTAAAAGCATAGCATTTATAGACATGATATATAAGACAACCAAAGTGAAAACATGGGATGGGAACAGTAGATGCACCCTGTAGTAAGAGCCTTACATAATTCATAAAGTTGTATAAAAGTAAACAAGGAAATAAAAATGAAGTACTAAAAGATATCTGAGAGAAAAAATACATACTTGAAGAAGAACAAATGAAATAAAAATTTAAAGGCAAAAAACATGAATAAATCTCAAAATAATCATCCTAAATCAAAGAAACTATACCAAAATAAAAACATATTATATAATGCCATTTATGGAAATTTCTATAAAATACAAGATAATTGACAGTGACAGAAAGCAGAACTTTGGGTTATTAGGAAGGGGCTGATGGGAGGGAAGAATTATGGAGTCATGAGAAAACTTTAGAGTGATGGTGATATATTCATTATAATGATTAAAGTCATGGCTTCACAGCTATGCACAGATGGTAAAACTTAACCAAATTGTGTTCATTAAATATGGAAAGTTTACTTTATACCTCAAAAAAAGATACATACATACATACATACACACACACACACACACACAGACATATATACACCAAAACATTGGTTAAACCCAACCATATCAATAATTTCATTAAACGTGGTTTGAGTAAGCATTCTAGTCTGGGCAAAAAAGTAAGACAGAACTATATGTTGTTTATAAAGATATAGACAGGTTGAAAATAAAGAATGGAAAAGGATATACACCAGGAAAATGATAAGCAGCTAGAAGTTACATTAACATCAAAGTAGAGGTCAAGGAAAAGTGTTAATAAAGAAGAAGAGGTATTTCCTAATGATGAAAGGAACAACTCATCAAAGACATAATAATATTAAATGAGTGTGGTAACGTCAAAATATATAAAGCAAAATTTGAAAGCACAAAAGGGAGAAACAAAAAATCCCCCCAAAGTGGAAATTTTAATACCCTCTCTCCAAAATTTATAGAATAAACAAACAAAATCAATAAGGACATGCAATCTTTTTTCTTTTGAGAGGACGAAGAATCACCTTTATCTCTTTAGCTGTTCCTTTTGGTTGCTCCCTCCCAGCCCTGTGTTGCAACCTGGGTCCTTGGACCTTATGTGGAATACGCCACTGCAGCCACAAGTCAACACCTGAGTCAACACCAGAGTGTGCCTAATTGCATTTTCTTTTTTTCTAGCTTTTTTATTACAGTAACTTTGATTCTACACACTAAAGTAAACTTATATGTGTAGGTTCCCCATACATGCAGTTTCCCTATTCCAAATCACCAAGTGTTCTTCACCGTTGTCCAGTGGGCTCTGCCACCACGTGCCTGCCCCCAGTCCACTCCCTGTTGGTAATCTCTATTCTATTGCAAGTGAAGGACATGTAAATCTTAACATATTAAACCAAATGGACCAAACTGGCATTTAATGGGCATTACATCCAATAAGTACAAAATATATATTCTTTCGTATGGACATGGGACGTTCTCCAAGATACACTATATTCTGAATAAGACATAAATGTCAAAAATATTCAATAATTAATTTAGCACAGAACATATTCTCTAATCACTGTGGAAATTCAATAACAACAAGATATATAGAAAACACCCAAATATCTGGAAATGAAGAATGCAATTCTAAATTGCCAACAGTATAAAAATGAAAATGCAGACGAAATTGGAAAATATTATGAAATGAATGATGATAAAAGCACAGTATATAAAAACCTGGCATTATTAAACTAATGCAGATCTCAGAAGATAATCGATAATTTTAAATGTTTCTATTAAAAAAAGAAAGTTGTGAAATAAATGAATAAAGCTTCCACCTTAAGAAGCTAGGGAAAATTGAGCAAATTAAACCCAAAGGAAGCCAACAGTAAGGAAGCAACAGTAAGCAAATTAAACCCAAAGGAAGAAAACAGTAAGATTGATAAGCAGTGAAACAGAAAACAGACCAGTGAGAAGAGAAATTGGCAAACTCAATGATCATTGGGAAAACTAATAAAATCTATAATAAACCCTTGATGCTTCTTTTACTTTTCTCATCACAAATACAGTTCCCTCACAGTTTCCTACAACAGACCAGCAGCTGCTGCTATCAGCTTGGTGCCATTAAGAGCCAGGCCTTCTGCCCACCATGAGGGAGTGAGAGACTGCAGGACATGAAGTAAACAGAGTCCACACGGCACAGGCAGGTGGTGGAGGGAGGCCCAGCCTCTCGGCCCCTCTAGGTGTGCAGGACACAGAGAGAGGGTGTTTCTTCCTTGAGGGAGCTCAAGGAAGCAATGCAAAAAGCCTTGGGTTTGAGGGAATAGTCCTGACTCTGAACATAAATTGGCTCTAAGATCATCAGATCATGAGGGGATGGGGCGGGGGGAAAGAATCCCACTGACTTTCTGCTGCTGAATTAATTGCTCCTTCTTTACATTCTTCTCCCTCCACCATTGCTTCCTCTTTGTAAGAGACTGGAACTCCTATGCCAACCCCAGCAGAGTGTGGATCCTGAGATACTTTATCAACTGGAATGTGATTCCTGAGAGAAATGGAACCAGCAAAGAAAATGCTAACGATGTGAACAGATTGGGCAAAGGTCCCTACCATTTCAGAAGTCACTTCCAAACATCCCGGAAGTCTCTCTCTGTGTTTATGTTAGATATGCATGTCATGCTATGGTGGTCATAATTCAGTTTTGAATTATGTTTTCCTTGGGTTCAAGTCCCAGGACCAAGATAAACAACGAAAAAATAAATAAGTTAAAATAAACAAATGATTCTTCCTCCTCTCTATTCCTGCCTGCCTCCCTGCTTCTGCTCGCCTTCATTCCTGCCTGCACCTTGCTTAAAAATAAAAATAAAAACAAACAAACAACACACTTATAGAAGCTCTACTGGCATTTGCAAAAATTAAAGAGGGGGGAAATGAAAAGTACATCATGGATTATTTTTAACACAAATAGCACCAGAAGTGAAATCAAATGTACTACAACTACACAGAAGAATCTGGAAAAATCTCAGAAGCATAATATTGAGAGAGAGAGAAAACAAAAATCTGTGGAAGAATACATGGAATAATGATTCCTTTATATATAGTTACAAATAGAGCTAAAAATACATTAAGATTCAAACATACATGTTGAAACTACCAGAAAAACTAATATACTAATAAATGACATTTGGGAGTGAGATCACACAGGAGGAAGGGAAAGGGGCTAGGACTGCCAAGGGACACACAGGACAGCGGTTAAAAGAGTGTTTGCTGTGTTGTTATTCTTGATTCTCAAGTCATATTTTATGTCTACTCAACATTAAATAAAAATAAGTATAGAACTACAAAAAAGAATATTTAGTATGGTCCCAAGTTTTAACTACATTTGTATTTAAAACACTTAATGAGTATATAGAAAAATGACTGGAAATTACGCACTGACGCATTAATGATATTAGTGATACACAGTTTCTTCTCTTATTTTGATTTTCTTCAAAATTTAATGGAAAGCATGCATCATTCCTGTCAAAAATTATTTCAAATTGCATAGATAATTTTATAATGAAATGGAATTGTTCATAATATACCAATGCATGGGCTGTGAAATGAGTCTTTTGGTATGATCCCACCTGGGGAGAAACCACACGGAGAAGACAAGGGCACATGGACAATTGTCACATTGGGATCACAGGGGATTTCTGCCTGCTTGTTTTTGTTTCAGTATTTTCTAACTTTCTCCAGACTGCTGCTTTTTTAATGAGGAAAATTTTGTTTTGTTTTAAGAAGTATCAAAGCCTACTGCTTGCTTAAACTTGTAAACAATTCTATGCATTTTGTTCACAGCTAAATCTCTGGGGCCCCAACAGTGCTCAGCGCTAGTAATTGTTTACAGGAGAAATGAATGAGTGAAGGGACAGAGTGCTGCCCCAACAGGGGGAAGAGATAAACACAATTTCTCCCTTCTCGGCCCATTACAGTGGAGAAAGCACATCGTTCCTATAGATAGGAAGAAATTGAAGCGCACAATGAGTAGGCAGATTGCATGGCATTTCGTTCCTTAACTTAGAAGATAATCCTAGGAGCTGAGACAGCAGTACAGGAGAGACTGATGATCTTCGGGATCCTTGAGAGGTAGAGAGGTTGCAGGATAGTGAAGACAAGCAGACAGCTATCTTAAAAAAAAAAAAAAAAAGGGAGGGGAAAAGAGGGATCCCAATGAACTTCAAATGATCAGCCCTCTGTTCTGGGCAAGATTCTATTCTTATGCAGTTCTTAAACGCTTTGCTGGCACTTAAAAAAGGAAGTGCACACTTGGAATCAGCCTGGGTGCACCCAGGGTGGGTCAGGCTGAACAGACCCCACTTCCTTCTCTGGCAGCAATGAGCACTGAAGGAAGAAGGTGCTAGAAAGAGCTGTAGACAAAGGATCTGCTCTTCAGCACTTAACCAAGTACAATCTTGGTTGTCGCAGGTGCCAGTACACAAATATAAAGTCCACGTCACAAGAAAAGAAAACAGCTTTGAGTGTTAATCTCCCCACAAGCTCCCCTCCCCAGTTCCAGCCCTTCTCCTTTGAAGAGGGGGAGTAGAGTCAGTCCAGCAAGACTGAAGCTCTGGGAAGAAGGTGCACGCTGCATGTTGTTTACCAAAGCAGGGGCAGCAGCTGACTTGGGGTCACCAGCAACTTCCATTTGGGGTCCAAGGGTTGGCAAGGAGAGCCCGTGGTGGTACCCATTAGTTCTTCCCATCTTCCTGCTCATGTGTGTCACCCGCACCTGATATTTTGCTGTCCACGGGGACAAAGGCCACTGCGTGGCACTCTCACTCCTGAGCACACTCAGTAGCCCACAGTCAGCAAAGAGGAGACAGACAACCATCACTGGTGTTCTTCTAGGTGCCCCTCTCTCTGAATATAAGGTGATGGGGAGGGACACTGCTTCCTTCTTGGGCTCTTGATTTGCTGGGAAAAAGCCAGCAGCTCAGAAATCTGAGTGGGGAAGAATCATGGTCTTCTCTTCCTTGTTTTTCCTTATGGCCTCTGACAGGTATTCACAAATCTACCCACCTACTCTCCAAGATAGAGCCACCCAAGGCCCACAGGAATGTGAGCCACGCTGGCTTGTTTTGTCGAGTCTGCAGCACCCCGCCCCCATGAGATGGTGGAGAACCAGATGCAAACTCTGAGTGATTTGACAAGGGGCTCATCTCCCACTGTTCTTGCCCTCAGATCCTATTGTTCATCACCTGCTCTTCCATCTTTCCCTCAAAGGCACCAAGCCCATTCCCACTCACCACACCCCCGGGGGCTTTGCCCTCACTGTTGCTGAGTCCAGGGACACATTTCCCCTGGTCTGACAAGCCTGGCTCCTTCTCAACAAGCAGGTCTCAGCTGAAATGACACCCCTGTGGATGGGCGCCTCTGACCATGTCTGAAGCAACTTCCACTCAGCCTCAGGCTCTCTCTATCACATGGTCCTGGTTTATTTTCTTGCTAGCTTTTAATCACCTACTACCTTGTTTGTTTCCCCACTCCAGAATTTGAACATCTGAAGAGCAAGGTCTTTCTATTTCTTATCTGCCTCAGCATCTCCAGCATCTAGAGTGCCAGGCTTTCAGTAAAAGTGTAATAAACAGCAAAGGAATGAATACACACAGCTTAACAAGGTTCTCAGTATGGGCACTTGCAGAATTTTTCACTCACTTAGATTGTTTATGTTAGCTATTCCTTGCAGTAACCATGAGTAACATTAAAAGCTTAATTAAATTGCTTAAAAGTTCCCTTAGCTTATAAGTGATATATTTCAGACAATGCCTCTGCCTAGATCAAAACCTCCTGCTCTTTTTATTAGAATAGGGTTTCAAAACAGTTTTTAGTAAGGGAACATTTCATTTGCAAACAAACTTGCCTGGAATCCCACTGCATACAACTGATCAAAATCACAGGTGCTTAAATTAAAACCACAATGAGACAGCAGCTCACACACATTAGAATGACTATTACAAAACCCGAAAAAAAAACCAAGTACTGGCAAGGATGTGAAGATATGCGAACTCATGTGCTCTATTGATAGGAATAGAAAACAGTATTACTTCTGTGGAGAACAGTATGGTACTTCCTCAAAAAATTAAAAACAGATTTACCGTATGATCCAGTATATACTTCTGGGTATATATGCAAAAGAATTGAAAATAAGGTCTCAAAATATTACTTGTATACTCATATTCATAACAGGTTTGTTCACAATAGCTGAAACATGGAAGCAGTCAAGTATCCATCAACAGATGAATGTGTAAACAAAATCTAGTATGTCCCTACCATGGAATAACAGCTTTTAAAAGGAAGGAAATTCTTGCATATGCCACAAAATGGATTACCTTGAGGCCATTGTGCTAAGTGAAATAAGCCAGTAATCAAAAGACAAATACTTTGTAATTTCACCTACAAATGAGGTGGAATTTGTATTCCAAAGGGATATAGGGAGGGAAAGAAGAATGATGGTGCTAGAGGAAAGGGGAAAGGGGAATTATTGTTTAATGGGCATAGAATTTCAGTTTTGCAAAATTACCAGGATTTGCTCCCAGGAACAGGGGTGGCGAGGAGGGGTACCGCAGGAGATTGAGAAACTCAAGAGAATGTGAGATGATAGAAAAGGAGGGGAACAGGACTGAGGGCCCTGGCCATTCTGGTCTCCACCTATTTATTGGGTTCATCGCAGTCTTGCTTCAAGCAACTTACTCAAGCAAGTCTATAGTTACATTGGATTTGATTATGCAGCCCTTTGCTCTCTATCTACATAGCTGTATCTATCTTATTTGGGGGGCGTGAACAGTCACAGACATACTGTCCCAGTGTTTTCACATGGCGGCCTTTGCCAGGTGCTCTGGGCCTGGTGTCCTTGACACTCTGCCAGTTCCCACTTTGGCCTTGCTCTATTTTCTGCGTCCAACACAAAATAAAAAATGTTCTGTGTCTGGAGGGATGGTGGTGATGGCTACACAATATATAAATACACATGATATCACAGTCATACACTTAAAATTATTACAACTTGACATTTACATTTTAATTATTTTATGCATTACATATATCTTACCACAATATAAAAAACTGAAAAAAACCCCACAGTGCTTCATCGGAATTTGATGGGAGTGGCGGTGATAGGCAGACACCTCTGCTTGACCTTGCAGTGGAATGACGGACTCATCTTCACCTTAGCGCTGCAAGCCCTATATTTCTGGAACCCCTTTGTCCAGGCAAATCAGATGGCTGGTCAAACTACTTCTCAGTCACCAAACCTTTAGGTATCCCTGTGTACTAACCTGCATCACAAACTATGTGTGACAAGATACTATGCATTCTGTGAAACTGAGTTCCAGAGTGCACCGATCCAGTCGTTAACCTGTGGCTACTGCTCCAGTCACCTCCAGAGAAAGGAATGATGAAAATTCCTGTATCCTCCCCTAGCCCAACCTCATCAGCACAGCCTCGCTGTCCTGCTTCTGGATCTGAAACTTGTTCCCTATCCTCAGTCCCTAAGGCAGTCCTGGATGAGCAGAGAGCCCTATGCACCTTCCTTGGTTACTAAGGATCTGACAGAGTTCCTTGTGCTAGGCAGGGATTCAACTCAGCCTAGGCCAAGGTTTCCAGGCCAATCCAGGAACCGGCATCCCAGGACCCCTCCAAATCCAGTTGTTCACTCCCAGTCTCCATCAGTCCTGACTGAGCTCAGGCCTTGTGCTGGGTTTGGGGTGAGGTAAATACAGCACAAGACCTTATATCCCTAACCTGGTAGGCCCTGCTGTTGCAAAGCCTGAAACAGTCACCCAGGCCCCTGAACTCGGCTCACCATATTTCCATGAGACAAAAATGGGACATTGGGATGGATAGGGTGATGCACTGGTGACTAAGGGGAGGGGAGAAGGTGGAGCAGTCCGAGCAGGAGCAGAGCAGTCAGACCAGCAACAGGTAAGTGTTACACAATGCTCACTGGCAAAATAGTGATCCAGTGGGAATTTATACAAATGACCAGGACCAGTGCAAGGGATTTTGGCACCTCAGGCAAAAACAAAATTTGGTGCCCCTATAAGCTCCACTCTAAATGCCCTGCCTAAAACACATGCCATTTTAATCATCCCAGTGCCAGAAATGCCCAATAACCCCCACAGTGCCAGAGACAACCCCCATAGCACTTGCCTGCAGCTCAACCATGATACGGTGCTCTGCTCCCTTTGAAGAAGCAGGTGCGCCATGTTTGGGGGGGATCCCTCTTTCCCCAAGGTTCCTGTTTCCTCACAGGAGGTGGGATAGCAGTATCAGCCCCAGTCCACTGCACTCAGCACTGGGAAGGACCATCTTTAACATGGGCAAAAGGGGCAGCTGCTTTTGGGCACCCCCAACAGATTGGACCCAGGGCAAATCAACTGCCCCTTTTGCCCCATGTTAAAGTTGGCCCTGGTTTATTAAAACTGTGACAAAATTGACATTCATATTAAAATGATAGGATGGCTGGGAAATATGAAGGAAAAAAAAACCCACCACAGTTCTGTCCCATTAAAAACAGTATTAGACTCAGCTTATTTTCAACTCATGGTCCAAACCATGGGGGCTCAACTGGGAGTGCAAACTGGAGGGGCTTACTGAGGAGGCTTAGCCAGGCTCCCTGGGGATGGGGAAGGAAGAGGGCAGTTTAGTTTCTGGGCTTCCCTACCACCACCTTCAGGGTGCAAGACAAATGTGAAGCATAGGCTCCTTTTCTGCCTTCTACTTTTCTTTGACCAACTGACTGAGGTCTCTTACTTCAGACATGTCACCAGTCACAATTCCAAAGAATAAAAGATCCCAGGCAATCTTGGATTTCTCTATCTTGTGACCTCCTAAAAAGCAGGCTCGAGCCCAGAGTCAGAGAATTGCTGGAAGCAGAGAACCCAGAGTCCTCAGTCCAGCTATGTCCTGCAGCAGGCTCTCTGCCAGAAGATGAGGGTCAGCCTGCTCACTCTGGCCTTCTTCCTCATTGTTGCCATCCTCCATTCTGAGGCCAATCCAGGTGAGACAGTTAACTACTTCATTCCTCTGAACACTGGGAATGAGGTGCTGGGAGGCAGGGAGCTGCTGGAGGAGGTATGGATGTTACAGAAAAGGCTGCCTAGGGCTCCTAGAAAATAGACAGCACACCTCCTGGGTGGTACTCACTTCTCCCTCCTATGAGCAGAGGAACATCTGCCTCTGCACACAGCATGCCTGGCCTTGGGTCCCTGGGAGAGAGAAGCTGATCTAGAGCCATCCAGGCTGTCTACTCAGGGGCCTCCTAGGGGCTCACAGGCGCCATGAGTAAGAGTAAACTGAGAGAAAACAAATCACGAAGCATAAAACCGTCTTTACAGCTTAGATGGGGCTTCACAATTGGTTTGCCACATTTAAACATTGGAAGCATTTTAAAATCCATGTTTCCCATTACTTTGGCAGATATGAGTGACCAAGCAGGCCTAAGCCCTAGGGTCCATAAGCTAATCATGGGCTGGAACTGAGTGATGGGAGCTACCTCCTTTAGATAGGATGTACACGCCCCAGTTCTCCAAAGTCCCTGCTGCTGGGCCTCACTCAGCAACTATCTGTCCTAACCATGGGGCTTCTGAGCTTGAGACCCCCATATCAGCCTCTCTCCTCTCCCTGTGAGTTTTGTCCATTGTGTGCATGGTACAGAGCCACTCCTGGCATGCAATAAGTGCTCAATAAACACCTGGGATGCAAAAGAGGAAGCAGCAGGCGGCTCTGAAAGGCAGGGCTAGTTCCCAGGTGTCCGACTCCCAGCTCAACGCCCTTTCCACCTGAGCAGACAGAGGGTATTTCTCTGCAGGGGTAGAACCAGGAGAGAGTAGCACAGGGGCCCTGGGAGAAGAGTTCCCAGGAAACTACTCTCTGAGCTGAACTGCAATCCAGGGCAGAGACAGACAAACGCCAGGTCCTGGGACTCTTATCTGACATCCCTGCTAGTCCAAGGAATGATGGCTGTTTCCCACGAACTGTGACGGTAACCAGCGTGAGAGCTCTTCAATGCATTTCCCCAGGTCCTCTGTCATCATCTGATTTCTCATCTGCAAACATGAGAAGCAATGCTTTCTCAAAGAGTTGTGACGAATGGAGACAGACCACCTCAGGAATGAAGCCAAGTACCGGGCCTGTTGTAAAGACCTAATAAATGGAAGCTTTTCTTTCTTTCTTTTCTTTTCTTTTTTTTTTTTTTTTTTTTTTTTTTTGGCAGAGAATAACACAACAGATTGAAAATATAACTGGGTCTACAGTTAGAAAGACAGAGATTAATTCACTCATTCAGTCAACAAATACGTATCAGAAGTCTATTCTGTGGCATCTGTTCAGTCGAGGCTGCAATTGACTGGTGAACAGAAGTCACTTCTGTGCCCAGGGAGCCTCAGTCTGGAAGCTCTGTACTGGCCACTCAGAACGCCCTACTCGGAACCTGACAGCCTCAGGTTCTTCGTCTGCTTCACGGGAGGCACAAAACAATCGCTGGTATATAAATCAATATACTCACGTACTGGGACTGGCAGGAACAACCAGGATGAATAACTAATTAAAATAAATAAATGCTTCTTCCTCCTTTCTCTTCTTGCCTGTCTGCCTCTGCTCGCTTTCATTCCCATCTGCACCTTTCCTTTAAAAGAAGGATCTAAAAGAACTGATGGACTGGCATTAAAGTGTTTTCAGTGCCAAGGACGAGGTAATAAATGTCTTAAACAAACTGGACAATGTTTACTATAGCCTCAGTGAAAGTGTTGGCTCTTTTTTCACAAATCACAAGAAAAATCACTCAAGGATGTAATTAGAACCTAGAAGACACCAAGGTGTTTAAAAAGAAGTGAACTCCAAGCTGCTGAATGTCATTTTGATTATTATGAATTCCTCAATCTTCTCCTGACAGAGGAGCTGGCAGGAGAGCAAACCTGTCGCCCTGGCTGCATTTGCTCTGCATGTACAGAGTTGGGCAGGTGTGACAGAGACTGTGTGGCCCACAGAGCCCTGCCCTAGCAGACAAATGTTCCTGAGTCACTGACATCTAAGCTCTAGATGTTTCTCTCCCCAGCAAACGCCCTCTTTGGGGTGTATGCAGTGGTGCCTGGCACAGTAACACCACTTCATGGGACAAGGGGCGCTTAGGGGAACTTCCCTCCAAAAGCCTAGCTTTGTGCCAACACAGTGTGTTGTAAGACATGGTGCCCCTCTCTTTCTTAACAACTAAGGAACTTGGGAGGGAGGGCAGCAGAGAGGGAGGGACGATCTGCAGTAGCTCTAGCTCTTCACCAATGAGTCATCAAATGGGGACAAACTGGAAATGATTGGAAGGTTTTGGACTAGTTTTTGCTTATGGAAATTAGAAAATATGCATTTATTGAGAAAAGCAGTACACACTAAATTTTCCATTATTTTCTTCTGCTCTGAGTTTATTTCATTTCTTGTCAGGGGTAGGTAGTTATGTGGTGTTTTTTTCCCCCTTTTCTTTTCTTTTTAGCAAATCCACACTTTCATTTATTTATATTTCAGTAAGTTAAAAATCCTTGAGGGGTAAAGCGTCACACAGATTCTGTGTCCAATGGCCTTAGCGGAAAGACTGCTTTGGAATTTGGCAGGACCATGTCTATTTCGACAGGCAAGAATGACCTTTCTCCAGACTATTGCTTTGTTTGGCATATCACCAAGACATACTGCTGCTCCTTGCGTGGTATGCATCAGCACATCTCTTGTTGGGGTAGAATTCAGTTCCGATTGAACACAAAACCTCTCCATTTTCAAAAGAGCTGTGTGTTCCTTTAGGTTTCAGAGACCCTGCTTAGAGTCAGTAAAAAATGACCTTGGACCACAACTTTCCAGACATATTTGTCATTTTATAAGTCTGTTCCCAGCAAGCCTCGATAGGCAACAGGATAGCAGAATGAACTGTCTGCTTTCTCTGATACTTTTTTACAAATTCTTATTAACCATCCAGGAATCTGGGTTCAAAGATCTCTACAGAGAGAAAGAACACTGGAGATCAGCTTAGACAGAACTTCCATATTTAGCTCTCCACCTATCCAAATTCTATTGAAGTTTTCTTTTTTGGATGTCGGTGCTTTCCTTAAAGACAAGAAGTGCATGCTAGGAGGGAAGATGTGTAGTGCAGAGTGTTCATCAGTTTCTGGATGATGGAAAATGAAAAGAGGACTATAAACAGGTCAAATATTGGGAAGCAGGCCAGAACCCAGGACAGACACAGGAGGAAGCCACACCCCATGGGCTCCCAGCGCAGGAGGGGAAAGCAGGAGTGAGAAGCACACAGGGGCCATGAACACTGGCCTGCAAGTAGCTATGGGCAGATGTCCTGGTCCCATTCATTCCCATTAGGACTTGCAGCATCAGTTTTTTAAAAATGCACCAAAGTTAAATAGGTAAGAGAGACTCTATTCAAGACTGTCACATTAGGGAGAGAGACACAACTCCCTGAAACAAAAGGCAGAAGAGTTTTTAAGTGCTAGGGTGGGCTAGAGGAGAGTACTAATAGAACCGAGGGGACAGAGATCAAGGGGACATGTCCAGCAAACTGAGTTATTTCTGATGTTTGCAAATTTTTTTTCTATCATTGAAGCTATCTGTGTATTTGCTGATTGGCATCCACTGAAATAAGGTTCCCGCTGTACCGCAGAGACTGGGAGACAGGGGCACTGTCTTCCTTGATAATTACATTTCAGTGGGATGACACCTAGGTCCTTGAGAAAGACATCATTGGGTCATGAAACTATCAAGGGTCTTGGAGAAGGTATACATACATATATTTCCTCCCAAAGGGACAGAAAAAACTTTATAGTTAAAATTTTTCTAAAGACGATGTTCTAGGTGCACCCTGGTGGAGTAGCAGTTAGTTTGATCTCCTCCAAAAGAGCACAGAGCAAACACCTCTGGGTCTGAGTTCTGGGCCTGGGAGGGTGGAGTAACAACCAGTGTGAACAACTAAATAAAATTAAATAAAAATGAATAAATTTCTTCATCCTCTCTCCTCCTGGCTGCCTGCCAACTTGCCTTCATTCCTGTCAGAACCTTTCCTTGAGAGAGAGAGAGAGAGAGAGGGAGAGAGAGAGAGAGAGAGAGAGAGAGAGAGAGAGAGAGAGAGAGAGAGAGAGAGAGAGAGAACAGAAAAAAAAAAGAGAAAGAAGAACTCTACAAAGGCAGCAGACCTACTATAGCATTGAAGATGCAAGCTCATATCACATTATTCCACCTACATGCTTAAACATGAAAAAAGAATGGAAACTCCCACACATGGGAGGAGGAAGATCCTGACAGGCCCACAGATACCTGTATGTGTTGGTCCCTACTTTCCTGAGCAGCCTTCATCATGTCCCTCTTGCCTTTGCTCCCTGTGATCTGGTCACAGGAAACTTCTTTGAGGTCCTCAAATGGGCTAAGTTCTTTCCTAATTCAGGGTCTCCACAGAAGTTATTTCTCCACTAAATTCACCCCATATGTCTGTACCTAGTTGACCAGGAATCATCTGAGAGGTACCAGGGCATCCCCACTGACTCCCCAAGTCACTTAAAGATTCCTTGCACACCCTCGCACAACGAGACCAGTTACATAATGTGCAGGACCCAATGGTAAAACTTGTTGAAAACTTAAGAATTTCAAGGGAACAGCCATAAACCAAATCAAGTACAGAACCCTTCTGAGCACATGACCCTGTGAAAGCACACAGTTTGCACAGCCATGAAGCTGAACCTGTTCATAAGATTCTCTTTCAAAGCATATATTATAGTTTGCAATAAAACGTTGTGTGATTATACATATGATGTCTGTCTCCCTGCATTTATAAGTTGCTCCAGTATAGATAACATCATATTGCCCCTTCCTCCCCAACCACATTCCTGGGCCCTGGATGAGGAGCCTCGTAGGTTCTCAGAAAACACCTGTTTGTTTTGAAAATGTATTTTTTTCCAAGCAACATATTAAATTATTCCATTTAATTCTCAAAAGTATCACACAAAACATGTACAATAATTTTCCAAAGTTTACTGAGTAGACAGCTAAGCCTAGAGAGGTAACATCCCAAATCACACCGAGACCCACATACCTGGATTAGCGCCTAGCCCTATGTGATCTTCAACCTGCATCTCAATTTCTGTTTTCTGAGTGTTTGAAGCTATACTCTGGTGCTCAGCAGACACTCCGCTTTCCCTAGGAGTGGGGTCTTCTCTTTGCACTTCTTTTTTTCACTTAGTATTTCTAGGAAATACAACCCTCTCATTTTCTGCTGAGTGTCCTCGTCGTGATTGCCCTCCCTACCAGCAACACCCCTAAATACCTGTGCAGTGTCTGAAAGCCGGAGAGTGCATGAGACAGCGACTCATAAACCTATCAGGGGCTGTTCGTCGTGCGTCTCGTTGTGCTCCACACAGCACCAGAGACAATCCTCTGAAAAAACAGAATTTCTGTTTAGACCTTACGCTACTGTTACAACCATTCAAGTTCAGAGATGATACAGACATGATTTGAATATAGAAAATCGAATCCTTTTTACAATGATTTGCTATTACCACTATTTACAGGTTCTTCTAAATAGACTGCTCTCTTCCTTTGTCTGCATTTTAAAATGGTATACAGTACCAGTTCAATCACTGAGACCCAGTTCAACTGCTATCTCTTTCATACAGTTTTCTGATCATGTTGATCCAAAGGAATCTCTCTTTCTTCCTCTGAAATCCTCACTGGGTATTAAGGCTCCACACCTCTGGATACAGAGACTTTCTTAGTCTTAGTCCATCCCAATTAGAATAAAACAGCTTTACTAATACTTACAGTAATCCTTCTTAACAAGTACAAGCTTCACTAAAAGCAGTAAGTCTAAATCTCACCAAAGAAAAGTTCTCGACCAGATGACTCCACGGGTAAACTCTACAAAACATGTAAAGTTGCAATAACACAACAAACTCGTCTTAAAAAATAAAAGAGGAAGGAATATGCCCCTGATATATATTCACACAAAAACTTGTACCTGGATGTTCATAGCAACATTATGCATAATATCCACAAATTGAAAACAATCCAAATGTTTATCAAATATTGAATGGATAAACAATATGTGGTACAGTGAGTGAAATGTTATTTGATTATTAAAGGGAATGAAGTACTGATGCATATATGTACATTACATATATGCCACACACATATACACACACACACACACACACACCAGCATGGATGAATCTTGACGACATTGTGCTAAGTGAAGGCACCAGACTCTAAAGGTAGTATATAGAATGGTTCTATTTATATGAAGCATCCAGAAGAGACAAAACCATAGAGACAGAATGCAGACTAATGATTGCTGGGGCTGGGGGAGGGGAGAATGAGAATGATGCTTACTGGGTACATGAAATAATTCAGGGGTGATGAAAATAATCTAGAACTACACAGAGGTGATGGTTACACAAGTCATGAATGTGCTAAATGCTACTAACTTGTGTACTTTAAAATGGTTAATATTGCTATATAAAATTTACTTCAACTAAAAAAAAAAAACCAACAAATAGCATTTAGTCTGCTGTTGAATGAAGAACTGCTAGCTTAGCTTTCAGTCAACTGTAAGGTTAAGCAATCTTCACGGCCCCAAATAGACACTATCAATTAGCTTTTGCTGCCATAACAAATCACCCTAAAATATATAGAACAAGTATTAGCTGCTGAAAGAAAAGGGTTTTCAATTTAGGACACTGTACCCTGCAAGATTATCATTCAGAACTGAAGGAATGATAAAAAGCTTTTCGAATAAGCAAAAGTTAGAGGAATTCATCGTCACAAAACCAGCTCTACAAAATATACTAAAGGATACTCTATAAAGTGTAATGAAATCCCACTTAGAAACAGTAAGACAGCAAATACAAAAAGTGGAGAGGAGAGGAGAATGAAAATGTGAATGGTTAAAAAAAAAAAAAAAGAATGAAGCTAGGTAGGCAGGGAGAAAATGAGAGAAGAAGCCGTTTTATTTCTCTGTCCATCTTGTTCGTTGTTCCTGGCCTCCAGTCATGAACCAGGGCCCGTGGGCTTTCTATGGTCTATGCCCCAGCCACTGGTTAGTCCTATGCCACCAGGGCGCACCTCTCTGAATCTCTCGTGAACTTCCAGATTATGTAACAAAGTATAAACAGTCTACTTTTACTAATTTCATCACAGTATTATTTATTGATTTCTTTCAATAAAGTACGTAAGCATTTTCCACTGCCAATAAAGAATACTGAGAATAAAAAATGAAAGAAAATGAATTCCAGTTGACAAAGTAAATGAGACAGATGAGAAAATTCAGACATGAGCAGACAAATAAAAAATCAAAGCCAAAAGAGTCTCCCCTTGCTGCTTTTCATTGTTTTAAATTACCTAAGCCTCATTAAAGTGTCTTCTTTGATGGACTCCCTAAATGTCTAGATTTGAAAGATAACAAAATAAAGGGTAGCTGAGCATGGTAAATAGAGAACAGGGCAGAGATTCTGCAGATGTAACAGGAGTAAAAGGAAGAACTCTATAATAAATTGAGAAAGAAAGAAAACCAAGGGGGAAGTGAAATGTCAAGTCTTAAAAAGACAGAATATTTATTCTTATGATTTTACAATGTGGGAGACCCTGTGAGTGCTACTTAATGGGAAAAGGAGCTCAAATGGGCACTGTGGTGAATCAGATGGGAACTTCAGCATGGAGTGTAGTCATGAGGTTGTGATCTCAGGAGGGTCAGTCAGTCTTCACTACAGATGGTCCTTCCGTCCCACAAGACAGTCAGAACATATCTCTTTCTGGAAACTGTCTTCAGACTGCTGGAGGAAAAATGAGACATTTCAGACTAGAGTCCCTTTAAATTCATGGTCACCAATCTCGACAATGTGTCAATAAGTGTCTGAGATTCCTATTTCCCTGGAAAGCACTCCCATTGCTCAGTGAGGACTTCAGACCTCCTCTAAGTTCCTTCAAACTGTTGATCCTCCTCCTGCTCCCCAATCAGCCTGAGCAGCACTGTCATCTACTTCAAAGAGAAAACAGTGCCAAAAGAAACTTTCTCAATTTATTGGCACCAGAACTTCAAATCTAATTGCTGGGCCATCCTTTGCTCCTTCCTGCAGAAGAGGTTTCCTTTAAAACATATGAATTCCTCCCTCTAATCACATCAGTGATCTGTCTTACGTCCCAAAAGGCATCGCCCATCTTCCTAAGTCTGCTCCTCTCTAACAATCTTTTCATAGCATGATAGAACTCTCTGGAAGTTATCCTTGGCTCCTTCCTCTGTAATTACCAAGTACAAACTATGTACATCCTAAATCTCTCAAATCTGTCTTAACTACGTCCTCTGTCACTCCCTCCCCTAATTATTATCTGCCATCAACTGCAACAGCTTGACTGCTCTCCTGACTTCCATGCTCACTACTCTATAATTCATTTACCACCTTGTAGCCTCCAAAATATCACTCCAAAATTATTTTAATGTTACTCCAATTTTACTGGAATCAAAGGCAAACTCCTTAATATGGTTCTGAAGACCTTCTCATGATTTTCTCTGGCTTACCTCATTTATTTCTAGTTACTCCACTCCTTGTATGCCTTGCAGCAAGCATCTCTAGACATTTACACACCCATTTCCTTTGCCTGGTAGAACCCACCCTAACTTCAGCATTTGTCAGCTTAATTCCATCTCAAACTGTAAAAATCATTTCCATTTGGCAGCCCTTCCTGAATTCCTAGACTAGGCTTGATCTGTGCTGTGCTTCCCTAACACTCCCTAACAGCCCCCCAGTAGCTCTGAGGAGCCGCTTCCAGCCTCCAGCACTGGAGCCGCCAGCAGTGACTGGCAGCGTCCAGCCTGCAGAGCTCAATGGCTTCTAAGACTCCAGTTAGATTCATGGGACTAGGCAGCATGGGGAATCCAATGGCAAAAAAATCTCATGAAACATGACTACCCATTTATTATTTATGATGTGTTCCCTAATGCATGCAAAGTGTTTCAAGATGCAGGTGAACAGGTGGTATCTTCCCCAGCAGATGTAGCTGAAAAAGCTGACAGAATTACTACAACATTGTCCACCAATGCAATAGAAGCCTATTCTGGAGCAAATGGAACTCTTAAAAAAAAAAGTGAAGAAAGGCTCATTATGAATTGACTCCAGTATATCGATCCTACAGCTTTGAAAAGACTGGCGAAAGAAGTTGAAAAAAATGGGAGCAGTTTTCATGCATGCCCGTGGTGCTGTGGGAGTTGCACAATCTGGGAACCCCATGTTTATGGTGGAAGGAATTGACGAGGAGTTTGAAGCCCAAGAGTTGCTGGCCTGCATGAGCTCGAACGTGGTGCATTGTGGAGCTGTTGGGGCCCAGCAGGCTACAAAGATCTACAACAATATGCCACTTGTTCTAAGTATAACTGGAACCATTGAAGTTATGAATCTTGCAATCAGGCTAGGGCTTGACCCCAAACTACTGGCTAATATCATAAACATGAACTCAGGCTGGTGTTGGTCAAGTGACACTGACAATGCTGTACCTGGAATGATGAATGGAGTTCCCTCAGCTAATAACCATCACGGTGGAACAACACTTATGGCTAAGGACCTGGGTTTAGCACGAGACTCTGCCACCAGCCCAGCGCCCAATCCTTCTGGGCAGTCAAGCCCATCAGCTCTGCAGGATGATGTGCAAAGGGCTGCTGAAAGAAAGGCTTCTCATCTGTGTTTCAGTTTCTACACGGAGAGTTTGCCCTTTAACCGTAGACAATATTTGAAGAGTTCAGAAAGCAAACTCAACTTTGAAGCCTCCTTCTAACTCACTTCACAAGTAAACAGGTCTATTCCAAGGTCACCTGTCTGCATTGATTGTCTAGGTCACAATAAACCCTAGGATTTTTCACCCATTTTTAACTACTTATCTTTATATCTATTTAGGAAACATCTGAATTTGTTTTTCCTCCAGGCCACTGATGGTCTCTGCTAACTATATTATTGACCTTTTTCAAAAGCTTGATTCCCAAGCATCTTCCACTAAATTATTGCATACTTCAGTCAGGACATTATTTACTCCACTTTACAAATATTGCTAAATGTTTTCAACATGATGCAACCTAACCAAAAGAAAACATGTTGATATGAGGAAAGCCGATAGAAAAAGGGGAATACTCCCTGTATTCCTCAGTGGTCCAGGGCCACTTGTCCCGCTAACCAAGGGGTGGAATTCTTACATTACTGCGTTTTCCGGTTTATTTTACAGGGACTATGTAAAAGCAAGAGAAATCCTGCTGGACATTTTCAAATTTGGATTTAGTTGAAGTATATTAGTACACCCCTCTTGTCACAGCTGCCAAGACTCAGCAAACTTATTTTTTATATGTTTGCTTCCTTGTACATTCTTATTACATATTTTCTGACTGCAAAAGAATGACATCTTTAGACCTTTTTCAGAGCCAGCGATGATATCTGCTACAGATAATTACATTATTCTAAATATAACCATATTATTTTCAATTCAATAAGTTTCTAGGCTGGAAGTTTCAAAAATGACATGGAAGAAACTTAAGTGTATTTTACTAAGTGAAAGAAATTATCTGAAAATGCTACATGGTATCTGATGCAAACTATACAGCATCTGGAAAATCCTAAATTATGGAGACAGTAAAGATGTGATTGCAGAGGTTTGGGGCTGGGAGGATGAAGGGCAGGGCATGCAGGATTTTTAAGGCAGTGCCGCAACTCTGTTGAAATCATAATGATGGAGACACATCATTACATGTGTCCCAACCCACAGAATGGACAGTTCCATGAGAGAATGGTAATGTAAACTATGGTCAGTGGATGCTCACAAGGTGTCAATGAGGACATCAACTGTAACAAATGGCCCAGTCTGGTCAGGGCTATGAATGATGGGGCAGATGAGGCAGGTGTGAGCAGGAAGAGATACATGGCAGATCCATATATGCCCCCTCAATTTTCCTGTGAGTCTAAAGCTGCTTTTAAAAAAAAAATAAAGTCTTAATTAAAAAAATTTAAATTCTTAAACGCAAGCATTTATCCTCACAACTCTATGGGTTAGATGAGTGGGTTGCTTGATCTAAGCCGACTCAGCTGAGGTTCAGTGGTCGAGGATGTATGTCTACGGGCTACCTGGGCTGGCTGAGGACTTCCTCCCACGTAGCCTCTCAGCCTGCAAGAGATGAATGTGAATGGATAGACATAATGGCAGAAAGTTCCCCAGCAGAAAAAAAAAGCCCAAGTATCAATGTGCCAGCACTTTTCATGTCTCTGCATCACATGTCCGATCATGCCCTTTACATAGTGAGTCACTTAGTCAAGACCAGATTCAGTACGGGAAGGGATTTCTCAAATATATGCGCACAGGATAGGAGGAATGGATGCAGCCATGCTTATAAACAAGCTACCAGGTGAAGGAATATGTCAAATACTTGAACAAAGACTTACGCTCTAATAGCCAGGCTAGAGTTAGGAGAAGCACTTGATGCAAAAGTGAAACTCCTTAATCTGTCTTGCTATCACCAAAGCGTGCAGAAATGGTCAAAAGATATCTGAGGGGCCCCAGCCATTTGCAACCACAGGGCAGTTTCGATTCTACAACAGAGTTCTTTAGCCCTGGGGCTCTTTAGCGGACTATTGTTGTTTGGATTTGTTTTGTTTCTCAAAAGAGTGCCTGGACCCAGTCTGACAGATGTCAGGAGAAACAAGAAGATGCTGGTAGGATTTGTCATTCTCCTTATTACTTAAAAAGAAGGGTTTTCTTTTATGCCACAGGGAGGCTATTGAAGATCATGCACAAGGAAGGAAGAGGCATATGCATATTATTTCCAATCACAGATGTTTACAGGAAAATCTGTGCTGATATAACCGAGAAGTCACCTGTCTCTATGGGGCCTTGGGCAGGCCGGCCCGGGGTAAGAATCCATCAGGAGACCCTGTGTCAGGAATGCCAGCGTTGTAAACTTACAACTGAGCTAGTGAACACATTTAGAAGCAAAGTGAATTACACATTGGCACACACATAAACACTGGGATAGGCATCCCAAGGGCCTGAGTTTACAACTCGGGGTAGGGATAGGGGACAACAAAGATGCACGACTAAATAAAATAACTATGTGTTTCTTCCTCCTCTCTCCTCCTGTCTGCCTGCTCACCTTCATTCCTGCCTGCACCTTTCCTTAAAAAAAAGAAAAAATAAGACAAGCACAAAGCAGAGTCACTTATGCTAAGCCGCACATTACCAAACTGAGACTTACTGACAAATTCAGCTCTCTCAGAAATGGACTCTAAGTCAGTCACTCGGGAGACACCTAATTACCACTGGTCATGTAATCAACCTGAAAACCCCCGCAGTCCCTTAAGGGAAAGTGAATGTATAATAACCAACCTGCTCTTTGGCCTGGCATAAGTTCCTCGTTCCCTCTCCTTCCTACCTGTAATAAAAGTTTTGTTTTGTACAACAACTCAACTCCTATCAATCTATTAGATACCAAGTGGTCTGATTTAAATGGATTCTTGCTCCAACAAACTTAAAATGTTTAATATGCCTCGGTTTCTCTTTTACTAAGACCACCTGAGCCAGCCCTGAGTATCACATCCCAAGAGACAGATATGCCTAGTGTTCCCTGGTCAGTGTGTGTGTGTGTGTGTGTGTGTGTGTGTGTGTGATATGAACAGTCCTCTAAAGCTGGGGTCCAGGGCAGGTCTCCTCTCACCTGGGCCTCAAAGCAATGCCACTTCTGGCGCTCTGAATTGGGATGTATTAAGCAAGTGATACGAACAGCTCAACAACAGCTCAAGAATGTCATCCTACTGCATGGTTTGTAATTATTGGGGTTGGTCAAGCAAGATATCACTTCCGCAGGCGCTAATGAAACCACACTTAACTCACACAGAAAGGAGACAGCAGGATGAGTCAATGATAAGTACTGGCCCACCACCACCCTCAGGGACTGTCCTGTAGCCAGTGCAGGGTGTCCCTGCACGCATCGCTCTGTGCTGCCCCCAAGGGACTGTCCTCCACTCCCAGGAACCACACAGTGGTAGGGTTGCCCAGGTACCATTGTCACACTTGCTTAAAGAAAACAAAGGAGGGCATTTTGAGCTCAGGGCAGAGAAAGGTATTTCCATACATGATGATGAGACCCCCACAGCCATGTAGCTCTTTCGCAACCACTCTGAAGAGGCCCCCAGAGGCAAAAATCTGCAGGCACCAGGCTGCCTTCCCCACTGGGATGTGCAGCCTACTCGAGAGAGAATTAGAGCGTTGCCTGGCCTTCGTTTGGGAAAACGACCTGAGTCAAGGGATGTTCTTTCCTCTCCAGACATCCATCAGATGAGGACAAGTGCCTGGGAAACTTGGAAACTCAAGGAACAGTAACCTACGCAGTGAAGATCTGGGACTTCGGGCCCCTTTCTCAGAAGGGAGAAGTGTTTGCAACAGCCGTTCTGAGAGGTCATGGTCTGCCCAGGACAAAGACACATAACAGATGAACTGACAAGAAAGAAGTGAGAGAAGTTGAAAATAACAGCGGAACATTTCCATAAGCTAAGTACAGGTCTGAGAAAGAAGGTGGGTCACCCCAGTAGAGGACACTTTAGCTCAAGTGTACTCTCTTACCCGCCTCTTGCCCAATATGATTATCAGATAACTCAGTTTATGTCAGACAATCATGTTGTGTAAGCAGATATCATGTGATGTGGCAAGAGCAGTACTTACCGGCAGAGAAGACAGGATACTTGGTATTTTCATAAGAGAAGCTCTAGGCCGTGCCACATAGTGTTATGAAATAACTATAGTAACAACATCATTGCCTTGAGAGAGGAAGCCAGCAGGGCCTAAAACACAGTTGCTGGAGCCTGGTGAGTGCTCAGGAAGCCCTAGAAATTGTTATTCTTAGTTGGAGACCTCTGAGGCTGGAGCAGCCCCTAGGGAGCAGTTCACCCACTCCTTTGGCTGTGCCAAACTAAGTAACAAATAAAGCTGATTGAATTCATGCAAATCACTAGTGATGCTTGGTGGCAGGGGGAAGTGAAAGTGATGAAAGACTCAGAAAGAAGACAAAAAAACAAAATTTTCTTCTAGATTGGGGAGGTCAAGAAATGGCATCATATTATAAAATCAGACATGTGTTTCTTCATCTGTTCTTTCACTGAAAAAATGTGCATTTATGCCATGTCAGACACCTCTGTATTCCTCTCCCATTCTTTCAGCCCATCTCGTAACTCAAGCCACCACTACAGCTGCACAGGCTTTGCCCAACTCCCTGCAGGTATCGTCTGACGGCACTTCACCTTGACCATCACGCATACCCCTCTCTCCTGCATCAGAGAGTCTCTGATGCTGTGACACAGAACGCCTCCAGAGCCTGCTCAAAACTCAGGCATGTGCAGCCTAGAAGCACTGGACAGGCACTCTTGACTAATGGAGCTTGGAATCAATGGAGAGCATTCACAGCGAAGGAGAAATTCTGTGAGAACATGACTTGTCCTGTGGCTGTCAGCCAGCCTCCTCCCCCAGCCACAGCGTGCACTGGGCCCGTGGATGAGAGGCTGTAGGGGCAAGAACGAAAGCTCTGCATGGGCCCAGCAGCACGGGCTCGCTTGCATCCAGGCACATGTAACTGCCGACACTGATCAATGCCAATCCTGCCAGCAGTCAAGAGGATGTCAAGTCTCAGTGTATCACCTACTGTCAAGGAGAAAATGCAAACAAACTACTCTGGACCCTCTGGGCGCCTGCCACTCTTCAAGAGAGAACAATCTAGCCTTAGTAAGACTGACACTGACTCCAGGTGTTTCCCTCACCAGTGCTGCTTTTCCCAGCCCAGTCATCCAAGGACTTAGAGAATGCCTGATCAGACAGTATGACATTTGCACAAAATAATATCACCCAGGCCAAGGGGTCCCTTTTATAGCAAGTGATGTGACTCCTGAGCATATGGGATCCATTTACTATTACCATATTCTTCATCACCCGGGAGCAGCCAGACCAAGAGAATGACAGAATGTTAATAACTTAGATAAGTGAGCAACATGTTTCAGGTTGGACCTGTCTTCCAGAATGCAGTGTATGCACTCAACCAAAGGCTGATCTATTACACTATGTCCCCAATAGCTAGAGCACGTTGAATGCAAGAGACTGATAATGGCTCTGCGTCCCTCGCTACAGTTCCCAGTGATCTATTTGTGGTTTTCATCCCTGTTCTGCTGGGCTTCTGGGAGGAAGGGCGAGGTTGAGATGGATTCACACAGATACACACACCATGGGCTCCATTGAGCCTGAAAGAATGAAAATAATCATAGTGAAGGAGGCTTTGTGATGGAGTGGACATGATAAAGGCATAATGGCGGACAGCAAGAAATGGACTGTATCATGGACTACTTTATCTTGACCCCACCCCTACCTCACCCAGCCTCTGAGCCATTGCTCTGTTTTCACTTTTCTTAGATTTATGCAACTTCATGCAGGTGTCTTGCCTCAGCACTTATTTCATAACTTCAGCTTCCTGTCCTGGGGGTTATCCTGTCCTGGGAAGCACCTGCAAGAATATAATACACTCAGTGCACCCTGGTGGTTTGGTCAATTGCCTGCAGCCCGAACATGGTTCACATGCATCCCAAAGACCAGCCAAAGCTCGATGGTACAAAAATAGCAACGATTTTACTCTACTCACAAACGCTATGGGTCAGAAATGCATACAGAGCACAGCAGGGATGGCTTGTCTCTACTCTGTGAGGCCCGGGGTCTCAGCTGGGAAAACACAAAGAGCCACGGATGGAGAATCCAATCACGTACTTGAATTTGAATTTTCTAGTGACCATATCGAAAAAGTAAAAGAAAGAGATGGAATTAATTGCATTAATATAGTTTAACCCAAGATATCCAAAATATTATCATTTCAATGTGTAATCAGTATAAAAAGTTGCTGAGGTAGTATATATTTGGGGTACTAAATCTCCGAAACCCAGTATGTAGCCTGTACTTTCAGAACTCAGTTTCGCTTAGCCCCATTTAAATTGCCAGGCATCACACTATGGCTGGCATTTGCTATCTATATTGGACACCTAGGCTGGGATGCCTTGGAAGCTATGCTCATTCAGGACAGATTGTCAGAACATCTGCATGGGGTTTGGGTTTCTTCACAGTATGGCAGCCTCGTCCTGGTCAGTCTTTTCACACAGTGACTCAGGGCTCCAACAGTGAGTGGTCCAGTAATTAAGGCTGACACTCATGACTTCACCCCTTAGTCTCAGAGGTCACATGACATATTCTATTGATTCATCCTATTGAGTCAATTCTATTGTCGCAAGGCCTCTCTATGTCAAAGGTAGTCAACGTGGAACCCACAGCTCAGTGAGAGGAATGTCAAAGAATGTGTGGCCATATTTTAAAAGTGGCACAGGGATGAAAGCCAGGAGATAAATGCTTCCATTTTTCCCCCAGAGGCAATGTATTCTGAGTCCTAAAGCTTTTCAAAAAATTGCAGAAGAATCAAGCACTAGTCCACCCAGTGAGTACAGCCCTCACTCCTGTTCCCAAGAATACTTGTCAAATGATCTAATTTCATCCCAGAGCTCTCATGCTCTGCTTTCAGACTAAGAATGCACTATATGCAAAATACTCAGGCAACAAAAGTGAGTCAAGATCGACGTAACTCTGATCTCATGGAGTTCGTGTGCTGGGAGAAGAGGCCGACACGAAAAGATGTGCAAGTAAAATATGAGGCATGTTAGTCTGCACAGGCAAAAAATAAAGAAATCTGGGCAAAGGGAGGTTCTCATTTTAGACAGTGTTCCAGAAAGACTTACACAGAAAAGATAACATTTAATACAGATCTGAAGGAGGTTAGAGATAGTTGAGGGAAGCCTGATGGTGGCAGAGGGATAGGAAATCTCTGCGACTAGACCAGCCTGCATCACTGATGCAAAGTGAGTGAGAAGAGCAGTCGCATAAGAAGAGAGAGCAGACAGTGACTAGCACATGTAGCGGCTTGTAGGCTAGTCTAAGGATTAGGCTTTACATTGAGAGGGATTAAACAGCCCTTGGAGGGTTTAGAATAGGATTGACTAGAGCTAATTTCTATTTTAACAGGACCACTATAGCTGCAGTGTTGAAAATGAACTGAAGAGGTGCATGGGAAAAATAGGAGACAAGTAAGAAGGCTTTTGCAGGAATCCTAGATAGAGACAAGGGTGGCTGGAAGGAGTAGATTCATGAGGCATAATACGATTCTGGACATATTTTTGCAAGTAAAGTCAACAGTACTTACTAGTGGATTGGATGTGGGGTCTGGGACAAATAAAGGAGTCAAGGATCCAGAGTCTAGATGAGGGATCACAGGACCAGCTTTATATGTTAGAGCTTTTCCTCTGTTGGTCACCCTCAGCATAGTCTGTTTGCTTAAACATGGGTTACTCCTGAAGAAAAATCTCGGGGTTTAGAGGATTAAATTAATCTCCTAGGGGAAGGATCCTGAATACAATATTCATTCTCTTCGTCTGTATCTACCAGGCTGTTGAGTAAGCCTCAAGTAGTTTTTACACTCCACTTCCTGTTGCATACCCAGCTTTGTTTCCTTTTTTTAGAAATTGCATGTTGTCTATTGTTAGGCAGAGAACAGAGTTGTGGCCTCTGCAGTGTGACTTCCTAATCCTTCTCTTATAAATACAAGGGTGGAGCTGGGATGCCAGGCAGTCTGCCAGCAGATTGAGCAGGGATCCAAGCGTCACTGCTGCCCATGCACAGGAAAATGAAGCTCTCCACAGCGGCCTTCTCCTTCCTCTTCTTTGCTGTTGCTCTTGGAGTCTCGATTCAGGGCATTCATGGTGAGTTCACTAAGCCCCCTCACAGGTGGCCAGGTTTCTGGGCACTAATGGCTTGGGGAAGGGACACAGAGGGACATCTTTGTCCTCCTGCTGCCACTCCCTGTCCAGACGTGAATGTGAGCTTGGCACATGTAAAAGCAGCAGCACTGAGGTGACAGTCCCTGGGGAACACCATGGACAGATGACTTGATCCCCCACTTGGGGAAATAATTCTTTCCCTTTATGTAGCCAGAATTATTTGATACTTTCTCTCAGCTGATACAGGACCAGTAAGTGGTAGACAAAGACAACCCTAGTAAATTGGAAATTTGTAGAAGGAAGCATAGAATTCTATAATGTTCTAGCTATTGTAAGTCATCATTTTGGAAAGGAAATGAGACCAGCCAAGTAAGCGATTCACCCAACTCTACCCAGTCATTCTATTTGCTTATTTAATGAATACATACCTAAAACTTCCTATTTGCAAACAGGTACTGTTCTAAGCGTCTGAGCAGTATTAATACATTGAATCCTCCTAACAATCCTCCTTTGGGGTAGAATCTCAGCTATATATATATACATACATACATATATATATGTATGTATGTATATATATATAGTTCTGCATATATTATTTTCTCATTTTACAAATGAGAAGACTCAGGCATAAGAAAACCTAGATAAGCTGTTTGGGAGCACACAGTGTAAGTGTACGTGATGGAGCGAGGGTGTGAGCCAGCTAGGAAGCTGGGACAGAAAAGGCAAGAATGTGTAAGACTTTATTGTACAAGCCCCATGAGCAGCACAGCAAGCACCCTGGGGCGCATGCACATGCCTCATTAAATATAATGCGACTGTAACTGTATAAGGAGTTAACCAGGCGTATTGTGCTGGCTTAGGCACAAGCCTGAGACTGCAGTGGTGCCGTCCGTGAGAAGCCCAGGGACCTGTGTTGGTGACCTGGGGTCAGGGGAACAATAAAAATGAAAAAATCACATTAAAAATGTTTCTTTCTCTTCTCTCTCTGCCTGCTTGCCTACTTGCCTTCATTCCTGTCTACCTCCTTCCTCTTTAAAAAAAGCAAAATTTAAAAAGGCAAGTAAAATGAAAATGAATGAGCTAGTGTGTTTGCCTGATCAGAATAATGCAAATCCACCATCTCTTATCCAAAATTTTGGAGCAAGATGCATTTTGGAATAATTTTTCTAACAAAATTATTGTTAAAAAGTAATATGATACGATCCAATAATTTCACGTCTGGATATACATAGACCCTAAAAGACTGAAAGCAGGTAAAAGCTCATGCTAATACGGCATCACTCACGACAGCCAAAGGTGGAAGCAGCCCATATTCACTGACAAATGAGTGAAATTTAAAACAGAAACAAAAACGGGAATATATACACACAGTGTTATTCAGACTTAACAGAGGAAATTCTGACGCATGCTGCACCAGGGATGAACACTGAAGACATTATGATAATTGAGATAAGTCAGGAACAAAAGGACAAAAACTTGTGATTCCACTCATGCGAGGTCCTTAAAGTAAACCAGAGACAGAAAGAAGAAGGATGGCTGAGGAATGATACAGGTGGAATTGCTGAGACAATGCTGCCACCCAGTAATTTCTCTCCCCTCCTTATCTGCTTCTCCCAAACAGAATCCCCAGCGTTGTTACAGGAGCTAAGGCCACACGAAGGTAAATGTTTGATTGTGGAATATATTTTAAATCACCCAGTATATACTGCTGTTTCTCTCCCCAACTTACCCGTTTCTCCCAAACAGAAGCCATGATGTCAATACTGCATGACGAGTTAACGCCACACTCAGGTAAATGTTTCATGTGGAATATATTTAAAATCATCCAGTGTATACTGTTATAACTCTCCCCTCCTTATCTGCTTCTCCCAATTAGAAGCCAAGAGAGTGGTATAGCAGGAACACCTATGGACTGGTAAATGGTTAATCATGCAATATATTTAAAAATCATCCAGCATATGCCTCTGCTCAATGACTTCAATCTACGTGTTTACAGGGCATGAGAAGTCCATGGGGATGGAGGTGGGGGATCTGGGGGTGATGAACACCTCCAAGGTAGACCAGGATGGGCCATGGGTCCCTCCTCCACAGATGAGCTCTGCTCCACCCGGCAATCCTGCAGGCATTTTCCTCTTTAGGGAGAAATGGTCCCAGCCCTGTTGTAGCCCTACCTGGATGCCCTCAGACACAGCTCAAGCTGGAGAATGAAGCGGGGAGATGCCAGCCAGTGCTGTTAGAAGAGAAAAACATCTCCTTTTGAGTCTTGTGCCCTCTCCAATACTTTGGAGAAAAAGTATTTCTTTAAAGAGATTCAATCCTTCAGTGGCCTTTTCTCTTGCTGCAGGCTTCCACCGTCCAGCAGATTGCTGCTACTCCTACGTCCCACGAAAAATCCAATGTATGCTCATGGACACTTATTATGATACGGGCAGCGGGTGCTCCCGGCCTGGCACCATGTGAGTGTCAAGCTCAGCAGCGATGTCTTGGGAGGAGGGTACCTGACGGACAGGTGTCTGGATCCTGCCTGGTCAGCGGAGGCTTGTGTTCTCCGCTGTTGGAGGGAGAAGCTGGGGAGGAAGGAGAACGCCCAGGAGCCACTAGGAAGGCTGAGAAGTGCGGGAGGGTCTCCAAGAGGAAACTCCCTGAGCAGCTCCACCAGAGAAAGGAAGCAGGCTGGACCGAGCAGGATGTCCAAGAGGTAGGGGTTATGGGGCCCCCCTCCCTACTTGCTTAACCCTCCTCAGTTTGTCATATTTCTCTCCTTTTCTCCCCAGCTTCAAAACCAAGAGAGGTAAGCAAGTCTGTGCCAACCCCTTTGATAAGCATGTTAAAGAATGCAAACTGTTATTGGAGAAAATGAACCGTGAGACCCAGAACCTGAGAGATGTGTCTGAAGTCAGGAGATACAGACCTATCCGGCTGAGCACAGTTCACACACATCCCAAGGACCTGAGTTCACAGCTGACGGTGGAGAGTGCAACCAAGATGAACTAAATAAAAATGAATAAAGTGCCTCTTCTCCTCTCTCTCCCTGCCTGCCTGCCTCTGCTGGTCTTCATTTCTACCTGCACCTTGCCTTAAAAAAAAAAAAAAAAAAAAAAAAAGCTAAAAACATGACTTATTCAAATGTAGCATGACTATATATCAAAGGTGTATTTAAGCCACTAAGGAGGGAACCATGAAAATAGTTCAAAGATCATCTGAGGAGCAGAGATGTATATAATTAGTTGAGGGTGATGCTCTGAAAGATTTAAGAGATCACTGTCCTGTAAGACAATAAAACTATAACTTTGAGGATTGTCTTTTTTACTGGACAAGAGTCATTTGCCTCTGTGCGAGACAAAAATGTATAGGTTAATATGTAATTTCACAAAGCCTGGGTGATGATCAATAATAAATAAAACATCAATCAAAAGTACCTTCCCCCTCCAGATTGAAAGAAATCGAGGGTGGGCCTTTTAGATCACAGAATGTTGAAAGGGCTTTGTACATTCTTTTGCCTTCTACATTTTGCATATTTTTTCTTAACAAATATAACTTCCTAAAAGAGGTCAAGAATCTGCCCTCTTGTAACTCAAATGGCTAAAAAAAAAAGCCTTCTTTGAGAATGGGGCTGGAATGAATTCACTCATTCATTCGTTCATTCATTCATCCAAATAAGTACTTAGCAGATTTCACAACCAGATTTTAAAATAAATATAAAATAAAGTTGAGGGACATTAAGGGAAACATTTAAAGTTGGAGTTAGTATCAACTTTATTAATTCATATCCACCAAAGCACAGATATTTATATTTATCACTAGTAAATCTTGGTCACTGTCTCATAAAATTCAGGAACTCTAAACAACAAAACAAGTTTTAATTCAAAAAAGATTTTTAAAAAAAAACCCTAAACTTACTTTCGGTAAGAATGAATCACTATTAGAAAAAAAAAAAGACAATGATTAAAGCTGTGAATTATTACAACTCCAAAGATCAAACACAATTAACAGTATGCTTCATCTTATCCTCCCAAATCTTTGAAAGTTTAACTACCGTGTAGAGAAGTTTCTTTCACTCCAGCATTTGGAAGTGGAGGGACACGGAGGAGAAGATTGGGGGAGAAGGGGTAAAGCACAGATGGGTGTGATCTAAACAAGCATCCCCAAAGATTCTTAGGCAAATGGTTCCAGGATCTCACTTCGAGACACTGATGCGGGGACAGCATAGCTTGAACTCTGCAGGGCAGTCTGCAGGTGTATGAGTAGTGGACTAACTGGCAACCTGAAAGAGACCCCAGGGGGGATCTCAACTTAGCAACCTGCATCTAGAACACATCCCTAGACATTCATGCCTTTTTTCTCTAGGTAACCTGGACACGCACAAAGCCCCTAACTCTCACATACTTACAGAATCCATCTTGCCTGTGGGTGAGAGGAGGTACGTAGCTTAGCGCGCGCGCGCACACACACACACACACACACACACACACACACACACACCCCTGTGTATTCTCTTGATTTAACCTTTCCAGCCCCTTAAGGGATCTCAAGTAGTTATTTCTGCTTTTAACAAACTTGCTGTGTGTGTTCCTGGCCAATGGCTCTCCCCATGTATTCTTTCTGGAAGAACCCAGGGTCTCATCAGCGGGTTTCAGCTCACTCCCTCCGCATCAATACCATTTTAAAAAGTGTGGGTTAACAGGTAGACAGGCTAGTAAGCTTTGAAGGGAGAGAGTATCTTAGTATATCTCAGTCCTCAGAGATGCATTTCTTTTAACTCAGCATATCAGTGAAAATTCTTAATTCCCTGGTGGTAAATGCAGATTTGGATTAAAGCGGAAAGAGGGGTCAGACTGACCAGGCTTTCACTGAGATTGTCAGAGAGCCCATTTCTCTCAGAGGTAGAGGCAGTGGGCCTTCTCTGTCTTTGACCAGAACTTATCCCCAGAGCAACCCAATTCTGTCTGGCCCACTATTCATACAACCGACATCCTTGCTATTTAGCAGAACTCTTCTGATAGCTTTATCCTGGCGCACATCCCTCAACTGACTGTCTGAAAATGGAGACTGGCAAGGTCAGAGCTTCGTTCATTCCATTCAAGCTTCTTCTCCCAGCACCCGCTGATTCTGATCTTTGCTTCACCCAGGAATTTCCTCCTTCACCTACATGATGATACAAGTTTTTTCAGAATACTTATCTTGACACATGTCCTTGATTTAGAACACACATTTCTCACCATATGGTCAGCTCAGGTCATCTTTTCTAGTTTCCTGTTACTTTTCATTTATTTTTATTCTCATATTTCTTCTTTCATTTCAATGGGATTTGGTGAGGTGAGAGGCCAACACCAGTGCTCAGGGCTCTGACTTCTATTCTGATCCATTTGTAATTGTCCTCTTGCTCTCATGACTTTACTGTGTTCCACTGAATGCAAAAGCTGAGAGTTCACCCCAGGCCACAAAGCCCTGGAATATGTGACTGAGCAATAGACAGCGGCTTTTGGATTCTCCAGAGAGCTCTTGTTTCAGAGTCTTGGCGAAAATCTCAAAGAGTTGTTAAGTTAAAACTGTGCTAGACCTAAAAGGACTGTGTCAAACTGTCGGCCAGAAGCACGAAATGAAGAGTGCAGACCACCCAAACGGTGGGAAAGGCAGAGGGCCAGGAGCCTCCGAATCAAGACTTTGGGTCATGACAATGGCAGATCAACAAAAACGAGGGCTGGAAACTGAGACTTTCCTTGCTGGCCAAGCATCTAGTCACTCCCACGAGGTCCTTTAAGGTATTGGAGGGGACCATGACATGTTACGTCTAGGTCGATCGCGTAACACTCACACACTCTAGTTTCACAGTTCCTCAAAAACAGCATGTCCTTTGTTGCTTCCCTGCTTTCTATAGCGCTTCTGCCAGAAATTCCCCTTCTCTCCAAACTCCAGCCAGCAAAACTCAACCCATCCTGTAAGATTCAATTTAGGTGCCACCATAAAACCTTCTCTCACTCTGTCAGTCACACTACCCACCTCCCTCTCTCTAGAATCCTGAGACAGAAATTTATTGTCACTCAATTACTGAGCGAACGCTTTATGCTGTATGTATTGCAGTACTCACTGGGAAGACTGAGAAGAGAACAAACTGGATTCCTGCCCTTCAAGAAAATTTCAGTGTATAGAGAAGGCTGAAAATAAGAATAAGACATATATCTATGGGCAAGAACAATTTAATTCATTACTACATTTCTAAATTACTCAATATGGAGTGCCCTGGTGGAGTAGTGGTTTGGTCAACTGCCTCTGGCCTAAGCATATTCCACATACATCCCAAGGACCTGGGTTTCTGTCCTGGGGCCAGGGAGAACAACCAAGATGCACAACTAAATGAAAATAAATAAAATTCTTCTCCCTAGAGGAAAAGATGCCATTAGGAAAAAAATGAGAAGAAATGATCAATGAGATGGAGCAGTAACAGGACATTTAAGACCTTATGGACACACTCTAGTCTCCTCTTCCATCTGAATTATAAGATATGTAGGTTGGGAGATATTAACTTTTTAAAGGCTATGGGAACTTCAGAGAACTAACATGCTTTCTGAAAGATAAACAATAGACAGAGAGATAGATTCTTATACTCTTACAGATTTCTTGTGAAGAACAGAGCTGAGGGCTAAGGATAGAAGACAAGGAGGCAGCAAAGGGGTCAGAAGGAAGAGAGAGGAACACATTCTGGCCTATAGTTTCATTTCGTTTGTTTTTAATAAATGAATGAAAGGATAACAATATAAGATTAAAGAATCCAAGAGGGAAAAGGTTTCAATAACAGGTTGGGTCATAGTTTTTAATGCTTGAAAGAGCTATTATTCAAATCTAGTTTCCATGGCTCTCTGGGAGACTATTCAGGAAGGGTTCAGCCCCTCGTGATGCCCCAGCTCAGGATAAACCTGACTTTCAATTCCTACCTCTAGGAAAACTCCATCTGGCTCTTTTCCTTAAAGATTTTGATGAGTAGGAGTAGGGATCTTCGTGCGTCTGTACATGCTCAAAATAAAAAATATTATACAGTTAGAATACAAGTAAGGTTTGTTCCTAAATTACAGTAGCACAGTTCAACTGCTACTTGTTTTCTTGATCATCTACAGTAAATGTTTATTAACCTAAAAAAAAAAGCTGCTTCTTCCTTTCTCGTCCTGCCTTGCTTGCCTTCATTCCTGCCTGCACCTTTCCTTTAACACTGGAGTAAAATGATATGTTATGTTTTTGGGGTTTTTTTATGTTCGGTGGGGAAAGAGGGCAACCAGTCTGGGGTTTAAGCCACCTTCATCCCAGTCAGGCTGCCCAAAGGTTGAAGAAGCCAATATATTGACACACATCTGCTAGGAAGCTGCATGCTATACATCAGGACTTCTGAACTTCAGCCTGATTAACAATCACGCAAAGGGTTTATTCAAACCCAGACTGCTGGATCCCAGGCCCCAGATATTCAGATGGGCTGGAGTGGGACCGAAGAATTAGTTCCAGGGAATGCGCACGCTTGCAGGGTGGAGTGGAAATGTTGAGAGGATCTCTCACTCTTGACCTGGTAACTTTAGCACTGTTTGCAACTTTTGCAAAAAGCACATATTTCTTTAATAACTAAAATGTAATTTCATTGTATTGAAAAAAAGAATCTTCATTGTGTTTTCAAGGACAGATAACGAAATGGGCCAATTCTTGATTTGTGGTGATACTTGAATTTTTTTTTTTTTTTTGGCTGCTTAGCAAAGCTGCTTCATTGTAAAACTATACCTGGGTCCTTAGGCTTTGCATGGACTGCACCACAGCCTCAGATGTCAGAGCCACCAGAGCACGCTTTGAAAAATATTTCTAACATATTTTTAAAGAGGTTCTGCACACCAACCAATGGGCAGCAGAAAAACATTTAGGGTCTCTATGTTGTTACCAAATTCCCTTCATCTCAGTGTATTGTAACTTTCATTTACTTTTCTGAAAACTGATAAAACTTGAGGTGACTTTGATTTACATAATAATATAAGCCTCATTTACATTTCCAAGTCCTTCTTTAAGCTCTGAGTTCGAGATCATCTTCATTCCCACCCTCCAAGCCTTACCCAGGACCTGGCACGTGATACTGTGGTCACTAAGACTGTTCCATTTTCCTCCTGGACACACAGGTTATCTATATTTTCCATGTTTTGCCTTTAAGTTACAGTCAGGGGACTTCATTTTGGCATGGAGTGCGAGTGAAAAGTAATTTATACCTTTTCCAAAGCTGGTCTATAAAAAAAAATCTCCCAGTCCTCCTCTTTCTCTCCCCTTTGGTAGCAAACTTGGAGGCCTTGTCTTGGAAATGGTGGCATCAGAAGGTAGAATATTTGATCCCTGAATGGGTATAAAAAAGTCCTCCACTCCCGTTCCCTCATCTCACACTGACATACATTGGACTATGACACAAGCAAGAAGTAACCCTTCATTTATTAGTCCCCTGAGATTTAGGGGTTGTTTATTATAGTAATTAGTAAGTAGAGGCTAATGCAGATAGGAACTCAATAACTGCTTGAAAAATAAAGAAATTTCCTGTAAAGCTCCTAGCAAAACTTGGCAGGTTGGCTAGGTCCCTATGAAAACAAAGTAAACACTGTTTCTTTCCAAGTCCCATTCTTCCCAGGAACAACTTGTTTCCAGAGATTGTTCCTTAATAACAATTGCTGTCATTTGACCTTTGATCGGAGGAGTTCAAATAGTGTTATTGATGACAATACAGAAAATTTCTAGTAAATGTCTTTCTTGGCAGCTAATCATGAGAGTTCAGCCATTTCCTGTGAGATATACTTACTTAGACTGGCTCTGTTTATTTATTCACCCTTCTTCAAAAACACATATTCATAAATCACCTGCTCTAGGCTAAGAAGTTCTGTGTGAATGGGCAATGATATGTAACAGATGCGTCCTGCCCTGAGTGGCCCAGGTCAAGAAGAAAAGATGCAAAGAGCCTTCTAACCACAACAACCAACACACAAACAAGTGCCCCCACAACTAGTGTGGTAAAGGCCACTAGACTGGGAGTCTGCAGAGCTGG
This sequence comes from Solenodon paradoxus, assembly GCA_004363575.1. NCBI lineage: Eukaryota > Metazoa > Chordata > Mammalia > Eulipotyphla > Solenodontidae > Solenodon > Solenodon paradoxus. The sequence continues at coordinate 91,186 of RJWH01000831.1, forward strand.
ATCCAAATCATTCCGTGAGCATGATCAAGCTTTTCCTGAGTTCCAGCTTCTTCCTCAGTAAATCGCCAGTGTAAACTAATCTAAGGACGGCAAATGCGCAGCATACAAGCTACACCATGACAGAAGGCACAAGAAGTCAGTCATGGCACTCCATCTGAGGTGGTAGGTACGGCTTCCCAGAGAGCTCTAACCCTCCAGAAATCAACAAAGCCTGCTCACCATCCATGAACTAGGCATTTTCTAGATCCCCACCAAGTCAGAAGTCAGAGAAGGCCCCAAAGGGGCCCACTACCTGAGCTAAGAATGAGCTAAGACAAGGTTTCAAAATCACACCAAACCAGCCAGCACGTTTTTAGAGACCATTTAGATGAGACTCACGTCTCTCCAAAACCCAGGGATTAACGCAGACTTGGAAGTCAGACTGCCTGAGTCTGAAGGCTGATTCCACTTAACAACTTCCAAAGACTGGGTGAGTTCTCTATGTTTTCTGTCTTTCTGTGCCTCCGTTTCCACAACTGCTGACATGAAGATTAAATGGGCTGATATTCATAAAGCATCTGGGACAGTGGATAGCATATGGCAAGTACTATATAATGCTTGTTATATAAATTATCTACTGAGCATCAGGGCTCTTCTTCACCCAGGATATGGTGATGGGGAGGGATGAGGCCAGGAGCTGAAGGTTCTACTTACGAATTTAAGTGAGAACCACACCACCACCTGTGGCTGATGTTCAGGCTCTGAAAGCCAAGAGCCTAGGTTTGTAACCTGCAACTGGGGGTGTCGAGTGACGAGAGGAGAGAGTTTAAGTGAGAATTTCCTAACTCTGATGCAGGGGGCTAGACTCATCCTAGACTCATCCTTTACCCCAAGTCCCCTCTGATCTCCAGATGAACAGATCATGAATCTCCACATCCTTACAGCCTTGTTCTGAGGTCTGGAACTGGAAGTGGGCCCAGGGCACATCCCATCTTTTGAGTTCCTTTGTCAAATCTGACACAATACACTCCAGCCCCTGAGCTCATGGTCTGTACTTAAGGAAGGACTTATATCAAAGGTGTTGAAGGCATTCCCACTGGGACAGAAGGTGATGTCCTCCCTGAAATCTTGGCTTTCCGTGCTTCCTTTAGTCCACCCTCAACACATGCACAGGAAATGAAATTGCTGAGGCATTCACTGACTTCTGCTTCCTTTTTATATCTTAGTTCCCTTATGTTTAACAACACTTTGCCTGAATGATCATTTCTCAAAACCTCTTCTGCCCAGGAGCTTCAGAAGCCCTCCCAAGCCAGCACCCCCAACAGAAGGATGAAGGTTTCCATGGCTGCCGGCTCCTTCCTCCTCCTCCTCCTCATCACCTTCACCCTAGGGTCCAGCACAGACTCAACACGTGAGTGCAATGTCTTAGCTTCCTTCTAGCCTAATCTCTGGAGCAAAATAGCAGGAATGAAGTTGCTGGGAATCTGAGTTAAAGGAGCCCTAGCAGCAGTCTGCTGTCTTCTTAAACTGGTCTCATCACCACCTCCCAGGACCAGCTCACCTTCCCATTAAGGCCTTGGAGGGAGGCTAGTCTGTATCTCCACTCCCTCATCCCTCTGCCATTAAGCAAAAGAGTGGTTCACCGCTTTGGGAGGACATTTTCCCTGAGGGAGATCGAGGAAGAGTGTTTGGAGCCCCTCCAGGCCAATTATTTATTTACCTCCTGAGATTCAGGCCCTGCATCTTCTGGGGGCAGCATGGCTTGGCTGTGGGCCATATCTGCATCACCTTTTTTCAGCTTCTTTCTTAGGATGAACTGCCTTACTGACACCCTAAACTTTTCCTCACTCTTTAGTTTTACCTTGGTCTTTTTCAGAATCTAAAGGGAACCAAAAAGTTTGTTGAAATAAAGCTAGTCTGAAGTTAATGGGAACCTGGATGGTTTGAGCTGCCCCTCTGAAAAGTTGCTCATCAGTTCAGAGGAATATGGTGGGAGGGGGTTTAGGGCCCGGGGCACCTACACTCCATTCTCCAGAGAGTGAGAGTGCCGTCTGATAATCTGTGTGACTGCACTGGGTCTTTTCCTTCCCACCCTCGATGACCCCAGTCAGTTCTGTCCAGAATGGTCGCATAATGAGCAAACCTGCATTGCCCCACTCCTTAACCACTGCACAGGCTTGTGCAGGGCTCTTCCTGCCGCCTCCCTAATTCAAGCTGGGTGCAATCTCGCTGTCACCCACTACCACTCCTCGAAGACTCGTACAGTTTCAGAATCAGAAAAGAACTGAGCAAAATCTTACACAGAAGCCCAATATAGAAAACAGGAGGAAAAAAAATGCCGAACACAGTCCTATACCCAAGACTCCACTCCCAAATGCATCAGTATCCCCGCCATGCCCCGGATTCAGGTAGCTCAGTGTAAAAACCAACATCCAGTCCGAGGACCTCATTGACTGATGAAAAAACTAAGGAGAGAAAGAAGTGGTCTTGCAACAAATCCAGGAAAGGTGAAGTGGGGTGAAATCTCAGTGCTCTGACTCCCTGCTCACTGTCCTGAAGACTGTGCATCCTTTCTTCTTTGCAGGGCATGGATTCAGTGGGGACTTGGGCAGGATGGGGAGATGGGGCAGGAATGGTGTATGTCCCAGTCCCTCATGGGACATATTGCTTCTATTTAGAGTGCCTCTCGAGTTTGACCCCCAGGTTTGGCACATGCTCACTAAGAGGATCTAGTCTTTGCTGCCCTTCAATCTTGGAGGTGAAAGTCACCAGCTAGTCTTTCTAAGAGAATTTAAAGAAAGGAAGAGGATGATGGCTACTGAAGGAGGAGGGAAAGAGGAGTCAGAGGGCAGGATGGAGAGTGAAACAAGCCTGGCTTTCTCCATAGCCCTTTCTCCTCTTTCCTTCCCTCATCCACCCCCTCCCAGGGTGCAGAAGTGACCAGCAGGTATCTTTTTAACAAGGGGCCCGATCTCAGCATCCCTCCATGCTTTCTCCTCAGGAGGGCCCTACAACCCTGCCGAGTGCTGCCTCTCCTTCATCACCCATGTCATCCCACGTCCCCGGATCACGGGTTACTATGAGACCAGCAGCCAATGCTCCAGGCCTGGAGTTGTGTAGGTGGCGCCCACACACCACACTATGGAAGCAGGAGCCAGCAGGGTTGAGGGGTGGGGGAGAGGGAGAACCTGAGGTAAGGACTCCCCAGGGTACCTGTCAAGTGTGTATGCATGGAGAAAGGCAGCCAAGAGACAATATGGAGCCTTACTGGGCTGGTTGGGCCTCCAGGGAACGGGGATACAGTGGTCCTTTGGATGGAGAGCCACCAGAGAAGGCAAGGGGGACACTTTCTGAGCAGGGACACTGAGTCTATGTGAGTCCGGAGGCCCTTAGAGGCTGAAGAGTATGCCTCAGAAGAGACTAGTCCTGAGCGCCCTGAACAAAGAAACACTCTAGGTGAAGTGTGGGTGGGAGGACGGGCCCTCGCTTTCCAGGTCTGGGTCCCTCCTTTTCTAATCCTTCTCTCTCTTGTTCCATAGCTTCATTACCATAAAGGGCCACTTTGTCTGTGCCAACCCCAGTGATAAATGGGTCCAGGCCTACATCAAGGACCTGGAGGAGAAATGAGCAACCCAGAAGTATTGGAGAAGGACATAGCTGAGAGTCTTCGAGAAAAGAGATCAAAGTCCCCTCTTACTCTCAACGCTCAGACCCATCACCCTAAAGCCTTGAATTAAAGACCATCCATGCCCTGCCCTGCCTTGTGTTGATTGACTTTACCTATTAGCAGTGGACCGAGGACCCCAGGAGGCCCACCGGGGGTGGCACTTCAGCATCAAGCCACACTCTGCAGCAGGCTGGCCACAGGCTGACGCAACACTGAGTCAGGCGTGTGTGGGTGGTGGAAGGCTGAGCAGAATGTGAGGAAAACTTGGTGTTAACACAGCAACAGCTTTCCACACCCCAAGCACTCTGCTAAACAGTCTATATACCTGCTCTTGCTTCGGCTTCACCAGTGTAAGTCTAAGAATTGTCACCTGATCTCACAGGTGAATCTTCACAAAATCACTGTCCACAGCAGCCAAATTCCATAGTCCTTTTACTGCGCTGCTCCCACGGTCTCCGTGCACTGCCACTGGGGAAAGGAATCATTCATGGCATCTTTGCCCCAGCCTTCTTCCTCTGCCTACACACACACACACACACACACACACACACACACACACACACACACACACACACACACACTTTAAAGTGCTGGGAGGAATGAAGTAAATAGGAAGGCAGAAAGAGGGCAAGAAGGAAGAAGTGTTTTATTGAGTTGTTCATCTTGGCTGGTCCCCCACCCCTGGATGGTAAACCTGGGTCCTTGGAATATATGTGGACTGTGCTAGTCAGAGTTGGCAGACTTATCGACTAGGTCACCAGAGTGCACCAAGGTAGAACTATATTGTTTTGACTTTTCTTTTTATTTTACCCCGGACAAGGTCTATCAGAAAGCCTGACCCACCCCAGGACTTAGGAAATGGATGGATAGAATGACAGGAATCAAGAGGAGGCCTATGCTCCAAAAATAACACCCAGCTTCCCCCAAAGGCTCTTAGGCCCACATCAGGGTTCAAGGAGGATCTCCGCACGCTTGGAATAGGAGCATGCCCAGTGCAGGCACAGTGGCCACCCTTCCCGGGTCCCCAGCCATCTACAAGAGTCAACAGAGATCCTTCAGACTAAAGGTAATCAGGCTCCCTCAGACCTCCTCACCCCATAAACAGAGGTCAAGAGGACAGCCCAGAGACACACCTTCCCTACGGACATAAAGCGCCAGTTTCTCCATCGAGAACTCCCTTGAGCCCATCACTGCGGTGCCCCCCTGTGGAGCAGCCAAGCAGGCCGAGCCCCTCAGGATCTTCCTGTTCTGTTCTGCCTGTCTTCTGTCACCCCAGCTCCACGCACACTTCGCCACGGCCTCTGAGCTCAGTCTATCAACAGTAAAAGCCCTTAAATCTTCGCCCTCTTCTCTGAACACTACCTTCCACCTGGAATAGGGCTCTGAAGTCTTATGGAGAGAGGAGACGCTAAGAGGCAGGTCCAGTCCCAGACTAGGTCAGGGTGGCAGCGGCGGCTCTGGAAGGGAGAGCGTGGAGTTGGAGCGCCCTCTGCTGGCCAACATCGGCCACGACGCAAGGCTGGATAAACATGGGCTGCGGGCTTCCAAGAGGGTTCAGCCGAGGAGACCTAAAACTGGTCTGGATTCCAAGGTCCACAGAGATCAATGAGACCATTGACCAACAAATCCAATGCCTCGGCAACATACAGACCCAAGGATCAGGCACATCATTTTTTCGGGTCATTCGTATCATGTGTGATAGGAAAGGGTGCGAGCTCAACTCTCTGTCCTTGCGCTGGGGATGGGGAGCATAGTTTTCAGTACTAAACCCTCTGTGTGCGTCAGTGTGTGCGCTCTCCCATCCTGCTTATGTTCCTTCCCGAGGACTGGTCATCTGGAAGAGTTCACCCTTCCCTCCACCTGGGACCTGGCTTCAATATGGCCTGTCTACTGCCTCCCATGTGACCTCAGACAGTGTATTCACTAAGCCTCAGTGTCCATTTGAAATGGGAGTCATCATCTCCCTTCCCTGCTGTGAGGATTCAGCAAAATAAGAGGCTCACTCAACACACATCCCCTCTCTCGGTTCTTTCTTTCACATGAATTCAATCTGCCCCAGCCCCGCCCTCCCTGTCAGCAAACACCAGGGAGGCCTGCAGTCTCTCCTGCTCCGTGAGGGCTAAAGTGGTCAGAGTCCAGGGAACTGCGAGGTCAGAGAGCAGACGCGCATCGGGGACGAGGACAGCTCCAGCAGCCCTCCCTGGAATCCAACCGCCCCACGTTGAGGATGAAGGTCTCCGCCGCGCTCTCTCTCCTCGTCCTCATCCACGCAGCTATGTCTGCCTCCGATAAACCGGCAAGTGAGTCTGCTCGTCCCAGCAGGGCAGGAAGGAGAAAGGGGGCCAGGCAGCTGACAGGGCAGGGCGGTGGCACAAAGAGTCCTGTAGGTCTCTGCCGCCCTGATGCACAGCTGTTGTCCTCAAACTCTCCCCTTGGCAACTAGAGCTGGACTGTGACCCAGACCCTTCTGGGGCGGGCTGCTCCGGGGACCGGGGCCAGGCTGCTTCAGGATGGAGCTCTCCCCTGGACGCAGAGCAGGGATGAGCAGACGGGAGGAAGGAACAGACAGTAACCATATGCCAGGAAGAGGTATGCCAGACAAGGGGACGAGAAGCACAGAGGGGACTGGGGGACAGGCTGAAGAGATGTTTGGGGTTACTCTCAGGAATGGGGCACCCGAAAACTTCCTCGAAGTGTCTGGCATTGATTCTGGGACCATCATGGCAGCCCAGAGAAGCCCAAGTGTATCATTTGAGGGCTCCATGGCCCTACTCTGTCCCCCAGCAGAGGACTAAATAAAGCTGAGGATAAGAAAGGGGTTAAACGCTTGGATGCCGGCGACCTATGGAGAATGGAGTCTATTGTGCCCATTCTGTTGTCATTTGTGAGGACCTGGTGACAAGGAAGGAATGAGACCCTCAGATGGCCACACACCTGCCTTCAGTTGCCAGTCCTACCTCCCTGCCCTGGCCCCCTGCCCCCATGATGCCCTTTGGTACAGAATTTGGCCTGACTCTGCCTGTATAAACACTTAGGGAGCAGGGATCACTCACACCATGCAATCTGCCTCCATACCCTCAGGATGGCCCGGACCCTTGTAAACCTTGCTTTGAGAGCCAGGGTCACGAACATCATTGTGTGTAAATGTGCATCGGGTGGGTGGGAGGAGGCAATACTTCCCTTTCAGAAAGTCAGGCTTCAAGGAAGAAAACATAACCCATGCAAAGCACAGATGAGCCAAGGTCGCTCTCAGGGTAACCCAAGCTTTGCCGCCAGGGAGTCTAACGAGGAGCTCGCGGAGGCCTCTGCCTGCCCTCCTGGGTACTGTCCCCACTGATGAGCACTCAGGGAGCTCCAGGAAAACAGTGCTGACAACCAGCCAAGCCCAGCATCCTGTATGCATCAAAGAGGGAGAGGAAAAGAACCACTTCGAAGCAGGAAGAGTGGTCCTTACTACCCTTTGCTCTTAATTATAACAAGCACTGATGGAGGCTTTTTGTGTAGAAAGTTTAGTTAAGGGTTTTACAAGCATTTTCTCAACTACGATCCTAAGATGTATCTTTTGATGCTCACTTAAAACACAGAAATCCTAGCGATTCGAGAATGTGCCCATGATTCTCACTTAGCCAATATTTCAAGATGCCTGACCCCAAAGTCTAAACATGATACTTGTCCTCCTGTCCTAGCTTCTCTTACTCATCACCCATCTGACCTTCCTTCTTGACATCAGCCTCTCTAATGCCTCTAGGGCTGAGTGTAGACTCCCTACCACCACTCAGAAGGGGTGGTGCCCTCCCCCTCTCTCTATTTCAGTTCTTCCTACTTCTCCTTCTCATCTTGCAGTCCTGCCATCTGCAACTGCCCAATGATCCCTGACACCCTGAGATTTCCTCACCCTCAGACATTTCTTTCCTACAACCCCTGTGTAAATTCTATTTATCCTTCAGGCGTCAACTCAGGCACTACCTGCTATAGACCTTCTTCAGTCAGGTGCGGTTAGGCACCCTCCCTTACTGTTCTTATTGCACTTGGTACCAAAATCCATTCTATCCCAGACCACATCCTATAGCAGTATTTATTTTTCATGTTCACTTTTCACCCTGTCTAGTTTGTAAGGTACTAAGAGTAGTGTGTGGTCCTCCTCTTCTTTTGAACCCCTTGGAGTCTGGCATAGAATGTCAGCTCAATGCATGTTGGCCCAACTGAGTTCTGGTTCATCACCAAAGAACCAAGTCATTCAGACTTAATGAAACTCGGTTCAGAGGCTGCAGACTCTACATGTAAGTCACTCAGAGGAATTCATCTTTTTCACTTTCTCTAGTTCCCATCAAGCTATGATCAGCCCCTGCTAACAGATGGCATTGTCCTAGGGGGAGTGGGGTGCAGTGGATGAGAGATTGACGTGGGCAGCACAGGCTCCCTCTCTGCCTTCGCGGCTCAGTTTTCAGTATGATCCCTCAGAAATTCCTGAGTCGTTGAACGCTCCACCCACCTGCTGCCAGCAGTACAGTGAGAGACCAGTGCCAAGGAGCCGGGTGCTGGGATACAGAGAAGCCCTCAACTGTTACCTGCCGGCAATCATGTAAGCACTTCCTTGCAGGTATTTCTGGGGAGAAGGAAGGGGCACTGGGTCGGAAGGGGATACACACACCCCAGAAATCTAGTGCTAGTAGCAGCGGAGCAGTGGTTGAGGACTTGGGCTCTGAATCTCACAGGATATGCCTGGGTTTAACTCCTGATTTTACACACTTAAAGATGTTTGCCTCCATAAACTAACAGTGGCCAAAATGAAATTCAAGCCTGAGGCTAAATGGGGGAGGAGCTAGAAAAAGGGATAACGAGGTCTAGAGGTCTGAAGGGAAGGCCTGAGGAGACCCACCTGGGGGAGACCTAGTGAGGCAGTAAGCAGCTGAGACAAGTCCCACAGGGTGAACTAGGGAGCCGGAGTGAGAAATGAACCCTCACCCACTCCATGGCCCATGACAGTCTGATTCTACTTCCACAGTTTCGTCACCAAGAAGAACCGAGAGGTCTGTGCCAACCCCAACAGCAAATGGGTCCAAGACCACATCAAGAATCCCAGCCTGCCTTTGCTGCCCCCCAAGATCCTGGCGAAGGCAAGAAAGACTAGATCAGAGAAAGACCAACCCCATCTCTTCAAATCCCCTGATCATCAGACCTTGGTGAAAGCCCAGGTTCAAGAAAGAAGGACCCTCTGAAAACAGTCACAGTCAGAGAAGCAAGCCAGGCGCATCCTGGTGGAGTATCAATTAAGTTCACCACCTGCCCAGTGTAGGCCAAATACATCCAAAGGACCCAGGTTTACATCCAAAGGACCCAGGTTCACATCCCAGGCCAGGAGAAACAACCAAGATGAACAACTAAATAAAACAAATAAAATGCTTCTTCCTTTCCTCTTCTTGCCTGCCATACTTGCCTTCACTCCTGCCTGTACCTTTCCTCTAAAAGAGGTGGGGGGTGGGGGGCAGGTGGGAGGCGCCAGTGATCCCAAAAACAATTTATAATATTTCAAAAATTTTTTCAGTCTCTGGAGGAAATGCCAATTAAGGGAGGTGAGCAGAGATAATTGCTAATACACAGGAAAAATCATCTTTTACACCCTTCTTACTCCTCACACCTCTGACCAAAGCACTAGCCATTCTAAATAACGTCCAGCTTCCCAGAAGCCAGACCATCTCTTACCTCTGGCTCGCCCCGCAGAACTCTGGTTCCTGCCCGTCCTTATGCCCGTTTTCAGATCTCTTTTTCTTTGATTATTCTTTAAAAACAAAACTTTTTCTTAGCAAGCTAAGGTGATGATATTCACCTGGTGATGATTATTGTTCCTATTTTAGAGATTTTGCTAGACCTCCCAATATTTAGTCTCCCCCCCAGAAGGCATGGATCCAGAAGGTACTGAAACAAAAGAGCCTCAAGTCTCGATCCACACTAAGATTTGCAGGGCAAGGAAGGGGCGTTAGACTAGGTCGTGGGTAAGAAAAATCTTGTTCAAAATGCAACCGTTCAATAAATTAATTTTCCTATACGGCCAACTTGAGCCTAACTCCCTACACCTCCTTTCAGTTCAGGTAGAAGAAATTTCACCTGTTTTTTCAGGGTTTTCTCCACATCCCCGAGAATTTTTTTTTTTTTTTTTTTTTTTTAAGGAAAGATGCAGGCAGGAATGAAGGTGAATAAGCAGGCAGAGGGAAGAGAGAGGAGGGAGAAGCACTTAAATTTTAATTAGTTGTTCACCTTGCTGGTTCCCCCCAGACCCAGGATGCAAACCCGGGTCCGTGGGATGTACTGAGCTCCTGCAGAGGCGCCACTCTACCTGGGCGCAACAACATTCCCGAGAATTTTGTCAAGGTTGAGAGCTGGAGAGTTCACATGACACCAAGGTCAGATAGACACTCAGTCTCCCCTCTGCTCCTCTGTCTCCAGCTCAAGAGCAAAAGCAGCCGCTTCAGCCAAAATTCAACATTCCCCCAAAACGCTGACAAAGGCAGAGCAAAAATCAAACAATTAAAACTCTCTAACTAAGAAAAACAAATATATGTGGTGCAGTGATTATTCTGACCAAGAATAATCCTCAGATTATTCTGGCCAAGTGGACTCGGAGGTTTGAAGCCGGGACCAGAGCAGCACGTGCTGGTTGCTGCTGGAGCAGAAGCAGCGGCGGCACCGGTGATCCCCTCACTGAAGTCCCTGGAGCTGCCCACCCGGCCCCTCTCCCGGAGTGGAGGTCTGGCTGGCCCCTAGGTTCCAGGAGATGCCCACGCCTCACTTTACCTACTCCTTTTTAAATGTTTGTTCCATGGTGACATTTGCTCCCCTGGAATAATTCAGTTGGTTTAGGTCACTTGCTGTTCTGTGTGTATATGCGTGTGTGTGCGCGCGCGCGCGCGCGTGCGTTGGGCGGGGCGGTAAATATACACACCATTTCTACCATTTTTCAGTGTACAGATCACTGGCATCGCATACTTTCATGTTGCCATGCAGACATCACCACTATCCACATCCAGAACGTCTTCATCTGAGACTGAAACTCTATACCCATGAAAAAAATCATTTCCCATTCTCAGCGCACCCTGGTGGCTGGGACATCGAGTCTGCAGCTCTGGCATAGATCATGTAAAGCCCCAGCCCCCAGGTTTACCATCCAGGGCAGGGGGGCAACCAAAATGAACACCTAAATCAATAAATAAATGCTTCTTCCTCCTCTCTCTGCCTGACTGCTTGCCTTCATTCCTGCCTGCCTGCCTCTAAAAAAATAAAATTCCCATTCTCTCTTCCCCAGCCCTTAGTAACCACCATCCCACTTTCCCTCTCTGTAAACTTGCCTGCTCTAGTATTACTTTCATGAATAGCAGTACTCTGGCACTACTGATCAAGTAGTACCTCCTAGAAATGGAACCATACCACATTTGTCCTTTTGTGTCTGGCTTATTTAGCTTAGCATAATGTTTTCACAGGGTATCCAGGTTGTAGTATGTGTTAGGATATCATTCCTTTTTAAGGGTGAATAGTATTTCATACAAATTTGCCATATTTCATTTAGTCATCCATCCATCAGTGGACATTTTCTTGACATCAGCCAGTTAGCAGATGTTGGTTTCTGTTACTTGTACCAAAATCATGTTAACTTATAAATAACCTATCAGTCACCATGCTGGACTGGCAGGGGCTCAGAGGCAGGTGAGGGTCCTGCCTAGGGGTCCAGTACGACTGCTTTTAGTTCCTCCTGGGCTGTGAGTTCCTGCCTTTTGATCCAGGAGTTTCTCTCCACTCTCTTTGTGAAGCAAAACTGAGGGGTTACCACTGAATATGGTTAAACTTCTTCCAGAAGCGCACAGCCCAGGGGTGACAGGATCACTAACAAATATGGTAGAGTCACATCCAGACCTTTGTTTGCAGGGGCCAAAAAGGAGATGGAGGGATGGCAGGACTTGGAGCAACACAGGAGCCAGAACACATTCAGCGTGTATACTAAATACAGCAGGAAGTCAAAAAGTCCTTAGCCAACACTGAGGTCAAAGTCTAGGAAACCAGCGTTCAAAGGCCCAAAGAACAGGATGGCTGAAACAGGAAGCACTGACCAAGGCCAGAGTTCTGACAAGCTGAACAGAAATGTCATTGTTTGTCCATTTGAGGGGGAAAAACCTACTTGAAAATCAATGTACAAACTCAGATCTCCATCCCAGCACATAATATAAAGCTTGCCAGAAATTCTTCAAAGCTCAGAACTTTTCCTCAAGTGTGTTCAACTTTTTAAAAAGAGGGATAATCCTAGTCTGTTCAAGGTAACTAGATGTCTACCTCTGAACACAGAACAGGCTCATTCTGACATGCAGGGGCCTCCTAGACCTGATCTTCCTAAAGCAAAGACCTGACCCACATCAACCTACACCCAAACTCATCACAGGACTGACAGCTTTGTGGAACATAGGCAATTACTGGGATGATAGATAATGAGGCCAAGCACAGTGGAGTTCTTTTACTCATGTGTTAGAGAAAAGAGTGTCTCAGGGTGGGTGAAGGCCACACACAGCAACAAGGGAGAAGCAGTGGGTGGAACAGGAAGGAAAATATATGAAGCAGCAACTATGAGCACTTTACCCGTCTGGCCACACATTCCATCTCTGTGCATTATCTACACACCATGAGAATTTGAACCAGATGACCAGAGAGCCAGAGGTTAGCATTGGCAAGCCTGGAAGAAATGTTCCTCAGCCTTGAGAACGGTCTTCTGATAGGAGCCAGACCACCTCCCCAACATGAGAGTACACACATGCATGAGCACTGAGAGTTGTCAACAGCCTGACCAAGTACTGAGAGGACATGGTTGATAGAATAACTTAAAAGCATTGGCTCTCATGTGCCCCGGTGGCATCGTGGTTGAATCTGTCACCTCCAGCCAGACGTCGTCCAGGTACATCCTAAGGACTTGGGTTGATACCCCAGGGTCCGGGAGGAACAACCAGGATGAACAACTAAATAATATAAATAAAATGCTTCTTTCTCCTCTCTCTTCCTGCCTCTGTCTTTCCTTTAAAAAAATTTAAAACCAAGTATTGCCTTCCATGGCCAATAAACACATGGAAAAATGTTCCTACTCACTGGCTATCAGGGAAATGCAAATCAAAACAACAATGAAAGATCACCTTACACCTGAGAGACTATTAACCAAAAGTCTGGAAACAACTAATGTTGATGAGGATGTGGAGAAAAGGGAACACTTTTTACACAGCTGGTGGGAGTGCAAACTGATGCAACCTCTATGGAAAACAGATGCAGATCCCTCCACAAGTTGCAGATGGAAATCCCGTACGATCCCATCATCCCACTTCTGGGAATTTACCCAAAAGGTACAAAAGCAGAGATGTATGCACCCCCATGTTTATTTCAGCATATTCGCAATAGCTAAGAACTGGGAACTACCTAAGAGCCCAACATCAGATGAATGGATCAAGAAGATATGGTACATATATACAATGGGATACTACACAGCCCTTAGAAGAGATGAAACGCTGTCATTTGAATCAACATGGATGACTCTAGAGGGGATTATGCTAAATTTAATAAGCTAAAAGAGGAAAGATACCAGATAATCTCACTCATGGGTGGAATATGAGAAGACAAAACAAAGAAACATGAAACAAAACAACCCTTGGACACTTGCAATAGAAGTGATGTTACTAATAGGGAATGGGATAGGGTGGGGGACAAGTGGTGGCAGAGACCACTAGACAATGATGAAGAACACTTGGTGATTTGGTGGAAGGCAGGGTGTGTTGACATATATTTCTGAGGGATGGGGAACCTAAACATATGAGTTTATTTTACTGTGTAGAATAAGTTACTTCAGAAAAAAAAATATATATATTTGCTCCAAACTTGGACAAATCTAGGTTCAAATCCCTTCTGCCACTCACTGTCAACTGCTAAATCATTCTAATTTCATCCGTAAAAAAAGTCAACATAGTACCTACATTCTGCTGTTGTGAGGAATAAGAGAATGCTTCACACGTAGCAAGTACTCAGTAGCCTGGCCTTACTATTCTAGTCCTTTTCTTTGGGACCATAAAATGTAGGACAGAAGGGTCCCTCAATGTGACATTAAGAACTAAAGTCCGAGAAGGAAGTGACTTGCCCTAGGTTGTACTACAAATCATTTGCATGTCTGGAATCAGAACTGGGAGCCATATTTTAAGTAGAAGAAGAAACCTCTGATCTATATAAGTTGAGGCCTGTAATGAGTCTGAGGAAGAGTGGGGTCACCTGAAAAAGGAAGCAAAGGCTCAAGGCCTACAGACTTCCTTTCCCTTGACCTGGGCTCTCGAGAGCTTGACCTCCCTTCAGCTATCCTTTGATGACTGCCAACAAGACTCTGAGAAGCAATGGGCAGATGCAGAAAGGGACCCTGAATCTTCCCAGAGCCTGGTGTTCATCCACAATGGTCTTAACCTCTTTGAGTGAGTTTTGACTCTGCAAAATGGAGCTGTTGTGACAATCCCCGATCACCGCCACAAGCGTGTGGAATAAGCACTATAACAAAATGGAAAACATATTATCTTAGCAGCTAAAACAAAAAGCCCTCTCATGGAGGAAACCATCTTTGTTAGGAAAACGTGTCAGTAACCCAGTGAAGGAAGGAAAGTCCTCCAGGACATAATCACAGACTGGGCTTAAGACTTCAGGGAAAAGGGGACATCTGCTCTGCTTGCTCTTGAGAGTCAGCAATCAGGAAGAGGGAGTCGAGGAAGAGACCAGAGACTGGGCAATGACCCTCCTCCCTGGTGCCCTCAAAAGTTCCATCAATTTTTTAACTCTTAGAATACTTGTAGGTGGTTTGGAGGAAAGTGGCAAGGGAGATAATGCCTCATCAAGGTTAATATAGATGTGATTTGGGCCAATGTCCCAAACAGGAATTAGAGATTGAGGAGATTAGAGATGTGAAGTAAGTCCTTGGTGATTCAGAGATGTCTTATGGAAGCTTTGGGTTCCCCTAAGGGTCTGTAGAACTGGGGAAGTGAAGAGAATCCAGGGACATGTCTGCTTCAGAGCAGGTGGTGAGGAAAGATCTCACCCAGGAGGTGACATATAACCTAAGAGCTAAAGGACTAGATTAAATGAGCCACTTGAGGGACAGGGGAAGAAAAGTTTCCAGGCAGAAAGTACAACCAGGGGCAAAAGTGCTGGACAGGAAATAGCTTGGTGTCCGGGAGCAATATGGCTGATGCATGGAGGACAAGAAGGTAGGCAGCAGGAGAAATGAGGAAGGCAAATGCAGACCAGGAGCACTTTGTAAGCCCAGTAAGGAGTGTATTCAATATTCAAGGGAGGTGGAAAGCCACTGGGGATTTTTTAAAGCAACACAGTGAGCTCATCTGATTCACATATTTAAAGAAACACTAGCTTCCATGAAGACATGGATTACTGGGGACAGGGCCAACCAGTTAGGACACCCCTGCTATTGTCCAGTCTATAGACAAGGGTGGCTTGGACCAGGGAGGAAGTGATGGAGATAGAGGGAAGTGAGCAGATTAGGGAACTCTTTGGTGGATACAACTGAAAAGACAGACTGAGAAAGATCGGAGCTTAAGTAACTAGATGGATGCTCATATGATTTATAGAAATGGGGAAGTCTAGAGTAGGGAAAGCAAGTTAGGGGGTAGATATAGTTCAGTTGGGTCATGTTAAATTTGAGTTACTTGTTAGTCATCAAGTAGGCTGTGTTGAGCAGGGAGTTGGTTACTAAAGTAGGGAATGTGAGTCTGGAATGCCAGGAAAAGTTCATGTTGGAGATATGAAGTCATGGGACCAGACAGGGTCACAAGGGAGAATACAGAATGGATAATGAGTAATGGGCTCAAGGGCATTCAAACATTCAGAGGTAGAACAGAGCAGGAACAGCACATAACTAGAATGGAGGAGTGGCCAATAAGAGAAAATAAAAAGTAACCCGAGAGCCAAGAGAAGAAAGGAACTCAAGTAAGGAGATGGGTGAGGGGATTAGAGACAAGCATTCAGAATTCAGTGTGATGGGTCCCTTCAGGCAGCCAGTCGGGGGGCGTGGGGGGCCACAGACAAGTGTCACCATTTTATGCCAAGTACAGGGGGGTCAACGTTCTACAGCCACTGAAAAGCAGGGCTGGTCTTTATAGGAAAATTAGTAGGTAGCGCCACCCAGTGATTAAAAGCTGCAATGACTAGTCTCTGTTCTAAAGGGCCTGGCACGCTAGACTGTCCTGAGAAGACCTGCCTGTGCATAAACACAAGTGCCAGAGGACCCCTCCTGGTGCCCTCCCCTTTCCACCTCTCCCTAACTTTCTCCTCTTCTGCAGGGAGCCGAGGCTTTCAATCAACACTGAGGCAGAGCAAATAAAATCCTTTTCTCAAAGTGCTTACATTCCAGTGGGGAGACAGATCATACACACACTCCTGAGGCGGCGATGGAAGCTGAGCTTCTGCAATGCTGAGGAGAGCAACAGATAACTCTGTGCTAGCTGATAGGACCCATCACCTGCAGCTGAACTCCAGTTTGCACATTTGCACACCTAACACCCAACAAACCTCTCATTCTGCAAATAAAAGCTCTAAACGCTAGGCATAGCTTTAAAAACAACTGAGAGCTCAAGAGACCACACGACACTGTGGTCCTTGTGATTTATTGAGCACCGTGGGGAACTTACACATGACTTTATTTTAACGTGTAGAATAAGTTACTACAATAAAAAATGAAGTAAAAAAGTTTCCCACCAGGCCAGCAAAAGGGCAGGATAAAAACACACATCAAATTCAGTTCAGGAGTCAAGTTTTCTTTCCTATAATCTTGAGCTTATAGACCGACATTCCAGCTACAACTCTGTTTCCGTATTATTTGAGTGTTATAATGATTTGAATCTTCTCTGTGTTTCACTGGCATAATTTTCATTCATTTTTTGGTCACCTAGTGTCCCTAATGGGGAGACACATGAGGGAGTCAGGAGTCAGCTGACAAAATTTCCACTGTGGTTTCCTGCAGGTCTGGCCTGACCACAGACACCCTTGACCCAATCTTGATGCTAAACCATGATGGGACCTCCAGCTTCCTCCCTCCTGAGCTTGGATTGCAGCCTGTGGCTACTGGCTCCAGAACTGGTGGAGTATCCACCGGTCTTCTTGCCGGAGTCCTTACTAACTTGGCAGATGGCCAGAGAGTAAGGGGTTAGGGGGCAGGGAGGTTTTCCTCTTCATCCAGGCTCCAGAAATGTCCCCACTGATTGGCAAACCCTGAGGTTTCTCAGTCTTGTCTGCTTACATCTCATAACGGCAGGACACTGTTCTCCCAATCCTGCCTGGGAACTAGAAAGTGCAAAATCTGAGCCGTGAGTGTCTCCACTGCTCCTTTTCTAGCTGGATCTCTCCTTGTTGCTTCATAGGAGCATCTGTTTCCAAACCCATCTCCAACCTTGCAACCTTGTCACAGGTCAGATCCAAAGAACAAGAGATGGGGCAACTGGAAATGAAAGTAATACTTCATATGTCATGTATTTTGTTTGTTTGTTTTTAAAGGAAAGGTGCAGTTAGAATGAAGGTGAAAGGTGCAGACAGGCAGGAAGAGAGAGATGGAGTAAGCATTTTATTTGTTTTTAACTTAGTTGTTCATCTTGATTGTTTGCCCGGCCCCAGGTCTTGAATCAGGGACCTTGGGATGTATGTGGACTGCGCTGCAGTGGACTAACCCACCAGACCACCGGGGCACCCCTATATGTTATCTTGTATATGTCAGGCACTTTACACACTTCACCTTCATTTTATTATCTACCCAGTAGGGCAAAGATTCTAGCCATGAAACTGATGAGAAAGTCATGGAGAATCACAGCATTGAAGCAACCTGTTTCAATTCACGCAGCTAGTAAGTGATTAAGCCAGGACTCAAGCTGATGTGCCTGACTCCTAGATCCCCAAATGGGACCTGCCAGTGCCTGATCCAGCCCTCCCTGTGGTACCTGTGGGTCATCTTCACAACATCTATGCCCACACTTCAGCTTCTAGGGGTGCTCACTGAGAAAGCGCTTATGCCGCCACTGTCTCTAATTCCTGATTTCCAAGGCTCCAATAGACAAATCTTACAGACCCAGCTCATCTTTTTAACCCAAGCCACACAACTTCTGGTCACCCAGCCCCTCTACGGCAAGCACCTTCAAAAATGCTGCCTGCGGTCATTTCCTGGCCCATGTTGCTGGCCCATGCCCAGCAAGATGGGAATGCTGGGGCGATCACCCTGCAAGTGACTCTCATTAATGGTGAGCAAGCATTGCTGCATGAATCCCTCCACTTCCCGTCCCATGGGGTCTGCTCTGAGGTGAGCTTGATGCCGTCTCCATTATGAGGGTCATCTTCCCAGTAAAGGACCTGCAATGCCTACCATCCCTGCCATCCTTTTCGTGTTTCATTTCTGTTTCCCTACCGGAATTTTCTGGGGTCATTTCCCAATAAACTACTTGAAATCAAATCTTGATCTCCTGATCTGTGTTTGGGGGATCCTAAACTATGAAAAAAATACCCCAAAAACAGAAAAGTCAAGAAGGACTCTTAAATGTTGGTCTGACCAGTTGGGTGTCACCATTTTAGTTTTAAACAGCTACATGGATTGTGAATTTGCCATGTGCCAAGCATCCGCTGGGTCTGTTACATCAGGTATGCCAGTAAATGATCCAGCCACATTAAGTAACAGAGTATCTTCCTCATATTACCTAGAAGGAAACCAGCTCAGAAAAGCTATGTGCCCAGGGCAGAGAGTAACGGGTGGAGTTGGCTTTCCAGGAGCAGTGGATGAGGAAGGCTGAAGGTCCATGCTGCTTTGGCTTGGCTGCCCAGAATGTGGGTTACGGTGATCCCTATCACCATGGATCAACCCCTCAGTTCCAACTGGAACGTTTCCATTTCATCACAGTGGAGATTCTAAATACGACTAGTAGAGGTAAGAGAAAAAAAGAGAAACCAAAAGTACAGAGAGTGAGGGAGAATAATCAAAATAACAAAGTGATTTTGTATCGAGTACTTACAATGTGCCAGGCACTGTTACATTCTTTTTATCACCTCAATCATTCCAACAAGCCATGGAAGTATTGTCCAATATTATTAGACATTTAACAGAAGAGGGAGAACACGTTCTACAGAATAAAAAAGAGAAAACTCATCCACCCTGACACCCAGACTGCCAGGGTCCAGTCCCCCTCATCGTGACTCCCCCTCAGCCTCCGTGTTCCATTTCCTTCCTTCCTTCCATCCTTCCTCCCTTCCTGACTTCTTTCTTATTTTTCCTGATAAAAACTATTTTTTTTCCTTTCAATATTCAGATGTTTCAGCTTCTTTCTTTCTTAACAAAACAGTTCCATATCCTGCTTCCTGCCTGACCTCTGGGAGAAGAGCAGCCCCTCGAGATGAGCTAAGTGCCTGAAGGGGAGAGTCCCTCTGTCAGAGGCGCGCCCCTGTCTTCAGTAGCACTCACGGGGCTTTGAAGAGAGAAACAGCACAGATGCTGTGAGTGTCTGGGCAGCTACATCTGCAACTGAGAAGTGGTTTTGTGGCTGGAGGTTTGTGTATATGCGCAACAATGGCTCTTCAGCACTAGTGGTGCAGCGGCGTCCAAAATTCACAAGTTACCACTTAGTCTTTCTTTTAAACTGCCCTCTTTATTTGAGTAACTGGTCTCACACTGGAACACGCATTCCCATCGACAGTAGAAGAAACAATGACAATGAAGGGAAACCATCACTTAAGCATTTTCTTCCAAAGCCAAAGTAACTCCCTTCCTAATGGTCATTCTAGACCAGTCAGCTCAACTTTAACTAACTCGGCCGAATCAACATTTGTAATGCCTCATACATTTCTCTGACTCCTCACAGCAAACAGTAGGTGTGTTACTATGGCCGTTTCACAAACAAGGAAACCCGAGGCTCAGTGAAGTTAAACAGATGCTGAGGCAAGAACTCAAAGCCAGGTCTGCTGCACCGCCATGCCCATTCTGGGAGAAGCTCTGTGTCTGCAGCTGAGACACAGGCCTCATTGTCTGAATGGTTCCCATGAGGAGGACGGCCAGGTGCTGCAGCTTCATCTGTGGAGCCAGAAGATAAGAATCTCTTTTGCTTCTCCCAAGGGCCCCACTGGTCCCACACTCGATCCTCACGGAGTAGTCTCCAGGACTCCTGTTCTGTCCCAAGTCAGTTCCTCCCCTGACAAGCGAGCCCCCACTGCAAACACCAATGGTAAGTCCGGCCTGGCAGACATATAGGGGCAGACAGCAACGTCTCCAGACCTGAGAGCTGCAGAAAGGCAGCTGCAAAGCTGAGGCTCTCCCAGACCATCTGATCCATGTGCACCCAGGGCAGGCAGTCATTGTGCCTTTTTCACCTCTACCCAGCAAGGAGCCATGGGGTGGAGTTGCAGCAGCGGGTAGGGGCTGGGGTGTCGTCAATGTTTGCTGAACTGATGTGCTAGTTCCACCCACTACTGTTTCTTTGCCGTGTTGGGTCTTCATGGTAAAGCACCCCAGCAGGTTGAACAGACCTCAGTGACACAGCACAACTGTGACCATTTGCTGAGCACTTGCTACATGCCAGGCGTTATGCAACGACCTCATCTCATCTTCCCAGTCACCTGAGTTCAGGAGCAGCCTACTGTACAGATGAGGAAGCATCTCACAAGAGCACGACAGTTCCTTGAGCTTTCACAGCTCAAGACGCAGAAGCTGGGGTCTGAATCCAAGCTTGTGATGTTTCCACTATGCAGCACCCTCCATCATAGGAGAGAATGATCTGTCCCTCCTTCCCCAGGGAGTAAATGTCATTCTTTCTCTTTTGGAGGGAGACAAGTAAGGCTGCTTTTGTGGTATCAAAGTATGATTCTAAAAGCCCACTTCTCTGATGGGGTGAGGGGCAGAATGAGTCATGGGTGAGTCATCCCACCTCACAGAGGCCCGCTGAGATATGCCAAGTCAAAGAAGGGGACAGAATGACTTATGCAATAGGCCACACATATGTTCACAAGAAGAAAGTAGATTCATCTATGCTTGTAAATGGGTAGACTCTCTTTTGAAGCAACTGCATGTTCCCTGGAATGAGGAACAAAAGAACTCTAAGACTGGACGGAAGCCCCCAGGAATTCTTCCCCAAACACTTGGGTGCCTCCCGCAAGATGACTTTTTATAAATAGATGAAACATACACAAGATGCAAAATCCTTCAGATACAAAATGCTATATGGGAAAAGGAGGGCTCCCTCCATGCCCTCCGTAATGAGCGAGGGTGGCTGGCACAAGTTTCCCATGAGACTCTGCCCATTTACGAGCATAGATGAATCTGCTTTCCTTTTTCAACATTCTGTCTCCTTAGTTCTTTGACTTCACATATATCAGAGATGATTCTCAATCCACAGATAGGGAGCTGCCTCACTCATTAGTAGCTACCTGACATTCCATTACATGGAAGTTACACAATGACGTGAGGAGCCCCTCAGGGATGGACAATTAGATTGTCCCCAATTCTCATTATTACAAGCCACGACGATCCTGTAGACATTGCTATACCTGTGATTATATGTGTAAGATATTAGAAGCAGGATTTAGAAGTAGCACTCTAAAATTTAATTTTAGAATTAAAAAGGATCACTAGTACTGACTAAATACAGTATGTGTCTTTAAAATTGTAATTGGTTTTGCCAAACTGCCCTCCAAATAGGTTGTATTCATGTGTAGCCCACCAACTGCAGAAGGCAGCACAGAGAGTGCTTTTCCTAGGAGAAAAAGACCTTTAGCTGGACGAGCAATAACCTGACACTCATCTCAGACAGCAGGTGAGGAAAATGAGCGGCACCACCAACAGGCTGCTCCCTGCAGGTAAGCCACCCATTTGACAGATGAGAAAACAGGCTCAGAGAGTTGACTCACCCAGGGTCACAGCCTGGACCCCTGTGAGTCCAGGGCTAATTCCTCCAGACAAATATGCTTCACCTCTGATCTCAGATGTGATCTCCTGTGTTGATTTGGCCACAGCTCAGAGAACCCAGCTCCTTCCTACTGTGAACTGAAAATAGCAGGGTCTTGCGTGTCTTGGCAGAGTAGTATTTAGGTCAACTGCCTCCAAAGGAGCACAAGTCACATACCCCTGGGTTCCAGTCCCAGCCCTGGGGTAGAGGTAGGGGAACAACACCCAGTGTAGACAGCTGAATAAAATAAGTGCTTCTTCCTCCCTTCTCTTCCTGACTACCTGCCTACTCGCCTTTATTCCTGACTGGACTTTCCCTTAAAAAAAGAAAAAGAAAGAAAAGAAAATAGTAGTGTCAACCATACAGTTTAGGGCTTCCCCTCATCATTTCAGGCCTCTCCACAAGAAACTAGGACCTGCTCCCACACATATGCTGACTCAGCTGTTGGCAGCATATCAGGGCACACAGGTCTCGACCATCCATTTCTCTGCAGGGTGGTGATGATTACCCACCACATTCATCCACCAGCCTAAAGAACTGAAAAGTTCAGCAGAGCCTCACCGTGGTTACCACTGGGCGGTGAGGGCAGGAAAGAAATCAGAAACACACATTCTCCTCTGCTCTGATGATCCACAAAATCCTTGTAACAGATGTCCACAAAAATCATCTCTTATCGCCCAGCTCCAGAATAAGTCACCATGTCCTAGCTATATACACAGATAAACATGATATACAAATATACATGAATTCCTTTCTCTGGATCCTCATCTTTGATTCAGTTCCAAAAGTTAATCCTTTGTGAAGAGACTCGTGGAATGTTTCTGATGAGCAACTTTGCACTGTATCCAAATGCCTGACATGGCCCCTGGAATAGGCACCCAATAAAGATGTGTTCTCTGACAACAGACCTGAGGTTCCCAGAGGGGAAGAGGAGTGGGGTGGAGGCAGAGGGTAATGGGGGTGGGGGGGGCAATGGACAGTGGCAAAGGGCTATTAGAAATTTGATGGTGAACGTGGTGTGTTGTCATATACTTGATAAAGAGTGAGCCTGCTCATCTTAAACTTCTATTGTGTTATAAATCTAAAGTTACCTCAATGAAAATAAACAATGGTGTGTTGCTCAGAAAACTGAGAAGATGGCTGGGGATACGTGGGTGGAGTATTAGTTTAGTTGCTTTCTTTGCTGGTTTGTTTTGTGCTCTTATTTGTCTATACATTATCTCTTTCCTCTCTCAGATATCACTTTGACATCCTTCCGTGGAAGGACGGTGTTCCCAGGTATAGTCTTGGAGTCTCTGCAAATCAGGGACACTATCTTCTCCCAGCCAAGAAGCAAGCAAACGACACGAGGATGGCTAGTCATCCTCCCTCCTCTAGGACTATGGTCTCTCAGCAGATAGAGAGGTAGACAGGAAAATGCTGGAGTACATTTATCTCAACAGTGGTAGCCTAGGAGACTTGTCAAGTAGTTCTTGCTGGCCAGAAAACCCAGAGCTTCCCTGGTTTATCACCATCCTTTTCGCCGGTCACGTTCTCATGCTCTGTCTAATCGACGAGCTACTCAGCATTGCCCCTTCCTGCTGAAGTGAGCCAAGCCAAAGCTGTTTTCTGCACTCAGAAAGAAATAGTTATAACTAACACAGTCGAGTTGAATGAATGACGGGGTAGAGGGATGGGAGAAGCGAGGGAATATGTGGAGGAGTAATAGGGTCGAGCAGAGCGGTGGGCAAATGGATGACTGCTGAACTGTCCGTTCAGGGAGCTCCTGAGCCCAGCAGTAAGGTGGGCTTCACGTCTTGGAGGAGTGGGAAGGATAAGGAGCCCTCAGGCAACAAGACACTTATCCCTAAATCTCTCTCCAATACACTAGCAATCCTTTCACTGTGCATCTTTTAACTGAAAAGAACTCAGAAGTGTCGGTCAAACTGCCATTTCCTCGATGAGATAACTGAGGTCCACAAAGGGCAAATGGCTTGTCCAAACCGCACAACTAGGTTTGGAGCTGATCTGAGGTCTAATTCCTAAACCCTTGCTCCTCTAACTACTCAAAGCTGCCTCTATATGGAATGACTAAGGCACAGAATTTGCAAATTCCATTTTGAGATAATTCCCCAAGGGGACTTCCTCAGCCAAGCAGGATGTCATCAAAATTACAATGACTCAGGTTCTAAAGTCCCTATTGTAGCCTGAATGCTCTGCAGGCTTCAGTGCTACCCAAGGCGGGGAGAGTGCGTGTGTGTGTGTGTGTGTGTGTGTGTGTGTGTGGTGACATGGAGGAGAAGCAAGAGACTTGGGACCCCTAAGAATGGACAGAATGGGCAGGAAGTCAAGGAGCTTCCTGGGGCAGGTTCAAAAAAGGGGCAGAATCCAGGCCAAATCACAATAGTCCTGTAAGAGTCTGAAACTTGTGTCTCCTCCTTGGTAAGCCTGTCTGTGAAACTCTCTGAGAAACAGACTGTGTGCTAGCCTGCAGGAGAGAGTGGGAGCACCAGGTCGTACTCCACAGCCAGTGCAGGACAGAACATGGCGTTCTGAGTCTCTCAAGTCAGCTGCACACAGGGCAGGAGAGCGCAGGACTGGCCTGAGTCATCGCCTTTTGCTATGTGTTCTCTCCGTAATAAGTGAAATAGTGTCTGATGTGTGTACACGGGGACAAGCAGCTAAGGGGATATTCACCTTGCCCATCTCCATGTCTCCTAACACTGAGATGAGAGGAGCAAGGAGAGGGAAGGCACCAGTGGGATGGGGGTGGGGGGGAGGGTGGGTGTGGAGGCCTGGACATTTAGGGAAGGGCAGGGAAGGAAATGTTTTCTGAGTATCTCCTTGCACCAGGAGTGGTGCTGGGGAGTTTATAGTCTTATTGAGTCTTTGAGGTATCCTAGGACCTACATATTCTTGGTCCTGTTACCAGAAAAGAAACGAAGAGACCCAGAGTCAAAACCCAACAGTTAAAAACTTGTCCACACACAAAGAGAAAGTAAGTGACCTGTCAAACTTCAACCTCAAGTCCATCACACTTTCACCAGGCCTTCCCCCTGGGGGCTGGGACAGCAGAAAGGACAGGAGTATTTGCTCGGGAAGTTTGCATGAAGAAAGGGGAAACTTCTGACAAACGTGTGGAGGTAAACAAAACAAAACAAAAAAACAGACTCCACAGTGGCGCGGGGGGAGCTAAAATCATCTGTCACCCAGCAGTTTGGAGAGAACTAGTTGATGCTCCCCCCACTCCACCGCCCCACCCAGGACTTGTGGTGGGCCTCCTGCAACCCAGGGCAGGTTGATGCAGCACATCAGCGAGCACCATAGTGCTCTCTAGCTGCAGTAAACAAGCCAGTGCACACAGCCGCTGTCCCATGCGGTGAAGGTGAGAAAAGCGGTTGGAACATTGAGAAGACCTGTCAGAGCTGGTGTCCCTCCTGTGTGAATTGCACCGGTGATAGGGAGGGGAGAGAACGTGCCAGCCAGAATCAGAGGGAGAGGACAAACCAGAGCTGGACCATAACGCAGGGGGAAAGACACTGGACAGAGTCTCGCACGATGTCTCCACCCAGACAGGCCCCTAATGAAGCCTGAGGCCTGCTGCACCTCCACAGACCCTCTGACAACACTGAGGAAGTGTCTAGTCAGCGTGAACACACCTGGGGGGACGCTTCAATTGTGAGATAAGGGAAATGAAGTCTCAGCTAGAAGAAATGATTTTGCCTCAGGCTTCTCTTAGAGCTGACACTGGGATTCCTAAATGAAGGAGGGGCTTTCCCTGCTTTGGATACTTTTTTTTTAATTTGCCAGAAAACCCAGAGTGGTCCCCCACAGAGCTGTGGGGGGAAACTCCAGGTCTGAGCAAGCTCTGGAAACCATATGGAATGAAGTTTCATTTTCTTTGTCTGCTTTTGGTTTCCTGACAGTGTAAGACTGGACAGGCAGACAGCTTAGTGCAGGAAAAGAATGAATGAGAGAGGAAAAGAGGGCCAGAAGGCAGAAACAGAGGCTACACTAAGCTGGAGGGAGTGTGGACCTGGCAAGTGGTACAGGCGACTGATGAGACATGGCCCGATGAACTCAAAAGGCCCATCTGTGAGCCTGCCCCGGCTATAAACCCCCAGTTGCATATCTTTATAGGGCTCCATGTATTTGTGGTGAGAAGTCACAGTTTTCATCAGATTTTTTTTAAAAGGAAAGGTGCAGGCAGGAACGAAGGTGAGTAGGCAGACAAGCAGGAAGAGACAGGCAGAAGAAGCACTTTTAAATTTCATTTTCATTTAATTTTTCACACTGGTTGTTTTCCCCTGGACACAGGACTCAAACCCAGAGGTAGGCAGCTGCACATCTTTGGAGGCGATTGACCCAACCGCTGCTCCACCAGGGAGCAACTTCATCATATTCTTAAAGAGCACCATTAACCAAAACAGGTGGGAACCAATTTCTCACTGTACCGATGAAGAAAATTAGACCCAGAGAAAGGAAGCAATGTGCCCAAGGCCAACATTAATAACCACTAGAGCTCAATTTTGAGTCTAAGAGTTCAACTCCAGAGAGCTCATGAACTTAAGATGCTCAAGAAGTTATTGAGACTAACCAGAATTCATTTATCTACCATGTCCAAAACATTTGTTGGACAGCAGGGGGAGAATACAAAAACAAATAGAAAAGAAAAAGTATGGGAGACGGTTACTATTCCCTGGGAGCGTAGACCCCATGAGAAGAGACTCACAGCAAAGCTGCGCTTGTCCTGTCTGCTGCCTAGCTCCCCCTGGCCCACCTGCAGCCTGCACACAGCACAAGCTCCAGGGCAGGTCTACGACTTACTGCCCTTGGTGTTGGTGGTACTCGGCACACAATCCTCAGTGACAGGTGTGCAAGAGAACAAGCAGTGAGTGAGCAGCATAGACCAATCACACCTGCAGGACAGGGAGGACAGAGATGTTATCGTGCCACGTGTACCTCACCTTAATCTCAGCACGTCCACAGTCATTACTTGCCCTGGTCTTCTCGACCACCTGTGTAGTGGGTGGCCCTACAGTCAGGAACAGAAAACACTGGGTGAGTAAGTAGAATACCGCCGCTACTGAGTGCCCGCTCGAAACAGTACTGCTTGTCTACACAGGCTCTGTGACTCACCCACCACTGCAGCAGTAGAGAGCGTACCGATTCCATGAGCCCGAGCCCTGAGATTTTGCACAGGAGAAAGTCAGTGGCCAAAATGAAAAGACAATTAGGTTCTTCCTCTTTCTTTGCTCCCCCTTAATTCCACTGGAACGACAAAAAAGGAAGAAAAATACTGACATATCCCCTGTCTGTGCCCATTTGGCAAGCCTCCATCCTACCACCTCCCCCTCCTATCATTTACAAACACACACAAACACACACCAGAAATGTTTACCAGGATGTAAAGACAATGATCACGTTAGTTCATCTGTGAGTTCCTTCCCCGCTGTCCTTAACGGGTAGCCCAGTTCAGCAAATTTGGTATTCAGGGAAATGAATACCAAATATGTTGAACTTGCCTTCCTTTATTAAAGAAGGAAACTGAGAAATACAGCCCAAGTGGAAAAACTGATCCCTAGCAAAAGTCCCAGGGTTTCTCTAGAAATAATGCAGTGTGGTAGAAAGTCTATGAACCCAGTACGCGCTGCGGCCTAGCAGACGAGGCCTCCAGACGTAGTCCACCTGTGTACCAAGGACCTGGGTTTGAGACCCAGTGCCAAGGGAACAACCAAGATTAACAGTAAATAAATTCAAATGCTTCTTCCTCCTCTCTCCTGCTGCCTACCTGCCTGCCTGCTCGCCTTCCTTTCTGTCTACACCTTTCCTTTAAAATAAAAGAAAAAGAAAAAAGAAAGAAAGAAAAGAAAGTCTACGAACCATAAGAGTCAGGTTCAATGTTGATTTCTACCACGTCTGACTTTGAGATCTTAGGCAAGTCACTTAATCTCTCTACGTCTCAACTAACCCATCTACCTGACAAATAATAATACAAAAAGGGAAATGAAGTCATTCTGAATCTGGCTAAAAACCAGAGGGAGGAGGCAACAGTTGACACAACCAAAGAGAACCAGGCGCCCACACAGGTCCACCACCCAGAAAATGAAACAGCGCTACCAAAGGCCACCTGGGATTGGAAATCGACCAGTGACTGCTCAACAACTTTCCACCCATCAAAACTTCACTGACTGAAAAACCTCATTTGCACAATGCAAACCTGAATGTGGTCTAGCCCACCTTTTTTGTATATATAAGTCCCTCTGCACCGGGGACATGCTCAGACACAACACCAGTGAGTTTTGCATCTGTGTACTGTTTGCTGCAGTCTGACAATCTGAACAAAGTTTCTTCTGCTGTAACTCAATCTACATGCTTAAAAATAAGTCAGGCTTTTTGTGTTAAACATCACTCATCCATGTTCCTCAGGGGGTCTGCTCTAGAATGCTGAAAAATCAAATACAGAATATTCTTTAAAGGACTGCTATTTTCTTGCTCTTATACTAGCTGATGTGAAGTACTTAACACGTGTCAGACATCGTGCTAGGCTTTACAAGACTGACTTCTGTGAGGGCTCAATTATCTCAACAGCTGTGGGAGGGGACATTAGTACCCCTGATTTATAGATGAAGAAAAGATCACTGAGATTCACTTGACCAGGGTCACCCAGCTAGTAAACAGGAGAAACACCGATGTCCCTGCTCTTAACCATCAAGCTACTCCCCAAATCTTAGCAGCTGAAAAAAAGTGAACAACAAAAACAGCACTTGTATGTGGATGGATGAATGTTTCTAAAGTGCTTGCAACTTGTTTCTTTAAATGAGAAGGCTATGCTTTGCAGAATTACGTATCTATTGTTAATTGTTTAAACCAGTTGTGAGAAGACAGAAGATTCTAGTAACAAAACAGAGAATTGTACCTGACACCTAGGTACTGTTAGAAGGGACTGTTAGCTGCCTTGGTGACAGAGTCAGTGGGAAGAGAGGAGCCTGGGCATCAAACACAGTTGGGTTCAAAGTCCACTGCTCTGCTCTGTCACCTTGAGGACCTCAATGACCTCTCCTGAGACCCAGTCTCTGCTTCTGTAAAATGAGAATAATTGTCATTCTGTCTTAATGTCATTGTAAGGAAAAACCAGACACCCCTTCTGGGTGACTCAGTCACCCTCTGTTACCACATTACCTGTGAGACAGTAGTCAGCAAGATAATGTTCTGGGTATAAGATTCCTTTTTTTTTTTAAGTGACTCTTTGTGTTTGTTTGCTTTTGTCATGGTCAATAGACACTTTTAGAAAATTCAGAAGTTGGGGCACCCTGGTGGAGTAGCAGTTAGGTCAATCACCTCCAAAGGACATAGGACACATACCCCCTGGATTTGAATCCTGAGACCCAGGAGAAACCACTAGTGTGAGCAACTAAATAAAAAAGTGTTTTTTCCTCCTCTCTCTTCCTGCCTGCCTGCTTGCCTTCATTCCTACCTGCACCTTTCTTTAAAAAAAAAAAAAACAAAAAAAAAAACCTGCATTGAAAGGAAATTTGGAAATCAGCTTCAGTTCAGCTCAGCCCAAATTGTCCCTGGTTTTGAACTACACAAATAGGAATTGTTGACAATTTACTACATCGAGTTCTGGGAATAGAGTAAGGAGCTCTCAGGAAGACCAGCACCACATAGGTTCAGTGTCAGGGATGTCCCCAACATGAACCATTTCATGGTGAGGGGCACTCAGTGGAGCCAAGGCACCGGGTTCTGATCCCTGTCACTCGTGTGCTGTGCATGCTTAGCAAGTGACTTTCACTCTGAGCCTTGGTTCCTCTCTACAACTGAAGAACATGAAAAACAAAATTCCTAAAGTCCTCTGCAGCTTTCATCGTCTGTAACTTGTGTGCCCAAGACGACCTTGGAAATAGAATAGGATCCCAGCATTGACTGAGTTTTCTCACCTGTAAAATGAGGAAATAGCAATGATAGCAAATGAGCTGAGATATGCAGGTTGGAATAGTGGTTCTTGGAGTAGTGGTTGGCACGGTTAATAACACTACAAGAGATTCTCTCCCCCACCCCCAAGCCTATAGCCAATTATCACATTTTATAAACAGGAAAATAAAAGCTCAAATACATTAAGCAGTTTTCTCCAGGATCACTCAGCAAGTAAATTCAGGTGACCCTGTAGCTGTGGTGAAAGTAAGCATCACTGCCCACCCCAGCCCAGCCCCAGAAGAATCACTCAGATCTGGTGAAAAGATCATCAGTGCCCAGGTGGATCCATTGCCCTCATCACAGGGTGAGTGGTCTCACTCCCTTTGGGGAATGTAGGTCAGAGGACCCTGCCCTTCTCTATGAAACACCTATAAATAGCACCCTTATGTGGAGGAGACAGGGAAGATACAGATCTGTACGGCATCAGCAAGAACTGGAAAAGCAGCCCAATAAAACACATAGCTTTTTTCTGACCCTAACTGCCCCTCATCTTGCCTCCTCCTTGGGAAGGACCCCTGCCCTAAAAAATGCCAGCAGAGGAAGAGGTTTTCCACTGTGGAGATGAGAGAGAGGAGGGAGAAGATGGAGAGGGAAAAGGAAAGGAAAAGGGACAGAGAGATTTCCAGAGACTATTTTCAGTTTCTTTTTCCATTTTGTGCAATTTTTCTTCTCAGCCAACACGTGACCACTGTTTTGGAAACTCCCTTTGGGGGAGTGTCCCCTCTATTGTCCTATAAAGGACCAGCCTGAGCTTCAGAGAGTCCCTGCAGAAGCTGCTCAGACACGTGGCTCTCCCACAGCCTCTGCCCACAGGTACCATGAAGGTCTTCGCAGCTGTGCTTGCTGTCGCTCTCACCACTGCTGCCTTCAGTGCTCCTGCATCTGCCTCCCCATGTAAGTCCAGCTCCTGACCACAGCCCCAGAGTTAGACCCTCACAGGCCTCTTTGCAAATGTGGCATTTATGCCACCTGCCCCTATCATTTAGATTCTCATGTATTGCTTTACCCAGATATCCAGTTGTCCCTCATAGATTCCTAACCCCTGACAGGGACTCTCTGACTGACTTTCCTGTGTCTTCAAGATCAACAGCCCAAACCTCGCAGTGCTCCCCAAATATGGACAGACGCTGGGATATTAGGCAGGGGCAGCTTGAGCTGACCTCAAAGCACGACTAAGTCAGTGCTAGTTGATCACTAGCAGGGCGTCTAAGAAACTTTTAAAGCACTTAATGAAAACCCTCCTAGGACAGTCCTATTCCTCCTCACTTCATGGATGGAGAAACAATGGAACTTGAGAGAGGATAATAAGCTAATGAAATGCTTACTCTGGGTTAAGTACTGTGCTGATCGCCTTGCATGTATCATCTCATTTAATACAACTACTCTTTGAGGAGCTGCCCTTGGCTTCAGGCCCAGAGAGGCTAAGTAACTTGCCCACAGCTGGAATTCAGGGGAAGCTGGTGTTTAAGCCCAGTCCTGACTGGCTTTAAACACTCCTACTCTTCTGGGAAGTAACAGCTGACACTTCCCAGTGTCATCCTGAATGAACTGACCAACACAAAGTCCGCTGTTCAGAGTGCTGGTCACTAGGCTTCCACCAGAGGCTCTCAAATGCACTGCATTTTCATGTTCTTCCTATGGCTCCCAGCTCAGCCATGAATTCTGTTTCAGGAGCCTCCCCTCATCTCATACTAGGGTTCAAAGAAACCAAGTTCTGACTCCACTAAAGGTGCTAAGAGGGCAAGAATGAAGGAGAAGGGCCCAAGAAAACCCAGGGAGAGGCCGGGCAGGACTTAAAAGCCAAAGGCCTAAGGTGTACAAAGTACAGGTGGAGATTAAGGTTATGCATTAGAGGAGGGACAGGGGAGATTAAGTCTTCTGGTAGAATCCCGACTCTGCCACTGTGTGTCTGTGGCCAAGTGGCTTTGCCTCCCTGAGTCTCGGTTTCAGCCAAAGGAGGATGATAGTCTATTCAAGGTAAGTCACATAAAGCAACCAGCACAACACCCAGTGTGCACTGGAACGGAATACAAGTGGGTCCCTTGCCTTCCTTCTCCCAGATGCCTCAGACACCACCCCCTGCTGCTTTGCCTACATCTCCCGCCTGCTGCCCCGGGCCCACCTCCAGGAGTATTTCTACACCAGCAGCAAGTGCTCCATGCCAGCCATCGTGTAAGTCTGTCCTGTGAGACCCTCGGGAGGTGAGGGAGGGACACCTTTTTCCCAGAGCCAATCTCTCCACCCCCAGGAGCTTTCTGAGAGGGTGCCCACTCTGCCTCCACCCATCCTCCA
Organism: Solenodon paradoxus; assembly: GCA_004363575.1. Taxonomy (NCBI): domain Eukaryota; kingdom Metazoa; phylum Chordata; class Mammalia; order Eulipotyphla; family Solenodontidae; genus Solenodon; species Solenodon paradoxus. Next base: position 123,052 of record RJWH01000831.1, read on the forward strand.
GCTGCTGAGCGGTCCCCTCTCTATAGCTTCAGATTCCTGGATAGCATGTCAAAGGATTAGACAAATTCTTGGAGCAGCCTCCCTACTCTGATGGACTAGGAAGGTCTCTGATCTTTACAGATGTGAGTTTTACTTGAACATGCTCTGCATAGAGATGATCGACTCAGTTATCCCTTTTCAGTGAAAGAACCACAGTCCCCGTCTCCTACATCCAATCAAATCCACTTACAACCTCAAAGGAACTAGAGAGGGGAGGTCAGGGCCTTAGTTGCAGTCAGGTGTGTTTAAAAAAAAATCACTTGGAAAAATAAGAAAGTAATATTCTTTAAATATGCAAGCTAATATAGTTGGAAAACTAGAATAATATCCACAACCTAGGAAGCACCTACTGTGTGTCAAATGTCTCACATGCATTATCTCTGAATTTCATCGTAACACCCCTGACAGGTATGCATCATATTTCCATATTTCAGGTAGTTAAACAGGCCTAGAGAGGCTTGATGACTTGCCCAGGGTTACACAGTTGAGGTGAGTGGAGCCTGTCTCTGGAGCCTCCTCTTTCTGGTATAGCAGGGCTGATGGTGACAGGTACTTAAGAAACTCAATATATTACAGACTTAATGAATGAAGTTTCCTATATAACTGTGCAGATTTCTATTCCAAAAATTCCTGTGACTCTGGCAAAGTTATAGGTATTCAAAGTAAGTCTTAAGTCTGCTGAATCCTTCAAAGGATAGTATTATCTAGCACTACTCATTTTATTTATGAAGACAAACATTTTTCAGAGGAAAAGAATCCTTTTTGGAGCCCATTTTACGGGAAGGCAGAGTAATAAACCACCATCTCTGCCCTTGCGGAAGTCACACTCTGAGAGGATGAAACAAACGCAGCAGTGACTACAACACCGCATAGAAGAAGGTCACAAAAGGAGAGGGGGACCAGGTCCAGCTTCAGGGATAGGAGAGGGGAATTAGGGGAGATTTGCTGCAAAAGGGGCTGTCTGAGAAGGAAGAAGACTGGCAGAGAAAAGCCTGAGGGCCTGGGTATATCAGGAAGAGGGAACATGACCAGAGCGCTCCTTTGCTTTATATAGCATGTCCGTCAGGAAAGCACTGAGGGCCCTGAGTGTCAGCACAGTGAAACAGAAACGCTGAGCTGTTAAGTGTGAGATGAGTTGGAATGGGAAAATCCAGAAGATGGCGCTCCAGTTAGGATCGTTGTTCTGGCAGGTCCGAGTGGCTCAGGTGTTAAGTTCATGCCTGGGACACTCTACATACAGCCCAAGATTCAGGCTCAGGGCCAGGGGCAGAGAGGGGCAGGGGACAGTTAAAATGAACACATAAATGCATGCTTCTCTCTCTCTCCCCCACCCCTTCCTCTTTCTCTGTCTCTTTTCCTCTCTCTCTCTCTCTCTCTCTCTCTCTCTCTAACACCTCCCTCTCTCTCTCTCTAACACCTCTCTCTCTTCTCTCTCTAACACCTCTCTCTCACACCTCTCCCTCTCCCTAACACACTCCCTCTCCCTCTCTCTGCCTTCATTTCTGTCTGCCTGCCTCTCTTTGAAAAAGAGCGTCTGTTGTTCTTACTCATCCACATGAGTGGGTATTGAAGGCTGAACTGAAGGGAAAGGAAGGAGCAGCAGGGGTGAGAACAGAGGTGGACTTAGCAAACCGTGGCAGGTATTGCGAGGCCAGGAGCAAAGAAGAGAGAGGGGCTGAGGGTGCCAGCTCTAGGGATGGCTGGAGAAGTCTGCAGCCCTCTGAAGTCTCAGGGAAGAGTTGGGCAAAAAGAAAAGAGCGAAGAACCACCCCCCATGGAAATGTCCAGACAGAGTGAGAAGAAGGGCGTGAGGTGAGGACAGGGTGTTGGGACTAGAGAGATGACACTCTTTCACAGGAAGAAGAGGTCTTCCAATGCAGGGAGACAAGCGGCCTAGTCTAGGTGAGAACTGGCTCCAGAGCTAGTCAGCCCTTGATAGAATCCCACCTCTGCTAATTAATACTGCAGGAGTCTGGGCTGTCATTTAACTTCTCTGAGACGCGATTTCTTCATCTGCAAAGAAGAGTAAAATAGAAGCACTTTCCTCACTGGGTCCAAGTGAATAATAAAATGAAAGATGAAATTAGCTATTTCCTGGCACACCATAGGTGCCTGATAATTCTCTTCCTCTTCTACGTGTATTACTACATGCAGAGAAGTGACAAGTGAAACTTGATGAGTGAATGCAATTCTTTCATTCATTAAGGCATTCTGAAAACATCCATTAAGCACCTACTGTGTGCCAGACCCAGGGCGAGAGACTTGGGAAGGAACACAGAAAAGGAAAAAGGACACCTGCTTTCATGGGGCAGGGGAAGGTGGAGACTCCAGCCAAGACTGAGGAGGAAGAGAGAGAGGAGAGAAAGGAGGCCAGCAGAGGGTCCACATGGTGGCAAGGAGAGAAGGCTTGGTGAGGAGGGGCTGTTCTAGGGAGAGGAGGAGGAAGAAATGGAGGCCTGAGCAACCCTCACCTCAGATGGTTTCCTGGCCTTTTGACTTCCTGGCCACAGGCCAAGGAGGCAGGCTAGCAAGTCCGACAGGATTTCCTGTCTGACGCCTGGCTGAACGGGCTGAGTCTGGGTCTGAGACTCCCTTATAATGAAACAAACACTAGGAGGCACGAGAGCCCAGCGAATAGACTCAGAAACCCAAAGTGATTTTCCAAGCTCATCCAATTAGTACATGGTGATATCAAGACTCAAGTTCCTATTCTTCTTTCATTCACCTACACATGCGTAGATATATTCATTTGTAAGGAGTCGACCCTGTGCTGGTTACTATCTATCTGAAACCAAAATCGCAAGGTAGTTTGTTTTACCATTTCTTGCCTCCCACTCACTTAACCATGACTCAGTTCCTAGAGGACACCTCCATACCTTAAGGAACACAAGTCTGAAATAGGAAGTGCTGAGAAATAGCTAGTGGCTGTCAGCTCGACACTGGCCTCCTCAGGCTCCCTCTGTCCTTAGTTCTCCAGGCTGCAGGGTTTGTGTGGGGTTAAAATGCACACAAATCTGCTTCTGGCTTGTAGCTCACAGACCCAACAGAAGAGGACATGTCCTGTCCTTAAAAGCCACAGATACAATCTTATAAAGATCCATAAGCCCACTCAGTACCATCATTTCCCATTATGCTTCAATTCGTCCTGTGCCCCAAACTGGCTATCCCAGCACTGACCAGGTCTCACCTTCTCCTCTCCCACAGCTTTGTCACCCGAAAGAACCGCCAGGTGTGTGCCAACCCAGAGAAGAAATGGGTGCGGGAGTATATCGACTCTTTGGAGATGAGCTAGGATGGCGCGTGCTTTGAGCCTGAACTCATGCAAGCTCTTCTGCGCTTCTTGCCTTTCCCCTGAGGAGCTGGGTGAAGCTTCCCGAGCCCCCTACTGCCACCCAGTCCTTGAAGGGCACAGATTTTACCACATAGCAGCAGTTCTAAAAGAGTCTCTGGGCTCTGAGCTTTCGGCCCCTTGACATGGCCATAACTCTGCCATCAGGAAGTAGGGTCCTCTAGAGGTGAAGGAGGGAAGAAGACTTGTCTCCTATGGTAAAGGCCCATGACTGAAGCTCCCATCTCAGCTGACTGGCCAGTGTGAGAAATCAGCTTTCCATTAAACTTCTCCATGCAGTGACAAAGCTGGCTCCTAGTTTGATTTCCTCCTGGAGACCCCTCCTTCATCATGAGCTTTAAGCACATGGGGATCCAGGGCTGGTACACATCTGGCACCCCATCCGCTGTATTTGGGAGCCGTGGCCCTGACCAACGAGTAGGGTTGGGAACACAAGCTTTCTGAGGAGGAGTGTGGGCAGGACAGGGCAGGGAAAGCACCTAGCTGCCTGTTCACTCTGGAGGAAACAAGTCACGTGTCTCCACCTCCAAGTCCCCGAGAGTTTCCCTCACTCCCTGACACAGCACCTCTGTTTCCTCAGACCACGGTTCACCCTTGCCCCCACTAGCATGCCCTAACCTTATCCCCAGAGGGTTTCACACACCACTCTTGGCCCTGGAATGGGATTGAATAGCAATCCCAACATACCTCAGTTCTTCCAAACAAAGAGGATGAGGTATTTTGTGTTTTTCTATGACTGCACCAGCATCTTTAAGGGGTAAGTATTCTAATTTTCCCATCTATGTGCCCCTCATGTGGACACACCATGGCAATATGTAATGTCATAATCACAGCCAGCATAACTGAGAACTCACCACGTGCCAGACGTTGTCAGCCACATGCATCCTCCTCCTCCATCCTCACAACCCTGTGGAGTAGGTGGTATTGTTAATCCTGTTTAAAGCTGGAAAAACTCTTGATGAGAGGAAAATAATTTTCCCAAAGCTCCACAAAAAAAAGAGAGAAAAGGGAAAAAATAAAGGAGGAGAGGGGTGGCTGGTTAACAATTAAGATTTAAATCTACAAGGTCTAACGCCAAAACCCAAGCTTTCTTTTTTCCCATCTTTAATTTTAAAAACTTCAAGCATACAGAAATTTGTAAGAATACACCCATATGCCCTTCATCTAGAGTCAAATAGTAACATTTTACCACGTTTGCTTTATCTGCATGAGTGGGTGACTCGTTTTGTTTTTCTGAATTTGGGAGGTATGATATCTCTTCACCCCAAGTGCTTCAATATGTACCACCTAATAGCAAGGACATTCTATGTGTTCCTTGCATTTAGAAAACTTAACATTGACACAATATTATTTTCTAACATACAATCCATAATCAAATCCCCACATTTGTCCCAATAATGTCTTCTTTTTTTTAACCCAGGATCCAAGTAAGCTAAATTTAGCTGTTTTGGGGTTTTTTTTTTGTGTAAGTGTTCCTTTTTGTTTTGCTTCTGGTGCTCTTTAATAGCCTTTTTTGTCTTTAAGTATGTTGATTTTTTTTTTTTTTTTAGTTCAGATGGGATTTTTGTAGAATGTTTCCTAATTTGAATGTGATGGTTTCCTCATGATTTGCTCAGAGGAAACATTTGCAGCACAAATACACAGGGTGCACACTAACTTTCTCAGTGCAGGACATCAGGGCCATGATGTCAGGTCACTGGTGGTGCTAAGTCTGAGGACTTGGTGGCCCGTGTTTTCTTGCTACATGACCCACCTGCTGTGTGCCACAAACTAGGCTGGGCACCCGGAGGTAGAAGGCAGATCAGAGATGTGAATGAGCCACAAGTCACAATCTTTCCCTTTAGGCAACTCACAGTCCAGTGAGGAAAATGGATGGAACTATGAACAGATTAGAAGTGACAAACACTTAAATGGAAACAACTGCACAACAGGCTGGGGTTCTGGGGGTAGGGGGCTGGAATTAACCACAGAACGGTGTGAGGCAGGGTGCCTGGGGAGAAAGGAGACTCCAGAGATAACTTTTAAATGGTGTGTGACTGAAAAATCAATGAGTTAAGTATGTAGAAAAGAGCATTAGAAAACAATACTGTAGCTGGAGGCAAAGAAACATGGAGGGACAGGCAGGGATTTACTGCCAGAGTGATTTTGAGGAAGGAACTCAATGACTTCTCCACTTTTTTTTTTTTTTGATTCTTTTATTATCTCTGGCAAAGTAAAGTTTCCTTATGTTTTAGATGTTTATATTTTTCTACTTAGAACTTGCCAAAAATAAGTAAATGGTGTTTGAAAGACTCAAGTAGCTGTTTAACAGGTGAGATAGGAAAGGCTCGATAGGTAGAGGGAACAGCATATGCAAAAATAGGAGGTATGAGAGGCAACTCCTTACCACACAGAAAAGAGTCTGGGCTCTTTCCACTCAGTTGGGAGTTGTATGTATATAAAAGGGCTATCCTGTGCCTGCCATTTTCCTGAAGACTAACCCTAGGAACAACTAACTTGGGTTACTAAACGTTTTGACTTTCTTTCGAATATATGCCTCACCACAGTCCTCCTAGTTAACCAGACAGCCATGATTTTCCCACTTTTCAGATGAGGAGATTGAAGCTCACAGAGGTAAAGTGACTAACTCAAGGCCACATGCCTATAAATGTCAGGGCTGGGGCTCAAGAATGGAAGCAGAGTATTCTATTTACCTAGGAGATCTGGTTGCTCAGCACTTGGAAGCTTCTACTTTCAGAAATCCAGACCCAACACCCGTCTCTCTCATGCCACCGAGGACAGTCCTTCCCGAGTTGCCTTTCCTGTCCCTCTACAGCTTATCCCCATCCCTACCGGCGGCCAGTGTCCCTCTGGTCCTACCAAGAGAAGAAGAGGATGGCCTGTGAAAAACCAGCTGATATCTCCATGTTATTTTTCAAGTACTCGAGGCTGAACTATCCAGAAAAGACCAAAGGTGAGGGCAGAATGGGCCGGAATGAAGTCAGGGGCAGGGGCAGCAGCCTGAAAGGAAAGACCACCTGCCTCCACTCCAGGGAAGGGTATGAGTGAGTTCAGCAATTCCATAGGAAGGGTCAGGGCAGGCCCTTGAACATTTCGATGGCTCCCCACGATCCTCAGGGTAAGTCTCCAGGGCCCCTGCAGGTGGGACATATGTTCATCTCCCCTGCTTCTGCTCCTACATCTGCACCCTGCTCCTTACCCTCTCACACCTCCAAGACTTTGCATACGTTGTTTTCTGTGCCTGATGCTCTTCTTCCTTATCTATCTGACTAACTCCCATGTGAATTTAAGACCTAGCGTGTACGTAATCTCCTCTGGGAAACCTTCACCGGCTCACCCAATTAGCTGCCCCTCATCTATGTCTATTTCGCCTTTGTTAATCACTAATAATTATTTCTGTTACTCACCAACTAGACTAGTAGCTCTCAAAATGTGATCCCAGGACCAGCAACATCAGTATCTTATTAGAAATGCAAGTTTTCACATCCACCCCAGATCTGCTGAACAAACCTGTATTTGAACAAAGTCTCCATGACTGTGCATTGAATGTGATTCTAAGACCCCCTGCAACAAGACCAGTCATTTTCACCAATTGCTGCATACTACAATCCTCTTAGAAGCTTTCTGAAAAGTCTAAGCCACATGCCCAGAGACTCTAATGTAGGAACTAGGCATGTTAAAACGTCCCCCAGCTTTTCAGTGACTAGAATGCTGTTTTGACCAGGTCAAGGACTTTGGATCTCGCCCTCCCACCCCTTTGACTCTCCCCTGAAGCCCTCAATGAAATGGTCTAATACACACACACACACACACACACACACACACACACACTCACACACACACACACACAAAGTTCCCCTAACTAATTCTAATATGCAGCCAAGGTTGAGAACAACTCTACTCGAACAGTTTTCTCAAAGTGAAGACCTTGGGCGTGCCCTGGTGGACTAGCATTTTGGTCAGCTGTCTTGGGGCCTATGAACAAGATGCCCAACTAAAGAAGATCAAGTGATTTTTTTCCTCCTCTCTCTTTCTGCTAGCCTGCCTGCTTGCCTTCATTCCTGTCTGTTCCTTTCCTTTAAAAAAAAATAATAATAATGAAGACCCTTATTCACAGGTCTGGGGTGGAGACTAAGATTATGCAGTTATGAGGGGCCCCAGGCTATGACAATGCTGTTCTTCCTCAGACCAGGTTTTGAGCAAGGGTCCAGGAAACTATGAGCTTCTTAAAGATGGGAATTATGACTTCCTTTCCTCCCTGGTACCTAAACGTTCACTGAATGCTGAATTAATGAATGACTGAATAGATGATTCTCAACTCAACTTTGCAAACTGCTGTCTCATTTGTATCACAGAGCACAGAAAAGCCATGGCTTCTGTTCACCTGCCCTTGTCCTGCTCCAAGGTATAACCCTAACTTTTACAACTGGGGAGCTTTGTTTAAGTGGGGGCAAGTAGGGGGCAACAGACTGTTCTGTCCCATTAAGGCCAGCTCACAGAACCCTGAAACTCACCCTGGGGCTGCCACTAACTCTGTGACCATGGATAATTTCCCTTTCTGAGCCTCAGGAGCTTTCTCAGTCACAGGCCTGACCAGGTACCTTTGCAGAGTTGCGAGAAGACAGCATCTCTAAGGCCTGGCAGATGCAGGCAATGCTTAATAATGAGAGTCATTTTTATTAATTAACATAGGGATCCTCATAGTTAGAATTGCCAAATCAAAATACAGGATGCCCAATTACACTTAAATTTCAGGTAATGAACAATTTTTTAGTATAACTGTCTCTTAAACATTGCTTTCATGACCTAAAATCCAAATTTAGCCAAGTATTTACCTGGTTTTTAACTACATGTGACCACCCTATTCATTGAGACCAATGCTCTGAAATCACGACAATCACTTAAGGACTCTCATTACCATCTTTTCAGTCAACACTGTCTGCAGCCCTCCTTTCTTGTTGCCCAAAGAGATCTGTTGATCTCTTTGGAAGGTTGAGAAGAGGCAGGGATGAATCCTAGCCAATCGCCGACCCACCCACAACCCTCTGCTATAATCAAAACCGTAGTCTCAAATTTGAAATACTGGAAGAAAGTCTGTTTTTCTAGCTTTAAACTGCTACAGTCCCTGAGATCAGGGACGATAACTGCATCCCTAGTGCCCAGCACAGTGCTTGGCATACAGCAGGTGCTCAATAACCACGTGCTGAAGGCATGACCGAGTGGGCAGTGGCCTGTCTTTAACCATCTCACCCGCTTTATGTCACATCTCCCTTACTGCTTGCCTTTTCATCTCTTTATCCAGACAAATTTTTCAAAGTGCTTTGAGATCCTCAACTAAATGCTGAATTAATGAAATTCTCTATACCTATACTGTGTACTCAGGTCAATTGATGCATCACCAATGGCTTCACAATCTTTTCTCTCATTTGTTTTTTACGACAACCTTGGAGGGGTACATAAGAAAAAAAAGGATCGTCAGCTCCATCTTGGTAGGGTGAGGGTTGGTAAAGTCACCTGGGAAGTCACATGGTGAGTCAGGTCGTCCCTGTGACTCCAGCGCAGATGAGAGGGTGAAGGGCAACTCTCTCACCCAGTCCCCTCACCCCGGCCCATTTCCTGACTATTCACACGCCCTCAGATACCCAGAGAAGAGTTTCCCCCAAGTCCAGAGTGCTGGAGGAAGCATCCCTGCAAGCCCAAATCAGTGCCTTACTGCTACTTCAACAAACCGGAGATCTACACACACTGGCACACTTTGTATGACCAGCAACAGGAGCAGGACGCCCAGAAGATGCTGCAGAAAATGCGAGATGCCCCTAGGTATGCTTTGCCCCTCCCTATTCACACTCTCCTCACCTTCCAGGAGAGAGACAAGGGAGGAGTGAAGACTACAGATGCCAGAGAGGACCCGGGGGTCAGAAGGGCTCACCTGGGGTTGGCATCACTGAGTCCTCCCCTGTCTTCCTCTGGGCTGAGGACAGAGACAGACAGAGGAGAGTTTGTGGCATAGAGGAAGGAGGACAAGGGAACCAAAACAGTCTGTCATTTCTCACACAGTTACCTCGAAGAAAGTCCCCTCATCCATAAGTTCTGTCTCCCAATGAGCAAGTTAACCATAAAATCTCAGATGAGATCCAAGTCCTTAGACCCCACGAGGGACTCCCTGAAGTGGAAAAGATTAAAGGTTGGGGACCATGGCGGGAGGGTGGAGAGACACTTTCCTGTGGGCGCCCTAACCTTGAGCTCACACCATCCTTCGGCCCTCAGCCCCCTGCCTACAAAACGGAGGGCAGGGGGGAAAAAAAGGGTTAGATGGGATGAGGTCCTTTCAGTTTAAAGTTCTACAACTACAGCCCTTCCTTCCTTCCCACTGGTTGCCTGGGATGGGCAGGAACTCACGGAAAGCCTGAAATCTCCCAGAGAGGAAGAGTGACTATATGCTGCGCAGGTGCGAAGTGGCAGGGCTAGGGCAGCATGGTCACAGGAAAGAGCTGGCTGAGCTGAAGGGTGCAGGGTGGGGAAGGGCATCCCAAGAAGAAACTCCAGCTGTGTCCAGGGGATGGTGACTTCTGACTCCCGCGGGCGGTATCCAAGTTCTCTTCCCTTCCCTCTACCCCTGCTCCCGCAGGCTCTGGGGAACCTGGGCATCAGTGACAAGTCTATCATGGAGGCCCTCTGGCAGGTGGTGAGTCTGGGATGCCCGGAGTTCTGGAGAGGAGGGAACAGGGTCTGAGGTGTGCTGAGCATAGCACGTGGGCGCAGACAAGCCTCCCTTGACTGCGAGGATGATGGATCAATTATAGTGAGAACAGAGCTGCCAGCATGCAGCATGCCCCCTCTCCTGCCAGTGGCTTCCTCAAAGGGGGCTTGATTTCTAGGATGAGGAAGGAGGGATATGAAGACCCCCTTGATCTAATAAAAAAAAAAGACACTGGACTTGCAAGGAAAGAACAGAGACTGTGTTCATTTTCTACCTTAATTGAACAAATGCCAATGCTGACATATGCCAATTTGTAATGGGAACATGCATTCTACCCAGCATTTCATTTAAATCTTATAGTACTAAGAATATTCTGCATTTTTCTAATAAGAAAATGGAATCTCTGAGAGATCAAGCGACTTGCCCACAGCCATGTGGTTAGCAGAGACCAGACAGGGATTTGAACAAAAGTCTGACTTCCCAAGTTATGTTCCTTCCATTGCATCCTCCTACTTGTTCTGTGCTTGAGCCCAGACAGCTAACTCTCTAGGCCATGGTTTCCTCAGCTATAAAATAGAAAGTTAAGCAAATACAATTCTTAAAGCTCTGACATTCTGTCATCCTATGGCATGGCTCCACCGCTTGTCTGTCAAATCAGGCCCAAACCAGTGCAGAGAAAGTGAAGTATGAGGCCTGTCGAACCCTGGCCATCCTGGGTGAGTGTGTCTTTTCCCTGGGTGGGAGGAAGGGGGAGTTGAGAGGAAAAAGGGCAGTCGCTTTCCCCTTTGGGTAAGGAGAGTGCACACCCCCTCCACCCTAGCATTTGGCAGGTGTGGGAACCATCCTGTGGACTGCTGGGCAAAGAGAGGAAAGCAAGATGAAAAGGGAGCAGAGATTGGAGTAAGGACAAGGGGGGCTCCTAGAACTGTGGTCATGCTCAGCCAGCTGCTCTAGTGTCCTGGGAGGATGGGCAACACTTTGGAAACGAAAACTTGGAACTTCTGTCTTGAGGGCGGAGTGGAGTCCAAACGGTCCCGGCAGACAGGAGCAGCTTCCAAGACTCTGCCCTGACCTGCTGACCCTTCCTTGTCCAGGATGCCTGCATGCAAAGGTGATCCGTGTTCTCATCAAGCAGCTCAAGGGGGAAAACGAGCAGCGAAGGACGGACACTCTGTCGGCACTACAAGTGGCTCTGAACTCCTGGGCTGCTGTCCCCAAAGACCAGGTGAGCAAGAGGAGCGTCAGCAACTGGGGCACAGCAAGATGAGGCCAGTGAGAGTGCGGCGGGGGTTAGGTCAGGGAGAAGGTAACCTTGCTCCTAGCTTTCATGGGCCAAGACACTGCCCTTAGGAGGTTCCCTGTGGAATCGTTTCCCTGAAGAGAAGCATTTGGCATAGCCACTCGCTAGTCACACAACCTCTGATAAGACAGCTTTCAGGACAGCAGTCTATTTATCTCTAAATGGAGATAGTAACTATTTTATAGCATTGTTGAGAAGTCTAAATGAAATAATGGATGTAAATCACCTAGTTCTGTGCTCTTTAAATGTAATCATTATTCTCATCATCCCTACAATAAACTTCCATTAAGAGAGGACAGGCACTGAGAAGATCTGCTGACACCACTCGAGATTTTTCCCCTTTAGGTCTCTTATTTTGACCCCATCACTGCTCCATGTGAAAGAGAATTCGTCATGCATCCATTTATTCAATAAACATTAATGTGTGTCATGTGTCAGACACGTCCTTGTGATGCATCAGCGAACATAACAGGCGAAGATCTCTTCTCTTGTGGAGCTTACATTCCAGTGGGGGGAGACCTACAATAAACCAAATTATATAACATGTTAGAGGTGATAGGTGCAAAGGGACAAACTATTAGCAAGGGGAGGGTGATCAGAAATGACAAAGTGGATGTGAACATGCATTGCAATTTTAAACATGGAAGACAGAGTGTCATTAGAAGGTGTCATTTTAGTAAAGACAGAAAAAAGGCGAGGGGTTTGACCTTGAGATACAGGCATTCCCAGCACAAGGGCCAATCAGTGCAAAGACCCTAAGGCAGGAGGTGCTTGGCAGGGTCAAGGCACAGCAAGGGACCAGTGGCTGAAGTGAAGTGGAAACAGAGAAAGTAGTGCCAAGTAAAGTTAGATCAAAGAAGTTTAAAGGAGACTGGATCATACATGGCTTTCTAGATGAGTGTGAGTACTTGGGATTTTACTCTGAGTAGGATAAGGAGCCTTTAGAGGTTTTGGGGAAAAGCAGTGACTTGATTTAACTTAACATTGCCAAAAATTCACTCTGGCTGCTATGTGGAGAACAGGAGGGGGCTTGGGATAGGAAAGGGTAAGAACAGAAGCAGGGAGACCCATGAGGGGCTTCTGAAGCAATCAGGGTGAGATCGTGGTTTAGACCATGGCGATTGCAGTGGGATTGGTAATAAATTACTAAATTATTCGTTTATACCAAAAGGAAAACTCTGACAGATTGAACGTGAGCTATATAAGACAGCGAGCAAACAGGACAGAGCCAAGGTTTTGGGCTTAGTTACTGGAAGGATAGAATTGTCATCAACTAAGATGGGAAAAGCTGCTGGTGGAATGAACAGGAATAACATCAGAAGTCCAGTTTGGACAAGTTATATTTATCTGTCGGACCTCCAAGGGCGACCACAAGTAAGTGACTGGATAAACAATCTGGAGTTTTGAAAAAAAAGTCTAACAAGAGAAATAAATGTATGAGTTGTCACATATGGATAGCATTTAGTGTCATCTAACTAGATGTTATCACTAAGAAATGAACCAAAAATTAAGTCTCGGGTACCCCAATTTCAAGAGGTCACAGAGAAGAGGAAAAACTAGTAACTACTGAGAAGTGGTCAGTAGGTAAAAACACAACCAAGGGTATGTATGGCATTATGAAATCAAGTGAAAAGGAGACAAATCAACCATATCAATAAGAGAAGGACCGAGAGTGAGTATATCTGGATTTAACAATGTGGGAGTCACTAGTTATCTTTTAACATGAGTTGTTTTGATGGTGTGGGGTGGGTAAAGGCCTGGCTAGGGAGGGTTTAAGAGAAAATGGAATTAGAAGATAGTGGGAATGGACAACTTCCAAATTTTGTTGGTACCAGGGATGAATTCTAGACAAAAGAGAAATAGCAGTATGCTTCTATGCTAAGGGATGACCTGTGGTTGGAAAAATAATCTTGAAGGGTGTGGGGGAGAGTGGTGCAGCAATGTCCTTGAGTTAGGTGAGAGGGCACAAGAGCTAACACACAGCAGACAGACTGATTCTGCTAGATGCTCATGGTCCACAGCTACAAGCGGAAAGAACGCATGGGTGCAGAAGTTGAATTGGACAGAAGTGGCGGTATCTCTGGAACTTATTTTCTAGTTGCATTTATCTTCTCAGTCAGGGAGGAAGCAAGGTTATCAGCTCCAAGTAAGAAAGGAGGAAAAAATATCAGAAGATCCAGAGGAAAAGTTGTGATTTAGGGGAGAATGAGAAGAACTTCCTAAGGAAAAATGTGATTATCAGACAACATTATGGTCTACATGAGGTTTATGGTTTATACTTCAAAAGCAAGATCAGTCATCCTGTTTTTCTCTGGGAGGTATAGGCACAGAGTAAGAGAGATGAATACAATAAAGCAAGTGTGGGGGGAGAGTGAAGGAGCTGAGTGAGGCAGGGATGGAATTATAGCAGGACTCTGGAACTCAAGCTGGGTAAAGAGGGAAGAAGGGTGAGGAGTTGTGAAAAGCTGCTCAGTGAATTGTTAGTCCTTGTGGAGTTCAACCATTTTAGCATTAGGAGGTAAATAAAATTTGGTGGTGGTCAGAGTTGGAGATGGAGATGACGGAGAAGTTACGATGATGAGTAATGATGTCTCTCTCTGGAATTGAGGGACTGATATAGAAGGACAAGCTTATTGGAGAAGAGAAGTTGGGTCAATGACATTTTTTTTTAAAGTCGAGAATTAAGACAGCAGAAGTGTCTGAGAGTAACATTGATCCAGCCACAATATAAGCTCAGAGAAAAAATGGGATGGGCCTACAAGCAAGTAGATGACGGGAAATGGGTGAAATAATCTGATGACATAAGATTCACTTTAGGGAGGAGTGAGGTCTGGAAGCAACAGTGAATTGATCTCTCAACCAAGCATGGCTGAAGACCCATTTCACCTGGTCTCCCTCTTAGAGGACTCAAGTTGGGCATGAAGAGAGGTTGGTGTCAGTGCTGCAAATGCTGATGAAGTCATCAGATGAAGAAGCACTGGAGTCAAGTCTGTGCTTGGGTTTTCTGAGACCCCACAGTGATGTAGCCCAAGAGTTCTTGCTGCAGTACCTGTGCGAGGGGCCCAAGACCCAGAGGATGAAGGTATGAGCTCCTTGCGGAGCACTGGGGAAAGAGGCTGCTGCTGATTCTGGTGGCATCTGGACCCTGTCATCCTCATCCGAGGGCAAGAAGCTCCATGAGAGAGCACTGCAGGGCCCTGTGTGTGTTTGTGAACATGTATGTGCATGAGTACGGGGCCATGCAGACATGTGAATGCACTGCCCGTGTATGTTTTGTGTGGGTGTTCATCTAAGTGTGTGTACGTACCTATGTGCACCCTGAACTGGTGCTCTCAAGGGGCCAAGAGGCGGAGAAAGGGCCCTCCTGTTCCATATGAATTCTAAGCTTAGCTTAAAGTTTAGCTTCAAGTCTGCCTAGTTAGGAAATCTCTCTTAGCCCTATACCCCCCATCCTGTCCTGCCTGTCCCCACAGGCACTGAGGATGCTGGTCAATATAATGCTCCTGCACTCAGCCGTGGTCATCAGGGCCATCCTCTACCAGCTATGCTACTCCCGTGTCGTCGAGGTAAGTCCTAGGGATACCTATACCCTAGCTTCTCCACAACCAGGACAAGATCGGGAGACGAGGAAGGGAGTGTCCTTCATGCCTCCCCAACCCCCACCCTCAGCACCGCTTTGAAGCCACGCAGATGCTCAGGACCGTTGGACTGGAACAGATTCAGGCACAGGGGCTGGAGGAACTCACATTTGAACTGCTCAGGAGGAAGACATATAACAAACCCTTTTTCGTAAGTGAGACCAAAACATTGAAGCCCAGTCAACCCAAACCTGTCCCATCTCCCTCCTCTGAAGACCTCCCTGCTTTGGTTCCCACTACTACACTGGTCCTCAGAGCATCACATTCACCCAAGCCTACTATCTGTTCCTCTAATGAAGCCCGTATTTTCAAGTTCTCTTGCCTTTGCTCGGGCTGTTAGTTCTCTCAGCTTAAAATGTCCTTAGTCATCCGTCCCTCCCTCTGCAAAATGAAAAACTGCCTCATGCTGGTCACTGCCACTGGTAAGTAACTCCTCTGCCCTTCCAGTAAAATACTGTTGCTCCTTTCAGACCAGTCCCAAGGACACCTCCTATGTAGGAAGCTTTCCCAAATCACCAAAAGCAAAGTCAACCCTGCCTTCTTGTGTTCCCTTGCTTTTATCTTTATTATAGTTTGTTACAAAACCAGTCACAGAACTTCGAAAAACATTTTTGTAAATGTCAAGCAGATTGTGTCTCACTTCTGCATAAAGCTTTTCAATAGCTCCCCAGTGCCCCCAGGATATTTACATCGCCCCTTGCTACCAGAGAGACCTTTCAGTTATGCTTAGGACAACCCTGTCCTCAACCCTGTTGTCCCAATGTCATTACTCAAAGTGCTCTACTTTGAAGAGTCCCAGTTTGCTCACCCAGCTAAACTGAATGCTTTTGTTTCCTAGCCCCTCTTTTGCCTCCAGGCTTTTGTAATTGGCATCTCCTCAGTCCAGAAAATCACTCCTCTCCGAGCCCTCAGCTTAGTTAACTCCCTCTCACCCTTCAGGTATCAGCTGAAACATCTTGTCCTCCAGGAAACCTTCCAGCCCTGCAGACTAACTTAGGAGACCATGAGCTCCTCAAGGCAAGAACAAGTGTAACACAAAGCAAACGTTCAGTAAAGGTTTCTGGAACGTTTAAGGGTACACACCTGCATGGCTTCTCTGTTGTCCCATCTTGACCCTCTTCCAGGCTGTGAGGCAGGCTGTGGCTGAAACTGTGGAAGAGCTCAAGATGAAGCCTACGATGCTGAACTTGGTAGAGGCGTGAGTGGCCTGCCATGGGAGCTGTCAGGGCCAAATCCTAGGCAGTGGGGAGGAGACAGAGGGGCAGAAAGCTGAGAACCTGCTGCAAGCCTTCAATTGCCTGTGCCCCTAGCCAAGTCACTCTTTGAACCTTGGGCTTTTCTCCATCTGTAAAAAGGGGTTGATAATACCCACCACTTGGGGTCGCTATAAAGCTCAAATAAGATGAGGACATGAAAGGGACTTGTAAAAGGTAAAAAAGTTTTGGAGGGACTGAGTCCTGACCTGCCCTCCCACCAGTCCCTTTCCTGAAGGAAAACTTGGAGAGGGGGAGTTACGGCAATGAGCACCGCCGACTGGCATGCCGCTGATGGGCTGCAAGAAACAAGACATCCTCCCTGTGCTCTGACTGGACCTCAGCACACTCCCTCTCTTCTACACAGGCACCTGGTGAACTCCGGCGTTCTAGCACGAGAGGAAGCAGTCATCTCTTCGGTAAGGCCCGTTCTGCTTCTCTGGCCAGATGCTTTGATGGCAGGGGATGTACGCAATTGAGCAGATACCGAGGGGAGGGCAGTAAAGTTTTGGGGGTCTTATTTACTTATTTTAGAATTCTAGCCCTACTAACAGTTCAGGATTTTCTTGAGGATTAAAGGTGGATAAGTAACAGGAAAGAGGTGTTGCTTAGATCTTGTACAAATTGTCTTATCACCTATTAGTGATGAATACGGTGCACTAAACCCAGTGCAGCAGCCCCAAAAGGCAAGAAAAGGGATGTCTCAGCTGGAAAGCTGTGTCTCCTCTTCTTCAGGTCAACGTCATCACAAGGGGACTGGAGTAGAGAAGAACAGAGAGGGAATCTTCCTAGGGCTGGCAACTCAGCTCTCCTTCTGCCTCTGCCCGGTGTCCTGGGATGCACAACTCCCAAGTGTTCCACTTGCTCACGGACATGCTGGATGCGGAAAAGAACCCATCTATGAAGAAGAGCGTAAGGCACTCCCACCCGCCTCTTCCTCTCCTTCCAAGTCTCTCCAACCATCCTCACCACTCTGTCAGGCAGGAAGAGACCTCCGACAGTGTTCCTCGGTTCACTCCTTGGGGCCACAGTGGTCAAAGTTTCCCTTCCCTGGGTGCTCCTCCCCTCCCAGCTAAGTCTGAAGTAAGCCAGCTACAGGGCTTTTGTTTCCATGCAGCTGCAAGAAACATTAATTCTTTTGGCCTCAACTGATTCCTCGATCCAAAATAAGCTGAAGAACAAGGTTTTCTTCATATATGAGGCACCTGAGACCAATGAGAAGCTAGAGCCTACAAGATTCCGGCAAGAGCCTGACAACTCAGAAGAATTACCTATGCAGGACTTTAAACTTGTACAGCTGAACCCCGTTTTTATTGCAAAATCCAGCATGATGGCCAATCAACAGAAAAATGCTCGGGTAGGGTCTACCTTCTCCCTCAGCTCTGCCTTCTCACCCTGTTTCTCTAAACTAATGAAACAGAAAACACAGGCCATGGGTCCCTGGATGCCAAGGATCAGGAAACAGCTCCAGACCCTTGCTAAAACTGACCAATAAGTCAGTTCTTTAGGTCTAGTATCCACTGTCTCCTTGAGGATGCTCCTCAGGCATCCCTCTTCGGAAATAATCTCTATCTTCTGTGAATAAATGAATGTTATGCTACCTAACACTTCTGTGCTCTTCATTGAGGCTGTACTCAAGCAGAGGTCTCCTCACTCCTGCATGTTCCTTCCACTCAATCACAGGTCCCTGTTCTAAAAGAACAGAGTTAAAGCTGTTCTGAATGGCCTGTCTGCCTTCCTAAACTGAGTCCTTACCTATGCCCAGGATCTGATGACAAAGCTAGAGCAGAACCTCTGCCCAGAAGGGGCTGCTGCAGGGGAAAATGGGAGAAAATCCTAGAAAGCTTGGCTCTTGGACGATTTCTTCTAACTTGCCCCACCCACCTGCCATTCCCTATCAGTGCTTAACACCAACCATGCTGTTGTCTCTTCTAAACCTGCTTTCCTACCTATCCTGAAGGTCACGTCATTCCCATTGATAAACCATATTTACTCTCCAAAACTGCCTGGTTTTCACTTACGGCTTCGGTTTCCCTTTGCCAATAGGACCTGCCACACTAATCCCAACCCAACAAGCTACATCCTCCAACAAAAAGGAAAAGCCCAGACTTTTGAGTCAGACAAATCAAATATCTCCGACTTTAGACAAGTGACTTGAAGAGAACAATGTGTCCTACTTCAGAGAACTCCTGAGGATTAAAAGTTTGTGTCTGACATTACATAGCAAGTGCTCAAATGTGAACTTCTTTTCTCTCTTCTCTCTTCAGTGTTGCCATGTAAGCCTGTGATGACCAGAAGTTAAAAATATCCTGCCACATCCATTTACTCCCCTGATCTTACTGGAGTGATCTAATAGAAGGTCAAGATTTTCCCTATGGAGCAAAGAAAGGTCACTTTCAAACTCCAGGTTCCAGAGTAGCCCAGTTATTCTGAATCAAATATGATATGTCACTCAGCTGTATCTCCTACTTACCCACCAAATTCAGATTCATGTCTTGCCTCAGAGATCTCGTTTTTGTTTTTTAAAAGGAAAGGTACAGCCAGAAATGAAGTTGAGTAGGAAGGCAGGCAGGAAGAGAGAGGAGGAAGAGGTAATTTATTTACATTACTTGGTTGCACATCTTAGCTGTTCCCCCAGCCCTGGATGCAAAACCAGGTCCTTGGGATGTATGTGGACTACGCCCAGCCAGAGGCAGAGGACCCAACCACCACTCCACCAAGGCATGCCAGTGCCTATAAGAATTTAACAAAAAATCAAGAGTTGTTTCATGATTCTGGGATATAAGAAATACTGTCTCTATAGTATAACACAAAAACCAAAGATAGGAATAGTTATCTTCCTATCTTGTCCACTCTGCAGCTTTGGCCCAATGAGTAATATAACCCAAATTTCCCTGGGCCTTAACAGCCTGTGTGTAAAGTAAGGCCTTATTAACAACATAATTCAGGTAACTCAACTCCTACAAAATCCTGCTGACTGATCACCAATTCCCCCTCCTCCCTATTTCCTAATTTAACCAATCCTCATCAGACTGTTAAACACAGTACTGAAAATAAATCTGCAGAAAGCACCCATATCTGGGAACCACCAGTGGACCAGTGCCTTTCCAGCACCAAGCTACCTAGATCTAATACTCAAAAACATGGTTAATCCAAGTGATAGCCAGCATCTCTTAGAGGCCTGAAGTGTTCACTCCCAAGCCATCAGGATTTGCTGGGATTGATCTCTGGGTATCACTCAAAATCTAAGTCCACTCTTTTTTTTTTTTTCCTTTCAATTTTTAAGGAAAGGTGCAGACAGGAATGAGAGGCAGGAAGAGAGGAGGAAGAAGCATTTTCTTTTTATCTAGTTGTTCATACTGGTTGTTTCCTCGGGGACCTAGGACCCAGGACTTGAACCTGGGGGTATGTAACTTGGGCTTCTTTGGAGGCGATTGACCTAACTGCTGCTGGACCAGGGTGTGCCACTCTCTCCTTTTTCTAATGGGACTTCTGAATACACTATTGGGGAAAAAAATAGGCAACTACACCCTTCACCTTCACTCTGCCTCGGTCTCATCCGTCTCTGTGCTGCTAACTCAAATCTGGCTCTTTTCTCCTGAGCTGGTAGTTCCCCTCAAATACCAGTTATTGGTCTTCCTTCTATAATCCTAGCAATATCATCACTGTCTTGTACCTTCATATAAGAATCACTCTCTCTGAGGGTCCTTCTGATCCTCTTCTCCCATTTGCTGCCTGAACCTTAGTCTTGACATCACCCTAACAGGGTTCCTTTGGACAACCATCCAATACCGCAGCTCCTGTTACTGATCTCAACTACAAAGACTTTTCTCTTCTATTCACTTCAGCAACCCATCTTCACTACCACACATAACCCTTATGATCCCCAGGAATTGCTCTCTCAAAAATCTTGGAACATCTACTTTTTGATGCAAGCCGTTCTATCCAGCATTTTTATTCCTGCTAACAATACTTTGAATCTCCTAACACTAACATCTTAACTTCCTACATTCTCCATTAGCGCCCCCCCCCACCCCCCCACACCACCTTTACCTCCTACTCAGCTTGGACTCTATCCATCCACCACTATCCTCACTCCCCCACTAGCTCTCTGGTTAGTAAAACCCTAACTCTGCAGCAAACTGCATTTCTCTAACTGGATTGCAAATTAAAGGTGGAAAAAAAAATCACTCATCATTAGAGAATTGGTTCTCCTCAAATATTTGCCTATCCTGAGCCCTTATTGTTGTCTGGCAACTTTATGGGTTCCTAGTTATAAAACTTTCTTATTTCCTACAATATTTATTTTAAGTCTTCTCTGCCACCTCATATCTCCCACAGTCTCTTCAAACTTTCTATCATAATAACTTTCCCAACTGTCAGTAGACCAGCATACTTTCTCTCCAGGTGAAAAAACACACAGATGGAATACCTCAACTTTCTAACAACTCAGCTTAAGTGTTCTTCTACATGGTAGTTAAAAGCACAGGCTTTAAAGCAAGATACTTGGATTCAAATCTCATGACACTTGCTATTCAGAGATCTGATCATGGGAGTTGTTTAACCTCTTGGTGCCTCTATTCTTCAATGTAGCCTCTGGAAAGCCCCTTTCCAATGGCAATCAAAAGCATCCAGAACATCTCTTCCACTGTATCTCCTTGCCTCGTAGCATTGCTATGAGAATTAAATAAGAACCTATATATGGTTTGCTTATTAACAATGCCTGGCATTGGTAAGTCCCAATAAATGTCAGTCATTTGTTGCCATTATTATCAGCATCTCCATATCTATCTCCACAAGAGGTATTCTTCTCTTCTAAGGCAAACCCCCCACCAGTGTTTTACAGATACCATTCCTTCAAGGGATTTAACCAGCACTTATCCACATTACGTTCCAAGGATAAACATGCTCAATTCTCATCCACCTTAAAAATAGCCTCTCACAAACTCATGTCTATCTAGATGTCTCCTCTTTTTATATCATCCAACCTCTAACCACCCTTCATAATCAAGATTCTTAAATAGTTGTCTGCATTACCTCTCCATTTCTCCAATTTCTATTACTCATTATCTCACTTCGGTTTGGGCTCAGAAGACAATTCTCTACCGAAACTGCTTTTGCTAGGGCAGTGGTTTTCAACTGACAAGATGTTGCCCCTAAAAGACATCAGGAAATGTCAGGAGACATTCTTGGTTATCACACAGATCACATGAGGCCAAGGATGCTGTTTAACATCCCACAATAATATACAGGACATCCCCCACAACAAAGAATTATCCACTTCAAAATATCAGGGGTACCAAAGCTGAGAAACCCTTCCCTAAGATAATTTACAGCCTCTATATTACTACATATTTTAAAGAATGTTTCCTACCCTTTGAGATTTGGGCTGACTTGAGCTCTTGACACCATTAGTTCCTCCCTCAAAATCCATTCCACAGCACATCACTGACCATTCCTAGTCTGTTTCAGGATCCCGTTATCACTGAAATATCAGTATTTCTCAGGGTTCTGTCCTAGGTTGTTCTTTCTCTACAGTCTCCCAAAACCATGAAGACAACTCTTCAAAAAAAAAAAAAGCCCAGGACTTAGTCACAGATTTTCCTGTTTTAGAACCTAGAAACTCTTGGGTTTAAAAAAACTTCCTAGTTAATTCTAGCAAACAGCTAGGATAAAAAAACATTACTCTAGACAGTCCTATTTTAATCATATATACTCTCATCACTGCAATGACCATTTATTCATTGACACTCAAATCTGTAATAGATTTAGTCAATATTCTCAAGTACCTACTCTACCTGACACTGTTCTAGGAACTGGAGAAAAATAATGAACAGCAGACAAGATTCCCTACTCTCTGGGAGCTTATCTCCTATAGAAAGAGAAATTAACAACTGCAAAAAGATCATTCCAAACAGTGGCAAGTACTCTAAAGACACTGTAAGAAGTGATTTGAGAATGAGTGGGGAGAGGCAATTATTTTAAGAAGGAAGGTCTGGGAAGACCCAGAAGGGAGAAATATGACCCAACATTATAGTGAAAAAGAACTATGTGAGTATGTGAGGGAAGAGAATCATAAACAAAGCATACGGAAAGATATTGAAGTAGAAGCATATTTGGTACCATTAAGAATTATGCCAATGTAGTTAAAGCAAGGTAAGTAAGGATAAATGTTACACAACGAAGACGGAGAGGGATACATGGTGATACAGACCCATAAAGCTTTGTAAGCCTGGGTAAGGAATGTATAGCCTACAAACAACAGAAAGTCACTGAATGGGTTTTAAAGAGGCATAGCAATATGTTCTGATGATATCTTTACCACATCATTTGGCTACTATGTGGAAAATAAATTTTAGAGGGGCAAGAATGCATAGGGGACCCATTAATGGGTTATTCCAAATGTCCAGATGAGATCATAGTAGCTCATACCAGAACTATAACCAATATGAAGATGGTTTCAGGATATATTTTTGGAGGTTAAATTAAAAGGATGTGCAGGTCCAGAATGAATGAAAGAGGGAGCAAGTGTTATAGATTTTTTTCTCTAAAGGAAAGGTGCAGGCAGAAATGGAGTCAGGCAGGCAAGCAGGCAGAAGAGGCAGCTAGAAACCTTTTTTTTCCAGTTGTTCATCTTGGTTGCTCTCCCCAGCCCCGGGATACAAACCCAAGTTTTTGAGATGCACATGGAACGTGGTCAACCACAACTCTGCCAGGGTGCGCCAAGTTTTCTAAATTTCTCATCTGACCTAATAGATAGATATATAGTTACTGAGGTGAGGAAGACTAGGAAGAGGAAAACTGCTGCGGAGCGGAAGATCAAAATTCTGTTCAGTCCTAGTGGAAATGCAAAATTTAGAAAAAGGAACTGTTCAGTACAACCAAATAAAAAGATCAAGTAGTCAGCTAGATACAATCCAGTTAAGTGGGAGAAGATGTCAGCAGTGGAGGAATAAATTTGGTTGAGGTCACCCAAGCTAAAAGTGTGTGTAAATAGAAAAGACAAAGGGGATCAGAATAAATCCTAAGAAATTTCCAACATATAAAGGTCAAGTAAAGAAGAGAGCAAAGGAGACAAGTCACTAAGGAAGGAACAATTGGGCAGCATAGTGTTAAAAGTGTTTTCTGAGTCTCAGATCTATACATTTAGCTTCCTCCTGGATTATGTCTACTTCGAAGTTTCACAAATGTCCCAAACTCAATATACCCAAACTGAATTCACTCCCCTGATCTTATTCCCAAACATGTTCCTTTCTCAGTGTTTCCTATTTCAAATAACAGCAATCTCCCCAACTTCCCAGACCAGAAAACTTACCTCCCCACTATTTTTGACATCCAGCCAAATTCTACCAAATTTCCTTTTTTTTTCAAATCTTTTATTTACTCCCCACCCTGAGCCCATCACTACCTGAGCTCAGACCAGCATCATCTCTCACCTGGCTTACCACTGTCTCTACTTCAGTCTCTCCACAAGGCAACCATAATCATTCAGGTGGTATTTGCTCAGGTGAGGTCACTTCCCTGCTTAAAATCTTTCAATGACTCCCTATTTGGAGGCAGGGGGAAAATGAAATGCAAGGACCTTATTTACCTCTCCAGTCTTACCTTTTGTATACTCAACCTTGAATCCCGTCTCTAATCATAACATACAATTCTCCTCAAGCACAGAACCTGATCCTCTTATCGATTAACTCCAATTTCTTCATGTCATTACTTTTCTGCTGGTAACACTCTTTTCTCACCCCAGCCTTAGTTATTACTACTCTTCCATCAAGACTCACCAACCTTCCCAATCCAACAACTGAATTAAGGGCCCTTCTAAAGAGCCCTTAGGCACCTTGTACTTCCTGAAGCACTTACTAGACTAGCCTTGTCTGTCTGCCTCTGGGCAACATCACCAACATCGGATTGCAGTGCCTTATCCTTAGTAAAAGGATAAGCAGTTCATCAATGAATACCAAGTATCATACCATGTACACACTGGTGTCTTAACTCTGGGCTTGTCAAATCCTTACTGTTTCTACCTAGCCCATACCCCTCCAGATTCCAAGCATCTAGAAGACCGCTTTAAATAAATGGTTGTCAGTTGCACACCAGAACCAACAGTATCAAAATCACCTGGTAAGCCTGATATAGACTCCTAGGCCTACCTCCTCATACCCCACCTAGTTCTGATCTAGTATACCCAGGGTGAAACTTAGGAATCTACACCTCTGACATCTTCTTCATGTGATTCTGACATGCAGACATTCTTGAAAAACACTAAAGAGGAGGAGCTCAATACTGCTGATAGTAGCATTTTAATTAAATGAAGTAGAAATCACTTCCTAAATCTTTAAGATTAGAGTCTGCTGTAACAAAGTCCTGAGTGTGACAAAACAATGCACTAATGTACAAAGGTCCACAAAACAAGCAGCCTTTATTGCAGTATTACAAAACACTTTCCATTTTGGCAATATTTTACAACATACTTAGCTTCAAGGGTTGGGAAGGAGAGGGTTGGGAACTAAAGGAGAATTTTAGTGGACATTTCTAAAAGAAAAACTGTCCCAGCCCTCCCACCAAATAAAAGTCCAAATGTCACTTAATTTCACTACCCAAGAAGAGGCCACGAGGAAAGCAGCAGGCAAAACTCTGGCAATTTCACTATGGATCATGTCAGAGACAAAGGAACATTCAAAACAGTCATCAGTATGGTCGGTTGCGCTGATCATTTCTGTAGTCGTTTCTAGGAATAAAAAATAAAGAGCCAGACTAAATTCTAATTTTCTACCAATGGGGTGCATCACAGTTCTTCAAGGTACTGGTGACTGGCATCAGCTTGACAATTTCTCTAAGGATGGCAACATACCTTATTTATTTCTCCTAGAAGGTGCTTACTTGGTAATTGTCTTATTAGTCTGCTTGAAGACAAACAAAGTTCCTAGAAGCTTTGTTATCTCTTAACTCTCTTAAAATATTCCCACCCAGAATAAGGACTCCAAACCACTGTATGTCATATCAGACCCTGTGCCGATTCCAGCCCTCCATAAACAGGGTGACATGGTAAAAAAAACGAAGCAAACACTTTCATGGAAGAATTTTGGATCCGCCACTTACTATGTGACCTTGGAAAAGATATTCAATATTTCTTAATCTGTAAAATGTAGAGTACCTCTAACATATGGGGTTGACAGAAGGACTACAACTAAATAAAGTATATGAAGACACTTTTAGAGGACTTGCCATACTGTAAAGTGTTCAACAGATGTTAATTATTAATAACTAACAATTATACAGTGCTTACTATAGGCCAGCTACTGTTATTATACATACAAGAATACTGATGCAATTGCCTGAAATTACATAGTAAGTGGGGGAGCTAGCATCTGAACCCAGACAGTCTCCAAACTGTGCTCCTAAGCACATGCTAGAGTAACCCTCCATATCCTAGACTGCCTCTCGGGTACAGGTGCTTCATATAATAATTGAATTCTTTGTATAATCACTATTTATTCAACTTTTTTCACCTCCACACCATTCATGTACACAACACATTCCAATCAGTACCATTAGTGATTTTCATCTGAAAAAGTAATACTAGAATCTCTAGAAAACAACTGCAGGGTAGCAAACGTAATTTGAAAAAGAACACCCCTCACTTAATAACCCCGGATTTATAGAGCTTCAAATTATCTCTTAAGCTCAATTATCTTTAACTCTGATGAAGAATAATAAACACACACAAGCAGGCAAATATAAAGATTTATGAATGAATTTCAAAAACAAAATAAATTTTGGAAATTGCTAAAATAGGAAAACTAAATGAATCTGTTCCATCCTAAAGGAGAGATGCAAAAAGGGCTAAGACCCTAAAACTGAGGAGCAGAGAGGTAAAAACGTTAACAAGTACATTCTAATACTCACCTTCCTCCCATTTTGCCTCCATAGCCACCTCGGTCTCCTCCATAGCCACCTCGGTCTCCTCCATAGCCACCACCACTCCTATCTCCCCCATAGCCTCCACTTCGGTCTCCACCATAGCTGCCGCCGCCTCCACTGCCACCACCACGGTCTCCTCCATAGCCCCCCCCACTTCTGTCTCCTCCATATCCTCCTCGGTCTCCTCCATATCCGCCTCGATCTCCTCCATAGCCTCCTCGGTCTCCTCCATATCCGCCTCGATCTCCTCCATATCCGCCTCGATCTCCTCCATAGCCTCCTCGATCTCCTCCATATCCGCCTCGATCTCCTCCATATCCGCCTCGATCTCCTCCATAGCCTCCTCGGTCTCCTCCATAACCGCCACCTCGGTCTCCTCCATAACCGCCACCTCGGTCTCCTCCATAGCCACCTCCTCGATCCCCACCATAGCCACCTCCTCGGTCCCCACCATAGCCACCCCCACTTCTGTCTCCACCATAGCCACCCCCACTTCGATCTCCATAGCCACCTCCGCCACTTCTGTCTCCTCCATAGCCACCTCCGCCACTTCTGTCTCCACCATAGCCACCCCCACTTCTGTCTCCACCGTAGCCACCTCGGTCTCCACCTCTGCCCCCACGACCTCGGTAGCCCCTCTCTCCACCGTAACCTCGTCCCCGGAAATCTGCAAGGTAGAAACGCAAACCAATTAGGCCAGCAGAATAATGTAAAGGCTTCTTAATGCTTGCTAGAGGTATTACATAAATACTGCTGAAAGGTTGACCTACCTCCTCCTGAGGGACGAGAATCCTCAGGTCTGGGCTCATTGCACTGATTGCAGGAATTTCTTCGAGCAAAGTTCATATTTCCACATGACCTAAAAAAAAGAGGAAAATAAAATGTTTCTCAACAATTTCAAATGGATTCAGAACTCCTTCTTGCATCCTCCAATTCCAATCTCGACTCCTACTCCCACCAAATTAAATAGGGTACTTACGGGTTAGGGCAAACCCAGTCCCCACTTTTGGGGTCTCCACCTCTCCCCTGAAAGCCTCCACGGCCTCTATATCCTCCACGGCCTGCAAGAAGTAAAGAAAAATCAGCAGCAAATATTAACAAAGAGAAAATGAACCGTATGGAAAGAACTAAGAACAAATATCAGTAACTAGCCAAACCCCCAAAATTAACCCATTTCACTAGGACTCTCCTTAGTTTGAGAATCTTAGTGATATAAAGACATACAACAAATTTATGGAATTAGACCCAACAGAAAAGAACAAGCTGGCAATAACTATCAGGAAACTTACAAACTGGTCAGATTAATTAGGTATTATTTAAACAAAGGACTTCTGATTTCCAGATGAACACCAAACTGCTGTACAGCTTTCCAAAGGGATTTCTAAAATCTTCTATTACTTTCTTATAGTGATGATGACTATAACTAATCTCCTACTGAAAGTGGGACATTAAAATAGAAGGAAAAACACATAAGAGAAAAAGAGGTCACACAACAGAAGTAAGAACATGGACTCATATTTAAACCTTTTGAAGTGTGCAACTAGTGACTTAATGGTTAAGTCTGCCAAATGCAGTCCACATACTAGGGGTCGGGGTCGGGGAAACAACCAGATGAGGAATAACTAAATAAAATGCTTCTTCCTCTGCTAGCCTTGATTTCTGCCTGCACCTTGCCTTTAACCCATTTCCCTTGTATCCTGAGAATACGATTATCATACACATTTTGTTACAATAGGATTAGAGACTAGTTTTCTTCAGAAACAACTCCAAGAACCGTTTTTGTATTTTACTTTCACACTGAAAACCAGTCAGATTTACTTCAACTTCAAAGAGCATGTTTATGTAAAATTAAATGAAAGACAGCAGCAAGTTTTCATTTTTTTTTTCCTAAACGGGAAATGGGTTAGGAGGAAAAAAATGCTAAAACTCTTTGTATAACTATCCAGGCCTGTGAGGAATGAGTATCTTACCTCGTCGCCCACCTCCACTTCCACCTCCTCTCATGAATTCAGGTCTTCTGGTGGCAAAGGACACTTTAATAATGTTGCCATGGAATTCTTTTCCTAAGAAAAGAGAAATGTTTCTGAAGGAAAGATACTCTACATCTCTACCGCTCAACAAAAGTACAAAATTGTTTTGAGAATTTTTAGTTTCAAAAGAATAACTGACATGTCCTCACAGAAATTCAAGCACATGTTAAAAAAAAATCAAGGCAATAAAATTAAAACATGACACAATAGACTGACTATAGATCACTGAAAGAGTTACTTCTTACCAAGAAGGAAAAAAAAACACCTTTTTTCACAAGAAAGTACAAACGCATATACTATGCCCTCATTTCTTAAAGCTAATGAGTATGTGTGCATGTATACATGTGTATGTGTACCTATATATGCTTACATTCATATATCTGCCAACTGTGTTTCTCTCTCATATAGAAAAACAAGATCCTGAGGGTCAAATGTGGAATGGAAACTCAGTTTTCATTACACATTCTTGGTACTGTTGAAAATATTAACACATGCAAATAGTATCTTTAAAAAGAATGTGTATATGATTATTTAGATACACGCACACAAACATATATTCTATTGCACCAGTGCCTTAGAAACAGAAATTAATCTCTTTATAAAGAAAAAGTGTCAAAGGATACATAAAAAGACAGAAATCCAGGAACCCTAGGCTCCCTGACCAAAGTCTTAGTTATTGTGACTTGCGAACTTTTCTTGATGTCAGATGTTACGTATGACAAGCACTATGACAAAGAAAGTAACTCATAAATCAGTATACTTTAAAAGAAATAAAAGGATCTGATAAGATCTGAACTATGGAGTAAGAAGTCCATATGCCCTATGGGCAAAAGGCATAAAACATTTAAACATATCATGAACGGCTCTGCGATTCATAAACTCCAATGAGAAAAAAAAAAAACTCAACACTTAGTCTTCAAGGTAGGGTGATGGGTCTGACAGATTAGTGCAAAAAAGGTAAAGAATACAGAGATGAGAACAAGTATCATAATCTCATCTATGAAGAAGTAAAGAAATACAAATATGTTCTGGAAAATACAAGTGGAAGAACCTCACACTGGAAGGGACCTCGGGCATCCATTAATTCAACATGGTAAGTACTATAGCAGAGGCAGACAGACTGAGTTTGAAAACTGACCCTGCCACTTAATCTATGATCTTAGAAATTATTTAACTTCTTTATGCCCCAGTTTCAGCTGTAATGTAAAATGAAAATAAGGTCTCATAGGGTTACAGTGAAAATCAAATTGAGTTAATGCGTGTAAAATTCTTAGAACTGCGCCTAACCCATAAACCACATTAAATACGCAGTCTCTGGTAAATATTGCTAAATTAAGTGAAAATAAAAAGTATGACACAAAACTGGAATAAAAAGATGAACTATTTTTAAAATACATTTAAAAAGACCAGATGATGACATGCCCTGGTGGCTCAGGTATAGTCTGTGGCTGCAATGGCACATCCATATAAAAGCCCCAGGACCCGGGTTCACAACCCTGGGCTAGGGCGAAACAAATAAAATGAACAAGTAAATAAATAAAAAAACCCAGAAATCTTTCTTCCTCCTCTCTCTCTGCCTGCCTGCTTATTTGCCTTCATTTCTGCCAGCTTCCTTCCTCTAAAAAATTTTAAGAGACCAGATGGAAATTTAAAAAAAATATACCAGTGTTTATCTCTAAGTAGATGTCTATGGATGCTTTACTCCTTTCTTCTGCCTCCCCACATTTTCTTATTTTCAGAAGAAAAAGGTCTCAGTATTTCTAAGTATGTACTAACTTTATATTTTAAGGGAAATTTATCTAAATTTAAAATGAATACAGTATCAGACAGGCCACACATCTACATCTATATCAAGGTGAACTCAAGGACAAGGCATGTCATAAGGAAATAGTCTAACAAACAAGAAGATACTGTATCTCATTTCAAAAGGTATATAAAACTCTAGCTTATATTCTTAATACCTACAAAAAGCAAACAAAAATACCCAGACTATCAGAACAAATTTTTGGCTTTAAGACTAGAAAACCTTTATACAAACAGAATGTTCAAACTACATGAATGTGGGCATGCCCTGGTGGCTCAAGAGCTAAGTCAGCAGCTGAGGCATTAACCATGTAAAGCTCAATGATCCAAGTTCAAGACCCAGGGCCAAGGGAAAACAAGCTATCAATTGATCAATCAATAAAAGTGCTTCCTCCTCTTCCTGTCTTCAAAAACAAAAGCTTCTTCCTTTCCTCCCTTAAAAAAAGAAAGGAAAAGAACTATGTAAATGAGGCATACCGTCAAACCAGTCAATGGCTGCTTTAGCTGAAGGAGGGTCATCAAATGACACTGTTGCCTCCCCTTTTGGCTTCCCTGTATCCTTGTCTGTGTACAGATTTATCATTGGTTTGCCAGTCTTCTTATTTGTCTGAGGAACAAACAAGTTGGTATTAGTACTTTAAGAACAAGTGAGGATAAATTACGTAATTAATAATTTTTCTTTTTAAATAACTTCACACATCTATACTACAACATTGTCTGCACCTAATAAAAACGAAATTATAGGAAATAGAAGAAAAGGAAAATTAAGATTATGTGAAAAACCAATCCATAAAAATATGTACTATACTGCTTTAC
The DNA here is from genome assembly GCA_004363575.1 of Solenodon paradoxus. Classification (NCBI taxonomy): domain Eukaryota; kingdom Metazoa; phylum Chordata; class Mammalia; order Eulipotyphla; family Solenodontidae; genus Solenodon; species Solenodon paradoxus. Next base: position 153,901 of record RJWH01000831.1, read on the forward strand.
CTATGTATAATAACCTTAAACACACACACAAATCAAAAATAGATGCTTCATGTGTGTATACATATAGCATAAAACATTAAAAAAAAGAGGTCAAGAATGTTCAACAAGCAAACCAATAGATGAACTACATTTGGTTGAAATGGGAATAAAAGACAAAGAATTTTTACTTTTTCAAACCTGTGAATTTATATATTTCATGTGTGATTAATTTTTTAAATAAACAAATGTTTCTTCTCCTCTCTTCCTAATTGCCTGCCTACTAGTCTTCCTTCATTACTGCTTATAACTTTCCTTTAAAAAAAAAATTTTTAATTTCTCAAAAGGAAAGGAGGCACATCATGGTGGAGTAGCAGCAGTTGGGTCTGCCAGCTCTGACCGAGCACAGTCTACATACATCCCAAGAACCTGGGTTCATGGAGCATGAACAACCAAACATAAACAACTAAATAAAAATAAACTTTAGAAATGCTTCTTCCATTCTTCCCCCTCCTGCCTGCTTCCTACCCGCCTTCATTCCTATCTGCACCTTTCCCTCAAACAAAACAAATAAGGAAAAGTGTAATTCAGACACAAAAACAAGAACTGCAAACTGCTTTCTAGCTGAAAATATGAAAAATATGCATGAAATAAATATGACACCTAAGTAAACAATAAAGTTTTTAAATAAAGAATTATATATTGAGCTACTATGTAGCACTGACATTAAACATCAAGACACAAAGTGACAAATTGAGTTTGCATATACTGGCATTTAAAATCTCTAAAATGATCTCACAGTCTCATTTGGGTCTCATAATTTTAAGAATTATGCATAGATGATTTTTAGGGCTTTAAGACTGAATACTAGAGCTACAGAAAAGAAAAATATAAACAAGGAATAAAATCTTCATGTATATGGCAAATTTAGCAAGGACCAACTTGACTGTCAAGTACATCAGGGAGTTTTTACAGAAAAGCCTCCTTGGAGTATAAGCTTATTATTTATCTATATAGCTTAACCAGAACATCTTAATAATTACAAGATTTTCAACACACACCAAACTTGACTCACCTTGATAATTCCTATTTGTTTAAAGAACTCCCCTACTTGATCTGTAGACACACCCTCCCCAAGTCCTTGCACAAAGATTGTGTTGTTATCTGAATTATCAGATTCTGAATCTAAGGGGGGAAAAAACATGGTTAATTTTACATATCCCTTGATTTTACTGCACCCTGTTTATATTAACTAAGAACAATAATTTATTATCCGACATTCAACTGTTTCTATGACCAAAAGGAAAAAGGACAAATAAAAGAAAAATCTTATATAAACATGCAAAGTGGTCACAACAGTTATTTGGTAGCAGATCAATTCTTATAATTAAACATCAGGTAAAGTAGATCAAGTCTACACTATGAAATACATAAACCCATTAAGGTAGATCTTACAATATTCACTTTTCAGATGCACATTCAAGACTAAAGCTCATAAAGAGATGAAGTTAGTATAAATTAGCATTCCTTTCTTTGTAGAGCTTTAATTCTTTATAACTTAATACTTTATGACTTTAATACTTTTAAGGTACTCTAATAGAAAATTCCCCAAATCTGACACTTTGGACTTCCAAGCAAGCCAAGCAGAATTGCTGGTTTCCCATTCTTTGCAATAAGCTTTGTATATACCAGAGGGTAGGGGCACCTTGACACACACCTTACCTTACACGCACACTTTTGGATTAGTACAACAAAGTAAGAAAGATGTATAAAAATTCAGTCCATCAAGGGATAATTCAGAAATTGCCATCCATATAGAATACTTTGGCATCTTAATAAAAACAAAAGTTCTGATTTCAATATATATTAATGTTTTTGGCTCAAATAGATCTTTAAGTCATAACTTTCAAAAGGCTCCATTGTAGCCTTGAATTTCATTTAAAAATAGCCATATGAAACTAGTGACCTCTGCCCAGAGCAAGACAATTCTTATATATGAACTCAATTTTCATAGGCCCATTAAGCAGACTACCAATTCAACATGTTTTCTTAAACACAGCTTTTCTACTTCTATTCCCCAATGATAGCAATTCTCTTAACCTAATTTGCAATAATTAAATAATGCTAATTAGCAGTACAAAATCAACTATTTCGTCACAAAAGAAAATGTAAAGCATGGGAAAACATAAACACAGCAATTTTCCCCAGCAGATTTTCCAATAAATCCCTTGAATTTTTTTTTTTTTGATATGCTCTAACGTTCTCCAGTTCAGTCAACACTATCCAACAATTAAAGCTTCCTCCTGTACTAGCAAATCCAAACACACTTTTCCCTTGAAGAAAAAAAAAAAAAAGGAAACTAATGTTCTTTTAATGGGAAGTCACAAATTATATATCTTACCAGCATCTGATCTGGGTCCATAATCCCTGTGACCTAAGGGAAAAGAAAAGACAAAGAAAAAAAGCTATTTAAGGCAACCCATTAGAAATCATGAAAAGATAGTAATAATAACCAAAGCATGAAAAGTCAGTACTTTCAAAATCCTTGAAAGTCAACCATCACAGATTTACAAAGTAATCATGTAAATTAAGTCTTAATAAAAATTTAAGAAATCAAGATGAATGTCAATTATTTCCTTAAAGTTGTCCCAGACGGCACCCACCACTTTGGCATTATTCTAATATCACTTCTGCTAAACTCTGGTTGTGAAGGCTGATTGGAAAACCTTAATAATTTAAAACACCATGTCAGCTACCTTTATCTAAAAACATAGTCAAAATCCAGTGAAGGTCTCATTCATTGGTCACCACAGACTCTCATGCAAATTCACTGTGTAGAAATCCATTGGACTATTTGAGATCAACTTTAGCTTTTCAATGTTTTCTTCGATATATATATTTGTGTATATATAAACATATACACACATATATAATTTTTTTAAACACACAACACACACCAGCCTCAACAGAGTAAGAAAGGGTTTAGACTGCGTCTGCGGGATATTGGTGGCTTTTAGATTTATATAGCATTTCCACTGAAACATTTTGGGATACTCAGCACTTACCACCAAAATTTTTGAAGCCACCGCGGTCACCACCACTGCAGAGGAAAAATTGAAGAAATGATTTCTTCCTTAAGTCTCTAATGTGCTGAGAGCCCTGGGCTCAATCTACACTTAACTGTCACAAGCAGAGCACCTAGGAAAACAGTTGGCACCTCTAATTTTCCAGTAAATTCCACTTTATAGACTTCAAAATGTTGCTTTCACCAAAGTGTTTTCCCAAGAACATATTTCTCCACAGGAGTGCCTTTCCGAGCTTATTAGAACACATCTAACATATTCTTATTTAAAAATCTTCCCAACCCCAAGCCAAAGGGATACTACTCAAATCAACTTAAAGCTGCAGGCAGAGCATGAAGAATGCTCAACTAGAATTAATATTCTTTCCAGGGGATTTTTTTTTTAAAATATAAGAAAAAGGAAAAAGATTAGAAGAACAATATAAAGCAAGGTTAAGATTTTTAATAGCAGAATGAGAGAGAGAAAAATTTGACTTTGTTCTATTGTGACACCAATAGTGGGTTTTTATGAGATGAAGAAAAAAAGTGAGGTACAAATATGCACAAAATAAGCCTGAATGAAAGCAGTCTTAAAATTTCAAATCATTTGGCAATCTGATAAAATGAGCACTAAAAGAAATCATAAATTAAAATTGCCTTTCTAGTCTATGGCCATTACATAAGAGCTACTGAGGTGATGCTGTCTAATGAACTAGATTCCGATTAGTAAATCACATTAGAAACAGAATGCAACAAAACCCACTATTTCAGCTGCCCACAAGAAAAGAATTTTATTTGGCAAATTTTCACTGCCAAATAAGTCAATGGTCCTTATATATATATAGTTCTAATATAAGAAATAAAAGATTTCTTTTATCAAGAAACTCTTAAAAATCCATATATTAATACTATAAGCTTCATATGCTGATGACATGGAAATAAAAATATCCAGTTTCCAGATGATATCTAATCATCTACTATTACCAATCCTCTTGGATTATAACCCAAGAAACTAATCCAATACTAATATCTCTCCACTATTTAAAAGCCTCAATTTTAGTGATTACCCTACCTTTTAGATGGTTTTTCCAAGCCATCGGCAAAACTACTGACTAAATGAGAAATCATTTTTCTTTCATAAATCTATTCTATCTGGATTTAAGAAAAAAATTTCCCCTTTCAACTGGCTTAGGTATAAACACAATCATCCTAATTTCCTATTAATGTGTATTGTTATCTCCAAAAAGCCTAAAAAGGAGAATAAGATGACTTAAGGCCAGAGAGACAACATGAACCTCAGGTTTTTCATATACATAGTTTCCTACTGAGCTTCTAGGGACCTCTCTTTCAGAACTACCCAAATATCCATCCATTCACTTATGAATTACCTGTATAGCACAGAACTCTTTAAGAAAGGGAAGTCAACAAAGTTCTTGAGATTAAACTGCCAAAATTCTAACTAGCAGATATCAAGACATCTTATGCCTCTGGAAAGGTGGAGCTCTAAAAACATGAGAGAAGAACTAGTGGAATGAGGCCCATATCCCTATATCAAGAAGTTAAAATCCCCAGGATAAAATAGATTTTTTTAAATAGGAAATTTTCACCACTGCTATAAGGGATACCTCTTAACTACTTCACTGTCATCCTGAGTACCAAGTTATTTATCTGGTCTTAACTGAGGAGAAATTTATAATTTCATACAACAGTTCTATTCTACAAAAAAGGTAACAGAATTTCTATTCTATTTAATATACTGCCATTCAGCATTGTAACTCTGAATAAACAGGCGCACATCCTGGCGGCCTAGTGGATATGGCCACCAGGTGCAGCCCACATGTATCCCAAGAACCCATGCTCAAGACCTAGGGCCAGGGACAACCACCAAAATGAACAACTAAATAAAAATAAATGACATTTCAACTTAAATCATCTTTACTCTGTGTATTTCTTTTATAAATATAACAGCTGAAGATTTCAACACAATGATCATTAATATGAAAACACCAGTGCATCCAAATTAAGTACTAATCTTCAAACTAAGAGACACATCTATCTCTAATCTACTTTCAAAATTTGGACAAGTCGGTAATTCTCCCTCGGCTTCTTCAGTCTCTTCTTCCATAAAGGTCTATATTCTTGCTACTCAAGGTGTAGTCCAGAGAACAGCAACACGGCAACAGAACCTCATGTCCCATCCTAGACCTACTGAATCAGAATCTGAATTTTAATAAGATCCCCAAGGAATTCATATGCACATTAACATTAGACAAGCACTGGTCTAGATGATCCATAATTCTATGTGAAACTTTGAAGTTCAAATGTTTCAACAGCTTTTTCTGTCCTTATTAGGAAATTCAATATTAGTTGTTATAATTCCTTATTAGTATATATATTTTATTACATAAATACTATAATTTTGAACAGTTAATAAATCTTAAGCAGTACTCACTATTAAACAGCTTACATAAGATGGGCCTGTGGTTAAAAATCTTTCAAACCTGCATTAAAGTTATAATTCCCTTTTCCATATACTAAGTCGAGGCCTGAATAGCAAATTAAGACACAAGGTACATAAGTAGCTATGAGTTAAAATGTTGCCACAACAAATTTGTTGTCTTTTCAGATAAACAAGCCAACTTGTACACACAAATAATTTCTGAAGTAAAGACATTTTAAGGTGAAACAGTAGAGGTATTTACTAGAAACAACATAAGCATTCTCAACAAGAGTGCAACTGCATAAGAAAATCAACTGTGTATTATGGATTCAACAACAGAAATGACAGTCCCAAGTTAAATACCACAAAGAGCAAGCTAGATCAGGAATAGTCTCTGAAAGTTCTTTCACTGCTGAAGAATTCCGTATTTAGAGAAAAAGACAGTATTGAATCAGTTACTCATTGAGAAAGGTAAGTTCTTTGACAGGTTATTCCCAATTTTTAATTTAAAAAAAATCGAAATATAAACATTCAAGGACTAAAATTGACAAAAGGACAATGCCGGAATCCTTATTCCCACAAAACTCACTATCTAGAGAGAAAAAGAACTTAGTTAAAAATTGAAAATGATGAGTTTTAAAAACTATGTGGTAAGTGAGTTTTCATATTAATAAATTCAGAATTTAATTTTTGGGGTCTGAGCACTTAACATTAATTCCAAATGTGAGTAATTCAAAGGATTTAATACATTCTCAACAGTAGTTTATTTAAGCTTTATTTTCTCCCACATCCTAAATGTGTGGTTAAAAAAAGATGTCTGGATTCAGCATTTGTTGGCATTTTAGAAGGTCAAGAATCTGTCATTGCACTGTCTAATACAGCATTCATTAGCCACATGTGGCTATTGACCATCTGAAATGTTGACTCTATAAACTGCAATTTATTCTAAAAATAAAACACAAAGTAAATTTCAAGGTCTCAGTATGAAAAGAATGCATAATATCACAAAAATTTTTATACTGATTACATGATAAAATATTTTGGATACGTTACATCTTAATCTAATATTATTAGAATGAATTATTAAAATGAGTTTTACTAATTTAATATTATTTTTTAATGTGAGCTACTTAAAGGTCAGATTAGTAGACCATATTATATTTCTACTGAGCAACACCAGATAATGAAACATGCACAATTTCAAGGGAATTAATCATTCTTTTAAGACACACTCAAAATTAAAAAATATTTTTAGGCTTGAGATTAAGGCTGAAACAGCTATTTAACTTAATGATATACTAATAACAAAAGTTATCTATAAAGTTCTGATAATTCTAAAATGTATTCATCATGATGCCAAAGTTAAAACACAGAATTTATAGTTTCAGGCTTCTAGTCCACTGAACTATCAGAGACCAATTTAGATGACAATTAGAAAGTCAATCACTTTTGCTCTACTTTTTCAAAGAAAAATATTGTTTCCTCTAGTCCCTATAACATTTACACATTTCTCCTCTGTATTTAGGAAGCTTCCTTTTGGTCTGAATTCTTCCCCCAATCAAGTAATCATAGAGCTTATAAGTCTAAGAATGTCTCATTCATTACCACACTCCCACCCATACACACAAACTATGCTCCTTCTTCAAATGTAGGTACAACTAACATTAGATGTTCTTCAAACATTCCCCAAAAGATCATATTTTCAACCTTGCTATTTTTAAGATGATTAGAAACACAAATGGGAATGGTGATGAAGACTAACAAAAAATGTTTAGGTATTTTGGTACTTGAATGCAAAACCAAAGGTGGGAAAATTAAAAACCTGGAACTAGGCATTTTTATTTAAATTCAAAACACTTTACTGCCTATAAATAAGCTAAAAATCACATCTTGAACAAGATATTATCATACACGAAAATTCTATGAATTTCAAATGTTGGTACCCATAAATAAAGTTAGAACTTCAACTATGTTTATGGACCACAGCCATATTTATTCATTTGTATATTGTTCATGGTTTGCTTTTGTCTCCACAAAAGCAGAGTTGAGTAGTTGCCAAAAACTGTATGGCTAAGAAAGCTTAAATTATTTACTATATGGTCTTTCACAGAAAAAGTATGCCAACCCAATAGAGAGTAATCTTCATCATTCATATGGACTTCTTAAGAAAGACCTTTCATGAACATTCCATTTATTATCTTGGTGGGTAGGGTATAAACAACAATTGGGCAGGACCACTTTAGGACCCTTTTCTATCCTGACTTGAACCATATCAGCATCGTTCAGATCTAATATATAGTGGGTTTTTATGTAACATTACATTTGAAGAGGCTTTAAGGCAAAAGATTTAAAAAAAAAAAAATTATGAATCAGTATTTTGGTCAAAACTTTTACTGAGAGGTTGCTGAGAGGTTATAAAAGTGCTTAAAAATGAGACTCCTGGATTGGTTACAGTACAGAATTTCCTTTTACAGGAAGACCATGCAAGGTCCTTTCAACTCTCTACCTCTCAGGGATCAATTATATATATTTTTAAAGAAGACTTCTCAACCCTCCTCCTGAAAAGAGGGATTCTACTATTCTTAGATATTGTCATAGTTTAATCTATTTGAATATAGATTCCATAACAAATGTATTAAAGACTATGATGTATGGTAAAACACATAACATTCCAAGGCAGCCAATTATCTGAAACATATTAACTGGAAAATTTAATTATGCCTACTGGTTATCTTGTTTGGGATTTTGTTTGAGGTAGGATACGAAGTAAGTACCATGTCACTTGACATTGTTCATTTATATCCACATGACAGACTACTCTCTTTAATAATGAAGAGGCATATAATAAAAATACTTAGTGATCGAGCAAAAGACTTTTAAAGTTCAAGATTTATAAAAGCATTATCTACTATGCTTTCAGTTTTGCCATATCAAAGCACTGTAGAATAAACAGAGATACAAATCAGTGAGATCAAATTTCTGACTCACTTTAAGAAATAACAGTGCTGTATGTAAGTTTTGTTTTTTAGGTCACCCCAGAAGACAGATATTCAGTCCCTAAAGAGAAAGTGAGTGAACTGGTACTGATACATTATTTTAATATCAGTGAACAGGCCACTGACAATTCAACTCCCAAAGAAAACAAGTAATCTCTTAAGTCTCTCTATTTTACACACAAATTTGCAACCTGCAAATTTCATCTGAGGAAAATGTCAACTACTTTTTCATTCATGTTTTTAAGGACAAAGTGGTATATTTACAGATATATTTAAAAGTAAATATAAATCAACTTTCAGAACATACCATAAGAAAATACTAGCAATGGAAAAAAGAAAAGCTGAACTGAAGTCATTCCTTTTTCATAGCTTAGTCTAGACAAAATACAAAATGGTATGTGGTAGTATATAAATTACTTCAGTAATTTTATTAATTATTTACTTATGAAGGGGGACAAAAGAAGTTACAGAAAATCTTTTTCATTTGCCAAACCCACCCTTTATACTCTATTACCTCCTACTATGTTCTCTTCCCAAGGGGATTCAAGATTAAGGAATAGCCCCTCTGCCCACCAATCTAGAATTAACTTACCTTCTTTTTTTTAACATATAAAACTTGGGATTACCAGAAATCATTTTTTAAGAGAGTTTAGATTCTGAATACCTCTGGCAGAACATAGTTAAGTGGTTTAACCACAACATAGTACGGAACTTTTCTTCACTGGTGTTTATTGTACACCACACAAATTAACTGTTAACACAGTCTATTCTGAGGTAATTGATGTAATATCTTAAAGACAGAATGAAATTTTAATTTCTGCCCTCTTTTCACAACATAATCTCTTTTGCAAACTAAATTAGATGCTAGAGTCAAACCAGCTAAGTAACATGATAAGAGAGAGAGAAAGAGAGAGAGAAGTAATAAAGGTATCTAACCTAAATACTTACCTTGATCCTGCCATAGGACCTCTTCCATCCTTGTCATATCCCCCACGCCCTCTACCTCCTCCCTGTGACCCGCCATATCCTCTATTATCTTCTCCATACCTACTCACATCACGACGGTCATCTACAAAAAAGAAAATATATATAAATAAATGACCACTGTCTTTTCTCACAAAGGTTTCTAAAACAATAATCTTAAATGACTCTTCAGGCAACACATTACCATTTTGAAAAATGGTACATGTGCACAGAACTCAAATGCAAATCATCATAAAACCATCTGGAATTAAGTGTTGAGAATTATATTTTTGTTAAATTCTATTCTGCTAGTCAGATAACAAAATGGTGAGATGGCTATTTGATGTGGAATAGTTTAAGTACATCTGGTACAAGAACCCCAATAAAGATGAAAAGCATAACCCTAACCTTAAAAAGTTACTCCTTTCTTCACATCAAAAATATTTAAATGTAAATCACCCATGGACAAGCCTTGACTGGATTTTCAAATAGATATTCGGTAAATATATTCACTGAAGACATTAGTGCTAGGGGAAAGCAAGAGGCAAGAATGACTGGTCCTTTTTAGGTGAAGTTAGAGAAGGCTAATATATTGGATCATAATTTCCCTAAATAAAGAACTGGTAATAGAATTGTCAAATAATCAGCTGAGACAACAAAGGAAATTCATTGAGTCAGTCATCAAAAAAGTCATGTAACAGCATGCCATGGTGGAGCAGCAGTTAAGTCAAGGGCCTCTAAAGGAGCAAGTCACATATCACTGAGTTCAAATCCTGGGTCCTCAGGGGAAACAAACAGTGTGACTAAATAAAAAGAAAATTCTTCTTCCTTCTCTCTCTACCTGCCTGCCAACCTACTTGCCTTCATTCCTGCCTGCACCTTTCCTTAAAAAATAAAATGAAGCAAATAAATAAAAGTAAAGTCTTATAACCAACTGGGAGTCTCCAAGAGGTTCAGAAACAGAAATCTAATGAACTAGCTTTGGACAGTCATAAAAGAAAACATGTTTAAAGTCACTCAAAATTTTTATAACTATTAAGTCCTATGTAGGTCTTTTAATCCAAATCTCAATATACAAATAATTCCATGAGGGGGGAAAAAAGAAAAATAACAGAGGTCACTATATCTTACCTTGTGTGTGGTGGCTGTAATTTTCTCTTTGTGAATGGTAGGATTGCTGATTTTGATTATAGGAATCATGCTGCTGATCATAATTTGACTGCTCATCATATGAGCTTTGATGCTGCTCATAGCCTGACTGCTGGTCATACGAATCTTGTTGACCATAGTCTGACTGGTCATATGAAGGCGCTCTTCCACCCTGACTAAACAGAAATCAAGAACTTGAAAGATTTTATAGAAAGATTACGCTTACTGCTACAAGTTGGTTGAGACTAAGAGGCCTAACCAATTAGACTTCAACCATATTTAATACTATTTTTTCATGGGAATCACTTAGCTTTTTTATCTACAAAATCTTAATCACCATTGGAATAACCTTCAAATAATTTCACTCTCACTGAAGAGGCACCACATTTGAGAAAAAAGAACACATTTATCTTTGAAATGAAGCAAAAATCACCATGGCTTTTACCATCTCCTTGAATTTATAAAAATTAAAGTTGCCACTAAGTATAATATATCTCATTCTTTAACCAACATGGTACAAATACTAAGTCCTTATTTATACATTCAAAAAGTAATTTAACACTTAATTTTAACACCAAAGTTATCACATATTTTTGAAACTATGTTTTTAGAATTCTTTAGAACCTACAGTACATTCCTATAAATAGCTTCTTCAAGGATGGTAAACTTTAGAAAACTAATAAATCTTTCAGATTTTAAGTCTATTGAGTAAGAGGACATTGCTTTCTGATGCCATTTTTTTTATCTGAAAAGCCTATCAAATAATCAGATTGTTTTCCTATTATCTCTGGCAAAGAAATGGCAGGTGGAATAGCATTTAGTCTCCTGCTAAGTATGAGATATAATCCACATACATCAGAAGGACATGGGTTTGTGACTCAGGGTGGGGGGGCAGGGTGGGAACAACCAAGATAAATAACTGAAATAAAATAAATCTTCTTGTCCTGCCTGTACCTTTCCTTTAAAAAAAAAAAGGGGGGGGGGTAAAGAGGTTAGCATAGCCTCATTTTATAGGTTCTTATAATTTTTTTGAAATTTAATCACAGGTATAAAGTAAAGATCCTTTTTTTTTTTTCCTTTTTAAAACGAGAGAGGAGGAAGACACATTTTAAGAAAGGAAGATGACAAAGAAGCACTTTTATTAGTTTTCTTGTATGTTCCCCCAGCCCCAGATCCTTGGACTTAACATGGTCTACACCCCAAAAGCCAGTTTATGCCTGAGCCACCAGGAAGCACCCCAAATGTCTAACATTTAATCTGCTTATTCTTAAACTATAATTTTACAAGTAACACATCATAAGAAGCAAATGACAATGCTACCAATTTTAAAATTTTTCAAAATACAATGTTATGAGGTACATACTCCATCAAAATTTTTCTGAAAAAAAGTGTTTTATTAAAGCTAAGAGTCTGTTGCTGTGAAACCTGTATAATATGCAAAATGTTATTTCCACTGAAAAACACAATCTCAGTATTTTAATTGTTTTCTTACCCTCCTGATGATTCCGTGTTTTGTTGTCCCTGGTTATTGTAAGACTGCTGGCCATATGAACTCTGCTTTTGATTCTCATAACCACCATAGGACTGTGAATAACCTAAAGATTGGATGGATAAACCATTTAGTCAAGGTTCTGAATTTTTTTTATTTAAAAGAGAAAATTTAAGAAACCAGTCCAACCTGATTGGTTTTGTCCATAATTGGAGTAGCTGCCATAGTTCTGTCCATATGAGGAATCAGTAGATTGCCCATAGCCAGAATACCTCTGAAATTCAAGTAAATGACAGTTACATCACCTACTTAGGATAAAATTACCTATTTAAGAAGAACACAATTTCTATTTTAACCTACTTGTGGTGCTTGTCCATAACCTTGGTTGCTTTGATTTCCACAGGAAGAATAACTGTAAAAAAAAAAATGTACTACTTGAAAGAAATGTACTAGAATTTAAAGGTTTAAAAGAAGCCTACATCATTCTCAACGTTCAACTGAAATACAAGCTTCTCTTCTAACAAACTTATTTTATCTCTCAGATTTTAAATTGGAAGGTGGTGAGCAAAATGACTATTAACGACATAAAATCATTGAACGTAAAAATGCCAAAATTTTGTTTTGGCAATCTTCCACAGATAAATTTTACCAAGGCTAAAAATTTCAATAGAATTGTTTGAGTGTGGATGGAAGAAAGTCCCTACAGAGCAGTTAGACACATAATAAACATCTGAAGCAAAAAATGACTTAAGTTAGCACTTTAATCAATTTAGCCATGCTTTATGAGATTAATTTATTCCTACCACTGCCTTAAATCTATCTCTAACTTCCTAGATTTAATTTACTAGAAAGGTAATATGGCACCAAAAGTCTATTTTAGTGCCTCAATAACCAGAGTACTATCATAGAATAAAATTATATTGTATCTCCAGTGTCATAGCAGAGTATGAGATGTAGTTTGACTGAAAGAATGTGTACCTTCTTGACTTCAAATTTCTTTAATTTTATAGCATGTAAAGCTCTAACACATCAGAAACAAATTTTCTGAAAGTTTATCTCCCCCCAAAAATAAAAAATATCATTTTAATATTTTAAAGTTATCAAGTATGAACAGAATTTCTTAACTTTATAAAATACATTCCATTGATTACTATATATATAGCATATATATTACTATATGCTATTACTATTACTATATGCTTCCTATGAGGCTAGTACTATCCTATGAGACAGAATGTTCTCATTAAGTTAAAAATATGATGACAAAAAGTAACTGAGATGCTATTCTGAGTATCTCAAAGAGTTACAAAACCTAAGCTGAATACTGCATTTTTGTAAGAAAAGTCTGCATATGTGCGTTCACATAAAAGCAGACTTCACTGTGAACATGGTAAAAGTCTTTTAAAAAAGCTAAATTTTCTATTTTACTGCTTCAAGAAATCTGCTCTGAAAAATTAGCATATGATTTACAATCAGAAAACAGTTTTCTAAGTAACTGCTATAGTTCAACTGTTTCAATTCTTTTAATAATTGTTTCTTTTTTTAAAATTCCCTAAAGTAAAACAATCTTTATACTTATGGGCTTTATTTTAATCGCTAGAGGATATCTGTATTTACTGATTCAGCCTTTTTAAAAAAGAAGGAAGAAATGTTTTACAGCACCTACATACAAAAGCTGACTCTCCTGTGACCAGCTAATACTTAACTCTTTAACACATCCAGACATCAAATCTCAGAAAGGAAGCCTAAATCCACCTTTTTCTTTCTTAGTTCTACTCTTTCACTGTATTATTCAAATATATATATATATATATATACTTTACCTTTGCTGCTCACCCCCAGACTGACTGTAACTTCCAGAATCTAAAACACATAAAAAAGATTTTTTCAATTTTAAATTACCTAAAATTATGTTCTTCAAAGGCTAGCTTTAGCTTGTATAGGTTAAATGTACTTTTTCACTCATAAAAAGAGAACTACAGAAAGAAAAAAAGCAAAACTAGAAATTAAAAATACTGTGCAAGGAGAAATCCAATAGAAATACTATTTGCTTTTATAATAACTACATCTTTGAAAACTACTGCTCTACAAAGATGTCTTGATGGTTATAATAACCAAGTGAATCAACAAGAAATAATCAGTGAAAATCCATCTATTTAACAAAAAACTCAGAAGTTCAAGCTATAGTATCTTTACATGCAAAAAGAATGTTAAAACTAATCAGGACCAAAATGGGGACAAGGAAAACGAGCATTCTGGTAATATTAAATCCCCAAGTTTACATTCATGAGCATATTCTCATGAACCCAACATATATACCACTCCTGTGTATTAGGATGCTTTGTCAGGAGCAACAAAAAGACCTCAGAAAACTTGGTCAAAACAGTCCATGTTTTAACCCGACTTTATCAAGTTTTCAGGGCCTTGTCCAACTTGTATATCAACTTGGCAATACCTACTTCTTGCTTCTTTTTTAGGATGAAAACTACCAGTGAAGTTGTGAATTAAGTAAATGTCAAAAAAAGTAATTTTTGAACTATGAACTTTTTCAATACTTCAAAATGTCAGTTACATAAAGAAATTTCCAAATTTCTATCCTTTAGGCTTTTACTCAAGATTTAAGAATGGCCTAAGTTTTAATGATGAATAAGAGAAGAGTAATCATTTAGTTCATCTGCGAAATGAGTCTCAAAATACTGACCATTAGGTCCAATCTCATTCAATCTGAAGTAAAACCATGTCATGGAACAGTTCCACCAAAAATCAAATCAATGGCTTTTATAGTCAATTTATATAAAGCTGCAATACAAAAACATTGCCACGGTAGAAGCAGGTGACATCAAATATGCCACTTTTCTGCAGTGTAGAAAATCTCTCATCAGACTGAATACAGCATTTTAACTCTTAATTATGAAATCCTGACACAAACTACTTTGCATAAGTGTGAAGGCTATAAGCTTATCTGAAAGAGAAAATTATGCATCATTGCCTTTGAGGTATGCATCATAACTCCAATGACTAAAGATTTATAATTAACAAAATAAGAAAAACATGAAAAACACATCATCTAGTAAGTTGTATAGACATTTACCAAATCATGAAGGAAATGTTTCACCTGAATGAGAAATTTAAGAATTATTAGGGGAGGAAATGCATAAGTAAAATTTAGGATACCCTGGAGATGCATGAAACTTTAAAGACATAAATGTGGGTTCTCCCGATAATTTTGAGTCCAAGGTTCTCATCATATGTACTCAAAATTACTTAAACACAAGGCACTTAGGTTTTATGACTCAGTCTCAGCTCTATTAAGTATTAGTCCTTAACTGTAACCCGATCATTTCAGTCCTCTGAAATTGTAAATCTGACTTTTTGGCTAGTTGACTTTAAAACTCCAGAAGATACAGAAATCAGAATACTGACCAATAAGCCTAGTTCTCAGTATAAATACTTGAGTGATAAAGTGCAGAAGTTTTTATTTATCAGTTTGTTATTTCTGGCATTTCAAACTGCTCATTATCAATACTTGACACTTTAGCCTTGTATATGGACCCCACATTTAGAAATCCTTTTACTTCCAAGAGTAATACAGGGTTTTTATTGTTTTTATCTTCTAATTACACTCCACTGCAATCAGGGCATTTCCTATACTATTCCTGGTATTTGTTAGGTATGCTATATATTTTGCTTTTCTCCCTGGATAAATTAGTTTACTTGTATACAAGTTCTGTTTTTGAAAAGAACTGTTACGTTCTGTCAACAACTGTATTAAGTCTTTAAGATGATGCTTTTCAGTTCTATCATTCATATTCTTGTTGTTTGGTCTGTCTTATCTATTAATTACATGAGAGGCATGTTTTCAAAATTCCCTGTTTGACTACAGACTGACTTGTCAATTCTTATAATTATTTGTTGTTTTCCGTATTTTGAGAATCTAGTATTAGGATATAAAAAGTACATATTGGCATGCTTTGGTAGCTCAGTGGATGAGTCTGACACCTCTGACTGGCACAGTTCACAACATACATCACAAGGTCCCAGGTTCACAGCCAGAGGCTGCGGAAACCACCAAAAAGAAACAATTTTTTTTTAATTAAATGCTTCTTCCTCACTCTCCCTGCCTGCCTGCCTTTCTGCCTATTTGTCTTCATTCCCGCCTTTAAAAAACAAACATAAAACAGATTTTTATCTTCCAGATGAAATTTCATTTTGTCATTACATGAAGGCTATCATCAAAAATGTCCACTTTACTTTGACTGCTATCAATGAACAAACTTCTTTTTGGTTGTTGGTTAACCTTTTTCTAACTCTTAAAACTTAAAAAAAAAAGTTATTAAAGAAAATACAGGCAGAAATAAAGGCAAGCAGGCAGGCAAGACAAGGACTCCTTTACTTTAATTAGCATATTTAAAATATTTATGGTTTCAGTATATCATTTCTGAACAGCATACATAGATCATTTTGTACCAATGTAACAACCTTTATCTTTCGACTGGTGTCCTTAGTACTTTACTGCTAAAACCTTAAAACTATTATTTTGCTTCTACTTTTACTCTGTACCTTTTTACTTCCACTTTTTAAGAATCTCCAAATGTAATCCTTTTAATGTATAAGGTTCTACATAGTATTTGCTTTTTATTTACCATGCTTGCTTCCTCTGTACTGTTTTTTCATCCTACTCTTTCCTTTTGGATTTAATGCTAGTTCTTTTAGCAAAGACCTGAAAGTTGTATTCTTAATCTGGGTGAAAGTCAAGATAATTTTGCCTCTAAATTTCCAGGATCATCTCATTACTTTCCAGATTCTTCAAAAGCCTTAAGTCTATCAATATTAGCATTTCCCTATTTCCTCTGGGTAAGTTTCTGTTATTGGTATTTCATAACCTAGTTTCACATCACTCTAGATATGTCTCAAAAATATGATACTCCTTAATTCAAAACATTCAATTTTAGAAAATTCTCAATTATTGATTCTTCCCCATTTTCTCCTTCTCAAAATACTGAAGTGACATGAGTTTTTAATCTATTCCCCATCTTTCATTTTTCATCTCATCTTTCTGAGTTGAATTCTGGATATCACATTTATCTTCCACTTCACTATTTCTTCTGCTGGATTTATCTGCATTTCAGGTTATTCAATTATTTCATTTTTTTAAGTTATACTCTGTTCTTTTTCACATGTACATGGTCCCCTTTTTCTTAACATCTTGATTCCTCCTTTTAAGTTTTTAGCAATGTTAAATAATCTTTTAGGCTATCTACTAGGGGTTCTAATCCTATTTATCACTCTTTTAGTTGCTTTCTAAAGCTCTGCAATTCTTTACAGTAAAGTCATCTTTTGTAAGACTTGTTTTTTTGAAATCCCTTGTAACCTGTGCACTTCCTCCAGCAAAGGTTTTTCACCTGGGTCTATCAGAAACCCCAAAGCTATAACCAGTTGAGAACCAATATTTATATTAATTTCTTGGCTTAAGGTTTCCTGGACCCCACAACTAGCCTTATGAAATCAGTCCCATGTACAAATTCTCTGGTCTTTTTTTTTTTCCACTCAAGGACTGAGCTTGTTCTTATTCCAGTACAAAAGTTTTTACTAGTTCATTCTTACACTAAAGAAAGTCCTTCAAATATCCAGGTTTTATATAAGGGTTTTAGCTACCATAACTTAGCTCTTGTGGTCTAAGGCTTCTTCTCCTTTCTTTATAAGTGCTTAGGACATAAAACCCAAGTCTCTAAATGATGAGACCTAAGCCCTCTTCTCTAAGATAACCACCAAGTTGGCTCTAAGTCAGTTATGCTGGCTTCTATTTCACTTTTGGTAGCTGGGGCTTGCCCTTTCTTAAGGGCATTTTTAGGTGTTTATAGAGGATTTTCAAGTTATCTTGGTCTGCCATGCTGCCACAATGAGAATTAACATGACTTTTTTTTATATGTATAGTTCATTTCAGGTTTGTGATTTTAATTTGAAAGGTGTCAGAGAGTTCACATTTGTAAATAGTATTTGAATGTCTGAGAGTCTAACAATACTAATTTTATTACTTGGTGCTTACATTTTATTAGTGCTATCGGATAACTGGTTCGATGGTTGGGTCAATTGACAGATTAAATTTTTAAGCATAGCTTGGAATGTTTAAAGAACTAAATGTAATGTCATTAGTTGTTTAGGGGTAGTCTACTGTTAAAATTTATTAACTTAAACATTCATCAAATAACAGGTCAAAAGCATTACTTTTATACAAAGTCAAAAGTATTGTTTTTATACACATATTACAAAATATGTAAGTAAACTAATTCTACCTTTAAGTGACTTCAATTAGAAACAATCATTATTAAAGAATTCTTTTCACATGAGAAAGTCAACCTCAATGCACTCAAATTACAAATAAATATGTGGTATTCTGATCATTTGAAAATCATTATTAATGGGTAAACCGGGGTACACACTATTACACATTAAAAATCCTGAATACAATATACAAACAGTAAACCTCCAAAATTGAAGTTTCCATAAAAGTTACTCAGTCCTATAAAAATAGTTCTTTGTTTTATACCCATAACAATTAAAAATCAAGATGGGCCAAAAGTTTTTAATGAGTACTGCATCCATTGAAACTTAGTAAATTTCTCCTTAAGGGTAGGAGGATCTTTTAAGTTTTTTAAAGCCACGGACAGGTTATACATCCTCCTGAGACTGTACTTTTATATACTTCTGTGGAGCTTTTTGCCAGACTTCATTACAAAACATGCACCTGGCAATGTATGTCGTACCAATGTCTACTTTGGGGTAACAATTATTATGTGAGCAAGAATTAAACAGAAATGGAAAGCAACGAAAGAAATTGTGTAGTTGATAGCCTCTTACATGAGGTAAATACTGTCTCCAAGATTTTCTGGTTTCTTAATGTCAAAGTTAATCTACGTTTATCATTCTTCCTAGTTTAGTCTCTTCTCTGCCTGCTGCCTCCTTTTCATCACACATTTCCAGTGTTCTGCAGAATGAATTATTGGGGGCAGAGGGTAATTTAATACTAACATGTACTAAATATGTAAAAGACTAGTTTCTGGGAAATGTTCGCTTCTCCACATCAAGAGTGGCATCTGACTCTCACGATGTAGTAGTCAGGCAGCTGGGCAGCTGGGTCTTTGCAGTGTGTGACGTCGCCCAACCAACAATAGAAGGCCTTGCGTGCTCAGCTAGCACTGCTAAATCAAGAGAAGCACCGCGCTCCAGACTTTACACTCTGGTTTAGCAGCTTCTAAACTGGCTGTCCTCAAGAGACCAACGCCTCTTTTGCTTTTTTTCCCCTCACAACCGGGGCCTCTTCACCATTCAGTGCTTGTGGAAGACGGCCTACTCTTTGGTCTGTTTTTAGGTAAATGCCACATGTACCTAGAGGAGCCCATCAATAATAGAAAAGGCTCGCTTTCAAGCTCTTGCAGGAGCTAAGCTGGAGGCGAGAGAAGGCTGAAGAGGAAGTTGAACGACAGACAAATGTGTATGCTCTAAGTCAACCTGGGCAGTTACTGCGGATGGGGAGGACGCGAGGTGGATTTCGTGTAAAGCAACGTCCTTTGAATGGGCTCCCAGAGCGTCAAGGCCCCCACCTGATGAACGAGTCAGGAAGGCCCAGCTCCACTTCACGGATGGGGAAACTGAGGCACGCGGCGGCGAGATGACGGGCCCGAGGCCTCGCTGAGATGAGGCGGAGCGGAGAACCAGAAGCACCGATTCTCTCAGGCCGATGCTCTAATCACGGGCTCCCCCCGCCCCTGCGATGGCGTAGCCGGCCTCCGCCCCCGACTTACACACCCGCCCCAGGAGCAGCACATCTCCTCGGGGTCCAAGGACAAAGCCGAAAGAGCGTTCCCGCCGAGATTTGCAGATGGAGAGCGTTGGGAGCGTGCGTCCCTCCAGTCCAACATGGCGGCGGCCGCGGCCGCCCCCCCACCCAGCCTCCCTCAGGGCCGGAGGCTCTCCCTCGGGGCCCTCCGGCGGGCGGGAAGACGGCCCAACCCCGCCAGGCCCCTTTTCGCCGCGGCCGCTGCTCGCTGACGGAGTCACCTACCCGACATGACTAACGGCCGCGGCGCGGAGCCCCCAGAGCCCGCCGAGCACAAGGGATACGAAAGCCAGGCGGCGCGGCGGCCGGAGCTGTACTGAGCGGCGCGGCGGACTCCGCGGGACTGCGGGGCCTCGGCAGCCAATCAGGGGGCGGTGGGCGGTACCACGGGCGCCGCGGCGGGAGGGGTGCTTCCGTACCCCCACCGGCCTCCGGACGCGGCGGGCGTCAGATTGCCGCTCTGCGCGCCCCTCTGCGGACCGTACCATTATTGAGAGGGAATTGAGAAGAGAAAGTGCCAAAACCGCGATCCGGGTGGGGGAGAAACTGCACCTGCTTGCTCCGTCCCCCTCACAGTTCTGTTTCTCACTTTGTTGGTCTGATAGAATTCGAAGTCAGGGAGCGAAAAAAGACAGACCTTATACACACAGACCACAGAGTTAAAAAAGTCATCTCTCCCTCTGAGATTTCAGATGGTATACCCAGTCCGCCCCGCTTTCACTGCAGAGAGCATGAGCCGCCTGGGGGCGTTCTGAGCTGAGAGCGCGGGTACCTGAGGGCTTCCGGGTTTAACTACCTTGAAACACACACACAGACACACACAGACACACACACACACACACACAGACACACACAGACACACACACACACACACACACACACACACACACACACACCCCCAAAGCGATACAGGAATGATGGTGTGCATTAAAAGGAAATCACACACAAACCGGCCCCTTAGCATGTGTGGTAAGGGCGGGGTGTCAAGATTTAAGTTTTCAGTGTTAACAATAACTGCTAACTCTGGCAGGCATCTTACATCATCTCATTTAATTCTCACAGCAGACTGATGAAATATCCCCCGCATTGCAGATGAGAAGGCAGAATTCACTTGGCCTAGGTCACACAGCTTGTAAATGGCCAACATGCAATTCGAATCCTGGAACCAGACACCACTACCTGTGGGTTTAACCCTTATGATGTGCTGCCTAGTGGGCACTGGAGAGTATGAGGTGAGGCCAGTGAAAGCTCAGAGAGCAGGCAAGGACATTTTCCCTGAGGGCAAGGTGACATTTGAGCTAAACCTCTGGTGATGAGCAGAAACTGACAGTCAAGTAGGGAAAAGTGCTTTCCAGACCAATTGTAAAGCAAGTAATTTAATACATTTGGAGATTACCCTGAAGGGGAGAATATTTGGAGGTAAATAGTACATACATTAGAGTTTGTGCTTTATATCTAAGGCAGTGGGAACAGCTTGCCAGAGGACTTTTAAAGGAGAGGTGTAAGACCAGATTTGCATTTTCGGTCTCCAGTGTGAAGAATGCATGGAGATGAGAGGTGCCCCAAAGCTGGGAGACTAAGGTAACCAATGTAATAATTCTGGTGAGAAATAGCAGTGACCTGGATTTAGAGTGTAGCTGTGGAGATTGAAGTTAAGTCAAGAGATCTCTGAGATACATAGGTAGTAGATGGGCCAAGATCTGGTGACCAATTTGGGTGAGAGAGCTGGAAGAAAGGGAAAAGTTTGGGGTGAATTCTAGCTTCCCACTTAGACATGTGGGCATCTGGTGGTGTCATTCACTGTGACAGAGGAGGAGCAGGTTAGGAGGAGCAGGTTAGAAAAAAGGTGGAGCAGTAAATTCAGAATGAATGCCCTCAGGTCAAAATATGGCATGAGGTCATCTCCGTTCATTATATCTGTAGTAGTTGCCCTTGACTTCTGGATTTAGAGTCACAGAGTGTCCTAGATGGGTCCAAACAAGCAAAGCTAAAATAATCAAAAATTTTTTCTGAGCTAAAAATGATTTAACTATTTAGTATGCATATTGAAGTCATCCAGAGAAGATGGACATGTGTGATAGCAGGAGGAATTGCATTACTGGAGAAGGAAAGACTTTTAAGTTGTTCTTTTAATTTTTTGTTATTTGAAGTCTTTAAAACCTGGAAATACAGACAGTGGGACTCCTTAAGTTCGTACTACTATTCATTCATTCATGCAGGCATTCTTAACTGCCCTCTTCTGAAGTCTGCTATGTGTCAGGCCCTGGAAGTCCTGGATAGAGATTAGTAGGGAACACCAGGTCCCTGCCCTCCAGGAACCACAGTCTCATACAGGCTAAGTACAAACCTGTGATTCCAATCAAATACTGAATCAGCTAGAATTGGAGAGTAAGGAGCGGCTCTGAAAACATAGAGAAAGAGCACCTAGGTCACATGACGGAGGGCTTCCTAAAGGAGATGCCTCCTAGACTGAACAGGAATTAGCCAGGTTGTGTGTATCAGGAACAACATACTCCAGGCAGAAAGGGCTACATATGCAAAGACTAGGAAAGAACACCTTTCCAGGAATTGTAAGTGGTTCAGTTTGACTGGCCCGTGGAAGGGGAGAGGTGATTCATGGAGTAAAAGTAGACTGAAGTCACATATTAAAGACCCTTGGGTGCCTTGAGGAGGAGTTTAGATATTACATTAAAATAGTAAACAAAGGGAAACTTCTGAGGAATTGAACGAAAAGGGTCACATGTAGTTTTCTATATTATCTATTTTAATATTCAGTTATTCACATTTTATGAATTCTTTACCAAGGCGAAATTCTTTACCAAGTTCACACAGTCAAATAGAGACAGAACTCACACACAGACACTTGGCTCAAGCCCAACTTTATTCTTACAGTGTCCTTGGTCCCCCAAACTCAAAACAGAGAACTCCCAGGTCTGCACTGCTCTGGGGCTTCTTCCCAAGGGTCCCACTCTACCACAAACATTGACAAACGGACTCCCACAACCCCCAGCCTTCCAGGCTTTTGCCTACATTTCCCAACTGCAACACGCTTTTATCTTCACCCAGTCACCCTTTTTGCTGCAAGATCCTGCTCCCTCTATGTTTGCTGTCCTGGCCTCATTCTACATATTTAGGGAAGACAACAGGTATTTTATACATACCAGCCTTAGTAGAAGGTATCTGGGAAGGTCTTGGTACTAGGCCTGTTTGCTCTGAATTAATTCCTCCTTCCTTACAGGGAGTTGCCCCTTGCAGGTGTCTTTTCATTTCGGAGATCTCCTCAGGCAGCAGCTTCCAGCTGGACTTGTCAACGGAAGACCCAGTGGGAAATTAGATGGTAGATGAAAGGGAAGAACAAGGGTTGTTTTTCCCCCTCCCTCTGAGGCAGGGGTGTCTCAGACAGCGGCTGTTCTCTCCAGAGTGCCAGTCTCTGTCAGTGACTCTGTTTCCTCCGCTCCAGTAACCCCACTCCTCCCAGCAGCCCTCCCACCTATGGCTGGCAGCATCTTCTTGCTGTTGATAATTTCCAAGTTGCCTCTGTGCTCTGTGTGGCTTCCCTGTCCCTCCAACTCTGGCAGAGGGCCTTGTAGGACTTGTAAGTACTGTGAAGGTACTTAGAATGAGAGGAAAAACCATTAGAGGGAGCTGTTTGAGCAGAGACCCCTTAAGATGTGACCTTGCCATAGTGGTAATTCTGGCTGCTCACTTAAGACTAGACTTGGGAGCAAGAGAGAAAGCAGGGAGAGATCATTGTTCCCTCCAGAGAGAGAATAAAAACCAAACCACAGTGATCTTTTGTCTCTTTTGAAATCCTGTGGCGTGCACGGTGGCACCACAAAATCCAAGATTTGCCTACCTGATTAGAAGCCAATGTGTTCTTTAGTTAGGCTGCATAGTTCATCTCTGAAACCCCAGTGCCTCAGACATAGCCAGACTTACATGAAACTGTAGGTGCTACGGGGGGGAAAAAAAAGGAAGAAAAAAATCTTTAAGAATAAATAAATTCATGGTAGAAATAGTATGATTTATTTTTCTGACTTGTCTGCAAACGCCTCAAACTCAAGGACCTTATCTAGGACATTCTTACATCTCTCACAGGGCACAGAGTGGGTGCTGGGTGAGTGTTTGCTGAAAGAATGACAGTCTGCTCTGTGCCAGGTGCCACAGCTCTCCCACCCTCCACCACCTCAGGGGCCTTCCTGGAGCCCTGCTTCTCCAGCCTTCCTAGAGAGCAAGCCTCCCCCAGAGATTATGCTGAGGCTCTGCTGGGACTGCGAGGCGCCTTGTAAATGACCTGGCTGCCCAGTGCTCTGGACAGTGGCAGGCACTTCCTGTTTGGGGTGGAAAGGAACCAGACACTTTCCTGTTAGCAGGTCTTTTAAGCAAAGCAGCAGATGCTGAGCAGGTCACGGCCCAGTCTTTCAGGCCAGATGCCTGGTGGTTAGACAGCCTTTATGTGGAAGGGAAGTGGGGCACCGTGCCAAATTGGCCAGGCTTTTATTATGCTCCTTGCAGGTCCCCTGGGTCCTGGTGTGAGAAAAAAACAAACCAGAAGAGGTTGACACTGCAAATGGTGATGAGAATTAAGGGAAATGGGGTTGTCTGAGCTGGAGAACATTGCCTGAGAGGCAGTGGTCCTATGACTGTCCTGGGGCCAGTTCATAGGTGCCTCTGGATGTAATGTGCTTAAGTGAGAACCTGGGTGAAGAGTACACGTGTGCAGTGCCTGTTACTACAGTTATCAGTTCTCAACAGTTTCTAGCTGTCTAGCTTGCTCCACCTAGTAATTCAGGGCAGCAGAAAAGGCAGGAATCCTTGCTCTCCCACCTTAAAGTAGCAGAAACCAGAGGAGTCAGTTGACTTGCAAAGAGTCAGCAGAATGTAAACAAGTCAAGATTCAGACCAAGTCTGCCTCACTCCAAATTCCTTACTTTTTCCAGGCCTGTGTGAATAGTGCATGTGTATGTGAATACAGGGTGGCAGATAAGTAGATGTAGTTGTAAAAGTGACCCAAACTGGGATCACCCTGGTGGAATACTGGATTAGTCAGCTGCCTTTGGCCAAGAGCACAGGCCACATATCCCAAGGATCCAGGTTCAAGACCAGCAGCTGGGGTGAAAACCAAGATGAACAAATGAAAAAAGTGCTTCCTCCTCTCCCTTCCTTCCTTGAGGCCTGCCTGTCTCTGCTCACCTTCATTCCTACCTGCACCTTTCCTTTAAAAAAAAAAAAAAAGTGACCCAACTAATGAGATGACATCCACTAGTGCTAAAGAGAGGAAATTTCTGCCTCTTCTATTGGCAGAAGTAGTTGCTAGAAAGCCAGGGATTCTAGAATCGAGTTATAGCTAAAAGCGTACAGGGGCTATGGTGGATGACAGCTAAAATCTTCACAACTCTCAGGAAAGGCTCCCCTTCAGCTCTCCCCAGCTAATCTCCTATCCTCATTATGCCTATTATTGTGGGTTCTGGAAGTTGATCATTTCTTTAGTGCCTTTCTCTGGAGCCCAGACTGCCTTCTGATAAAATCTGCTTTGTGTTCTGCACACTTCCTGGGGAGAAGGAAGGGGCAGAAACAAAGCTGATTGTTCCTCATATTATGAAGAGAGAAACTGAGGCTCAGAGGGGCCTGTCCAGGCCCACACATCCTGCCTGATTCCAGGGTTCCTGGTAAGGAAAATATCTTGCTGGCCAGGTATTGCCTTCTGTGAGAGAAAAAGCACTGGCCTGAGCAGCTGCCAGCCACTCCCTTGGGCAGATAACAAGCCCAGGGGCTGGCACGGGTTCCACAGAAGTCCTGTCTATCCTCAAAGGGCTGGAGACACTGTGGAGATGAACAGGGTCCCAGTGCATGGAGGGAGGGGAAGCAGCTCACTTAGAAGTGGAGGTATGGAGAGGACTCCCAGCCCAGCTGGGTGAGACACCTGCAAAATTAGGGAAGGAGGGGAGGAAAGAGCAGACCCTTGGAAAACCTAGAGCTATCTTCCTCATAAACACTGGCATCTAGTATTTAGTGATTCATTAGGTCTGATTTAGGGCTCTGCAATCTGATTTTTTTTAAGGGGAGGTATAAGCAGGAATGAAGGCAAGTGGACAGGCAGGAAGAGAGAGGAGAAAGAAGTATTTATTTTATTTAGTTGTTTTTTTTTTTTTTTTTTTTTTTTTGGTTTTTAGTTGTTTCTCTGGTCCCCAGGCCTTGAACCAGGGACCTAGGGATATATGTGGACTATACTTGGTGAACTAAACTGCTAGGCTACCAGGGCATACCTGCAATCTGAATTTTCAAGAAGTGCCTCCAGGTAATTGAATACAGATGATCCAGGAAGCACATTTTATAAGTTTGACCATGTTTTGAGATTCCCTGCTCCGAAGTCATTCACTTCCCATCACTCTTCTGATACCCTGGTTGTGAATTAAACTTCTTTCCAATAAACTCCCCTACCTTTCTCATCTCCCTTTCCTCCTCAACCCTCTTACATTGTCAGTTGTTCTCCTTCTCCACCTTATCCAAAGTAATTTGGCTCAGGGTGTGTCTTGGAAAGTAAAAACATACAGCAAATCAGTTGTATAATTGCATGGACCCCAGATTACTGAAGATCATAGAATTCGTTGCTCTGTAACTTATGAGCAAGCACTAGAGTTGGGAGGGAATGAAATTCTCCTGCTATCCAGGTTCTAACCATGGAAAGATACAGTCTTACTGAGAAACAGAGACATCCTATGCAAAAGCATGGTTGAAGCCCAGGGTGGGTATCTGCTTGAATTACTGCAAGCATTTCCAAGTCTGATGGCCTCTCCAAGTGGTCACAAGCAGAGGTGGAGTGAGTAGAGGTGAGAAGCTGCAATAATTCGACGGAAGGCACAAAAGGAAAGCAGAGTAAGTCAACTTTCAAACATAGCAGGGACCAGGGTTAGTTAACCTGGAATATAAAGAAAGGCCAGGTCAGTTCTCTGGGTGTCTAGCCCAGCTTCTCCCAGCCCTCCTGAAAACCACTGCTTGCCACCTTCCCTTCTCCTCCCAGCTGAAATGGAGAACCCCTGAAGTGCATTGGAGGAAGTTATGGAGATATTATGTCTGGAAAAAGAATTGACAAACCCAGGGTTGACTCCAACTTGGTCCACAGTGTCCAGAGCACCAACTGGTGCTCCCCAGAGTTCCCTGCCCCAAAGCAGAGCTGTATCTGGCTTATCAAAATATTCCTATTGATCAAGGGTGTCATATACCATAGCATATCTGCAACTTTCTAACAATATCTCCACACACACGTATGGTTGCCAGATCAGAATAGATGATGCCTCGTTAAACTTGAAATTTTAGAGTAATGATGAATAGTTTAGTGTAAGTAAGTCCCTGGCATGCCCCGGTGGAGTAGTAGTTGAGAGCATGCAATGTACATTCCAAGGTTCCAGTTTTCCATCCTGGGACCAGTGGAAACAACCAAGACAAACAACTAAATAAAACAAAGTTAACTGCCTCCTCTGTCATCCTTCCTGTCTGTCTCTACTCACCTTCATACCAGCCTGCACCTTTCCTTAAAACAAAAAAAGGTATGCCCCAAATATTGTATTCACTTACATATATACTGAAAAATTATTATTTGTTGCTGGTATGTCTTGGTAGAATAGTGGTTTGGTCAACTGCCTCTGGTAGAAGCACAGTCCACATAGAGTCGAAGTACCCAGGTTCAGGAGGTGAACCTGGAAGAATAAACAAGATGCACAACAAAACAAAACAAAGTGCTTCTGTCTGTATTTTTATTAGTTAAATTCAGCAACCCTATCACCACCCTCTTTGCGAATCCCCCTCCTCCAAGCTCACTGCGGAACTTTGCCGGAATCAATAACCATGTCAGTGTGTTTTGTCTTTAGCTGAGAACCTTTGTTCCAGTCTGCTCAAACTAGACTGAAAGCTCTCTGAGGGAAAGGTCAAAGTATTGCCCATCTCTGAAACTCTGTTCCAGGCAGGGACTCTCCTTACAGGTGTGCACAAGGGTACTCGCAAAGAGGTCACCTAGATGGACAAAGAAATCCATCCGGAAACGCTGTGCGGAGTTGTGTCTGAGTCACTGAAGGGTGCCTGTTTCTCATTGGTCTGCAAAGGATAAGTTCCCCCGTTTCATTGGTTGGTTGGGAGGTGGGCGGGGTCTATTTCCAGTTACTTCTATTCAGAGGCGCCTTTTTAAAATTCACCCACTCCAGTGGCATCTTTTTCTAAATAACAGAAAACACATTCCGCTCGCTACCGAGGCCCTAAGGATTAAGATAAAAACACTGCATTGCATTTGCTTGGGATGTTTAGATTCCGCACACACTCATCTAAAACAACCTCTGCCCCTGCTTCTCCCTGTGGGCATCACCAGTCCATTTGCTTTTTACGGATTAGCAAACTGAGGTTGTAAGAAAGGTTGCAAGTTGTTCACAGTTACGAAGACAGATAATGAAAACAGTTTACTTTTGCTCAGTACAAGTTTAGCTAATGCCTTCACTTAAATTGTTTCACTCCACCCTTACTTACAACTATGTAAGATATATAAATATAAAGTCAGATACTTTACACTCATTTTCTCTTTTAATCTGCATGCAACTCTGGGAACTAACTATCATTTGCTCTCTTTTACTAATGAGGAAACTAATTCTCAAGGTAGTTAAAACCTTTGGCAAAGCTCACAAATTTACAGCCTACCAGTTATCAGATGCTTACTGCATAATGCCAGACATGGTGCTCAGTTATTACAGGTATTATTCTCTCACGAAATGCTCCCTACAAGCACATGATAGGGGTATTCTTATTCCAATTTACTGAAGAGAAAAATAGGTTCAGAGAGGGCAAGTGATTTGCCCGACTACACAGTCAACCGGTGACTGAGGCAAGATTCCCAGGACTAGCAAAGAAGCAGAGCTGGAACCCAGTTATTCTGACCCCAGCCCGGGCTCCTTTTCTAACACCCCAAGACCTCGCTCCCTACCAACCTGGTTGAAACAATGACCCTCGGGTAAGGCCAGGACCTCTTTTCATCGAAGTCTTAGGTAGCCACAACAGCCGGGAGAAGATCCTTCTTCCCTGCTCTCCCCAGAGAGAGCCTCATCAGACGCAGCAGCCGGACGAGAGAACGGGGCGGTGGTGGCGGGGTGGTGGCTGGGTGGCCATACGCCCCTGGGATGAGGCTCCAGGACTGCTCTGCGTTCCAGTGGCGGAGCGATGTGGGTGGGGCCGCAGTGCCGGGACCCCGCCCCTCCTCCCGGTCTTCCTCCCCGCCTCCGCTTCTAGGTCCCCGGCCCACCGACCTACAGGCAGGCATTGCCAAGCTGGAGGACTTCCCGCCGGGTCCCGGTCAATCGCCGCCGAAGAGCCGCTCAGAGACGAGCCGAGGCTGGCGGCCCCCCAGGGCCCACCCTCTGCGCGCGGGGTGGCGCAGGCTTGGCGTCGGCTGGGTCCGGGGCACAGCCGACCGCTTTCCAGCTTCCCCGTGCGCGCGGGTGCGGGCGGGATGGCCGCGCGGGTCGGCCTCCTGCTGCGCGCTCTGCCGCTGCTGCTGTGTGGCGGCCTGGACGCCCAGCTGGCCGGGCGCGTAGGCCAGGAGCTGCGCAGGGACGCAGAGGTAAGGGGTGTGTGCCGGCCGAGGGGTCCGCGTGCTTGAGACCCAGCAGAACTTACAGTCAGACCACCGAGCGGTCCCGTCTGAGCTGACACCGTGTTACCCTCCCCCTGTCCTCTGCACCCTTCACACAAAGAGCCTGGGGCAGCCTTCTCCGCCCTCCCAGGACTGGGATCACAGAGCACACCGAGTTCCAAGGATTTTCTTGGAGCCGGGAGGTAGCAAAAGAACAGACAGGCCAGAACTGAGAGAGACGGAGCCCCGGAGCCCCTGGCTGGCCCGCAGCCACTGTCCCTCGCGGTCTAGGTTAGGGAAACTTGGCAGTTCATCCATCAGATACCCCGCAGGCCTCCCCTCCTAGGGTCGGAGGCTGTGGAAGGCTCGGGATTGGTGAGACTGGTGCGTGGAGCGGGTCCTGCTGACTGCCCTGGACTCAGGAGACCGTACTAGCTTTCCTGAGCTGGTTGGTGCTGCTGCTGACTAGCCTGGTCTATCGGTGCCCAGTCTCAGAGCTGGTTCCTCCATCTGTGGAAAGCAAGAATAGAAATCTCTCAAGAGTTGCTTCTCAGGAGTTTGAAACAGTGCTTCCAGACTCAACTTGACAAAGGCAGCAGGGAGGTGGGGGTGAACCTTAAATATTTCTCATTTCATTTTCCTCAACTGGACTCAACTGCTTACTAAATAGGCTGCACAGGAAGTGCTTTCCATGAGGGAGGGACGGGTGTCCACTTGTTCCTCTGTTTCCTGTAGACAGGTGATTTTAATGATACACCAGTATCATTTCTCCCTGCCCCAAGACCTATCTCTGTCTATGTTCTTATCTTTTCATTAAAATTAGGACTGAGGTCTCCACTATTTAAAGGAGAGATGTGAATTAGTTCTAAATTACTGAATCCAGCACTCTCCCCAGAAATTCTTGTTCCCCTAAAAGCACCCCTAAAAGAGCTTCAGTATCTTCCCACTCCCCTGCCCTAAAAGAAACCAGCAGAATGAGGAGGACCCTCTTCGAATGGCTCTTTCTTCCACCTCCCAGCTCCCATTTACTGCTCTGAAAGATCTGGAAATGGCCCTGCTTCAACAAGTGGTCTTCTCTCAAACTCCTTCACCCCTTCCACCAAGCCCTGGTCTCTTGCTATTTGCTTCTGCTCATTTGGGAATCACTTTGTTTCTCTGAATTTAGAATCTTTCAACATCAAGTGCAGAATCCTTAGGGCCCCAGGAGAAAGCTTCTGTCTACCAAGCCAAGTCTTGTTAAGAGTCCCACCCCACTTCCCCCTGAGCCCTGGCCCCAGGCAACACTTGGCAGGAGAACAGAGGCAGTATCTCTGCTACCCATGCCTGTGGTGGTCCCAGATGGAGAGAATTTCATCTTGGGGTATGCTTGGGAAATGTAATATCTAGCAGATTGAGTCTCTTTTGGTCTACTTAACATAATTGGGAGAAAGGGATTTTTTTAACTCTGAGAACCAAAAATATTTCAAAAGTCTAAAAAGCTCTGGCAATATGTAACAAGTGTGTATGTGTCTGTATAATTATGCATGTACATATGTATGCACACATGAATTGGGGGTATGTGCGTTGGTGAGTCTATATGTGTTTCTGTGTTTGGTTAATTGCATGGATTTCAGTGTCAGACTTGTGTGCAAATTATAGGTAAATCATTTTAATGTCCGTGAACCTCCATTTTCTTCTCGGTACAATGGTTGTTGATGATGCCCATTCTATAAGACTGTGGGGTTCCACTGAGATAATGTATCTAATTTTTTTTTTTTAAGGAAAAGTACAGGCAGGAATGAAGGCAAGCCAAGGCAGGCAGGCAGGAAGAGAGAAGAGGAGGAAGCATCTTTATTTACTTTTTTTAGTTGTTCATCTTGGTGGTTCCCACCAGTCCAAGTCTCGAGTTCATCTTGGGATGTATATGGACTGCACCTGACCACGACTTCCCCAGGACATTGAAATACTGTGTCTAAAATGCCCATCATAGAGCTGGTCTATAGAAAGCAGCCTGCAGAAGGAAGTTGCTCTCCCCATTGCAGTTATTATTACCTTTATCATTGTTATAGACAGCAGAGCCACCCTGGCTTGTGATAACTCTTCTGCGGTAATAACGTAGGACAAAATATGTAAAGCAACTATTTTCAGCATTGGACAGCAGGCTGTGCAGGGCTGGAATTCCTAAGAGATGGTTTTGCTATTACTATGGCTACATTACAAATGATCCCCAAACTAAGTGAAGTCAAACAATCACGTACCGTACTCACAGCGCACATGGGTCAGAATTTCCAGCAGGGCACATTGGAACAGCTGGTCTCACACCAGGCAGCTTGTCACTGCTTTGCAATATCTAACATCAGAATCCTCCAAAGGCTGTTGGCTCACCTGCCTGGAAGTTGATGCTGACGGTCAGCTGGGGGCCTCAGTTCTTCTCCATGTGGGCCTATCCATGTGCACTCATTTGGGCTGCCTCACAGCATGGTGGCTGGGTTTCAACGGTGAAATGTTCCAAAGGTGAAATGTTCCAAAAGGGAGAAGCAGAAGTTGTGTCCTTTTCATGACCTAGACTAAGACGCTCATCACTTCTGTCCTCTATGGGCTGGAGCCGTCACAAGCTCCCACCCACTGGAGGCCAGGGAACAGAGACCCCCACAATCAGTGGGAGAAGTGTTGAGCTCCCCTTGTTAAAAAACAGCATGGAATAGGAGAGATTATTGTGGTCTTACAGGGAAACACAGTCATTCACCAAAGGGACCCTCATAAAGTGAGCCCCATCATCACCCCAGTTTCTTTTCTTGAGTGTAGCTCCCTGCACTTCAGGCACAGTGGTCCTGCTGAGCTGATGGGCACAGAATGAAAGAAATAAGACACGTCTGCTGTATGACTTAGGCTGGTCCCTTCACTCCTCCAGGCTGCATTTATTGACACAAGTGCAGTCCACATATGTCCCAAGGTCCCTGATTCAAGCCCAGGGCCAAGGAGGGGGAAACAATCAGGATGAGCAACTAAATAAAACAATATAAAATGATTCTTCCATCTCTCCCTGCCTGCTTACTTGCCTCCATTCCTACCTGTACCTTTCCTTTAAAAAAAAAAATAATAATAATCAGGGGGTGAAATTTCATGAGGATTTTTCAACGACTTTTACATTTGTCAAGGAAAAGTGCAGGCAGGAATGAGGAATAGGCAGTGGGTAGGAAGGAGGAGGAAGCGCTTTATTTAATTTTATTTAGTTGTTCACATTGACTATTCCCTGCAACCCTGGGTCTTGAACTCTGGACCTCGGGATGTATGTGAGAATGCTCCCAGCTGTACTAGACCACTAGACCACCAGGGAACACCCTAAATGACTTTTTAAGATTCTTTTTGCTAACATTCTTTGACTTTGGTATGTTTTTATGTCTGTGTCTGTGTGTGTGCACGTGTATATCATATATACATTTCATCTGCCTGCATGTCCATGTCTGTCTGTCTGGATGTCTGCATGTATCCCCATGTCCTACGTGCATGCCTCCATGTGACCCCTCTATGCACAGAAGTAATAAAGCTGAATGCTTTCCAGAATGGGCTTTGCTTGGGAGGAGACTGACTGCTTACAAAGCTGCATTATCAACAAGTTCATTGTTGTCCACTTAGGAAAACTAGGGCTGCTCCCAACACTAGGGAGTAGGACGAGCCTCCACTGCTGAGCTGCAAGACTGAGAGTTAATGAATGACATCATCATCCTGGCTCCCTCCCATTCTCAGCCAGATCCTATCCTGTTCTTGGGCGACACCGGCTGTCCCAAGGGACTTACCTACCACACTTTGCTTGGACCATCTTCGAACAATCAGGCACCATGTCCAGGACCTGCCTTCCACTGGCTGGTGTATGCACATGTCCACAGCCACTCCCAGTGTGCCGGTATAACAGGGAGCTGGGTCATTTGTTTCTCCAGGGAGACATTGGGGCTCCTGTGGAGTATCCACCCCCAGAGGCGGTGTCTGTTTCTCATATCCTAGAGCCATTAATCTGACTTTTTGTGAGTCAGAAAGCCAGAAGCTGGGGCGTAGAAGCCGTTCCCAAGAGTTCAGCTCAGTGACTCATGTGTACAGGGTGAAAGAAGTACAGAATTGGCTCTATGGGTCCCAGAGGACCATTCAATGGAGGAAAAGCAAGTTTCATGCCAGTTTGAAAACCAAGCAATCTAGCAAAAGTAGGGTAGTGGAGGCAGGAACACAGCAGGAAAAGAGGGTTAGACAACTCCTAAACTCAGTTTTGATTAGGGCACTTTTATGTCCTAAACTTAGGCCCACGAGCCTAGTGAAGACCATGGGTCTATACAGTATGGTTATTTGTCATTAGAAAAAATATAAGGGCACACCCTGTTGGATAGCCACTTGGTCAGCTGCCTTCGGCCAGCATAATCCTCATACATCCCAAGCAGCCTGGTTCATGTCCTGGGGCCAGGAGGAAAACCAAAATGAGCAACTAAATAAAAATTCTTTTTCCTCTTCTCTATTCTCTTCCTGCCTGCCTGCCTCTGCTCCCCTTCACTCCTTTCTGTAGCTTTCTTCTTGTAAAAGCCAAGTTTGCCGCCTGCCAGTTTCTTCCCTCTGCTCTGCCCTGGTCCCTGAGACAGAAAGAATCCAGCTAGAAACACTCCCAGTTTTGCCTTTTGCTTCTGTGAGGGCCATCTCTCCAATGGAAAGAGCAGCTGGGCCCCTGCTCCTTCCCTTTTAAAGCCTCGAAGTCTTATTTGAACGTGGAGTAACATCTTGGAGGGACATGGTGGGGGAAGTGTCAGGAGAGGACTCAGTGTAGCCTCTTTCGCTCACTAGGGTCCTTCCATGACACTGCACTCCCCTGAGACTTACCTTGCTTAGCATTAAAATGAGAATAACCTAGGTCCTGTATATATTCTTATAAGTTGGTACTCAAAATACGTGTAACTCCCTTAAAACTTCTAGAATAGCCAAGGACTCCCTGTGCTCTGGATTACCCAGAAACTTTCTTATTTATATAACATGCCAAGACTGAATGCCAACTATCATCCTTTGCATCTTGACTTGGCTAAAATTAAAGATAAACTGAACGATAAGCACAATCAACTAAAATCATAGCGAAACAATGTGAGATGGAATAAATCACAGGTAAGGTAGCGTGGTTTCTGTATGAGCACGCCATGGTGCATGTTTTAAATTCTTGGTGTCATTTTTGCTGCTGCCATCCTTCGATGTAGCGAATATCACATTCTGTGGACCTGAGATCAGTTGGCCCCTTCTAGACTCATCTATGAAGGGTCTCTTCTCACTACACTCTGCGACTACAGAGGGAAAAATTCTATTTTTAACGGGACAACTGTAATAATGCTTTCTGAAAGTATCCTCTTACTGGATTTTCACATTACTCCTAGGAGAAACATAAAGCAGTTTTCTCACCCTCATCTTATATTTTGGGGCACAGAAAGGTTAAGTAACTTTATCATAGTCCACACAGCCAATCAGTTGCAAAAGCAAGGCTACAATGGTAGATGGAGCTGTAATATGTCTTAGCTCTAATGGGAACAATATTGCTCCCCTCACTTTATAGAAGAGGAAACCGAGGCTCACAGAGGCATAGGACTTGCCTAAGGACAGCAGCAGTCAAACTCAAGATGCTCAGTCCTGTGCACATGCCGTGCCAGACCCATGACTCAGGCCTGGATTCATTTTGCTGCGCCTCATGGCTCGTCTTGCCCTGCTCAGAAATGGCCAAAATTTCTCCTTCCTTCAGGCCCTAAATGGGCTGGGCCCCACACGCCCTTCTAGGACATGTCAAGACAGAAACAGGACTAGAACTCTCAGAATGCTGATTCCATTCAGCTTTCTGGGTCCTGGTGGCAGGGTGGAGATGGGAGGGGAGGGACCCTTTTCAAAGACCCAGACACTCTCAGGGCTTTTCAGAAAGTAGCCCCAGCCCTGACCAAGTGGGTGAGGCAAGTTGGCACAGGCTTCTCGCCTCCAGTAGGTGAATCACAGAGGGGCACAGCCCTCCAGCTTCCTGTCCATTCAACTCAAGCCTTGGGCTCCCCAGGACAGAGCATGGGTGGGGAACAGGGAAGAAAGAAAAAATCCAGTGTTTGCACTGCAAGGCAGAGAGGAAAAGCCTCTGTGCTGCCTCTGCCAAGAGGCACAGTGGCGTCCCAGGTGGAGTTGAGAGTTCCTAAGAGAACGTAGACAAGCTCCGTGGAACACTGCAGCCCAGAGACGAAATGACTCCTCCAAGGAGGCAGGTGGTCCCACTGGGATGGGAGCTGGCGCTCCACCTCCCAGTCCTGTGTCTCTCCTGGGGTCCCTTTGCTCCCCTGTCTCGTAGCCCTGCTCTTTCTCCCATGCAGAAAGGGGTATTTCACTCACCTTTCAAAGGGAAACTGAGGCACAAGTGGCTCACAAAAGAGGGTTAGGGACAGCTCTAGAGCAGACCGTCACAACCCAACCTCCTCATTACCAAGGGATATGGGTCACCCTTCATGCAGCAGAATGCTAGAGTCCTCGGCACTGACCCTTACTGTATGTCATTAAAAATAATTTAAGTATATACATATTAAACATAAAATAAGGCATGTCCTGGTCGCCTAGTGGTTAGTTCCGCTGGGGAGAGTCCACGTACATTCCAAGGACCTGAGTTCAAGACCTGGGCTGGGGTGGGGTGGGGTGGGGTGGGGGAGACAGCCGAGATGAACATCAAAATAAAATAAATAAAAATGAAAAGAAAACATAAAATAGGTATCAGGGAATCCTTAAATCCTGATAATCCCCATTATAATATTTCAGTATTTTTCAATATTTTTACAGAAATATCCAATGTTGGCATGCCCTGGTGGCTTAGCAGTTAAATCCTTAGTCTCCAACAGGCACATACATCCACATACACCCACATACACCCACCTACAACCCAAAGCCCCCAGTTCATGAACAGGGGCCAAAGGGGAACAACCAAAATGGACAACTAAATAAAACATAAATGCTTTGTCCTCCTCTCCCTCCCTGCCTGCCTGCCTGTAGTTACCTTCACTCCTGTCTGCACCTTCCCTTTAAAAAGAAAGAAATAGGAATTGTCGAAATTCTTAAAATTTCTTTTTCTCATTATTTCGATCTCTTGGCTGTTGTCCTAGTCATGTGCTCACACTGCCTGCTGGGAATTCAGTTCTGCCTTGTGACCCACAGGGTCCCCAAGACAAGTCAGGAAAAGAGGCCCAGGACTTTCCCTTATGGCCCGCTGACAAAGGCCTCCACTCCCATCTTGCCCTCTACCCAGCCTTGCCTGCCAAAGTACCAGGGAAGGCAGTCCAGCCAGGAAACGAGACGCAGCTAGTCCATTCCTTTCCCTCCTCCCACTCTGGCCAAGGCTTCATAGTTTCAGAACTAGAGCCAACTCCCTGATAAGGGCTGGGTGGGTTTGGGGGGAGGGGACAGGGAGCACCAGCCTGTTGGCCTGTTACCCAGTTTCTCCCAAATCACTCACTTAGCAAAACTACTTCTAAGGAGACATTAGTTTCCTGGCTTCCTGTCAGAAAACACTCTCTCCATCCTCTTTATGGAAACAGAGAAGGCAGGGAGAATGAGGCACCTGGCTGGAGTGAGGCAGGTGTAAGATAGAAGACTGAATTGAGAACAGAGGTGTAGCTGCCTGATTCAAAGCCATTCCCACCTTACAGATAGGCTGCATTCCAAATGTCTGCTGTTAATCTTCTCTCTAAGGCAAATCGACTAAATGGACTGTTTATTGAGATCTACTATGGACTAGATAATTATACTAGGTGTTCATTGCTTTATTTAATCCTTCTGAGAATCCTGTGGGGTTAGTCTAGTTCTCACATTGTGGGTGAAGAAACAGACTAAGCAACGTTAAGTAATTTGCCTCCGGCCACCCGGCAGAGTCAGAGTTAGGAACAGCTTCTTACTTCCAAATCCAGTGGCTATTACAAATACTACACGGCTTTGAGCAGTTAGTCTTTCAGATGAAACCACTGGAACTCTTTCAATCCATTA
Organism: Solenodon paradoxus; assembly: GCA_004363575.1. Classification (NCBI taxonomy): domain Eukaryota; kingdom Metazoa; phylum Chordata; class Mammalia; order Eulipotyphla; family Solenodontidae; genus Solenodon; species Solenodon paradoxus. The sequence goes on from RJWH01000831.1 coordinate 191,414, forward strand.
TGCATCCTAAAATGGTGTCCATTTGCAGAGGGAAAAGAAAACAATTAGTGTTGAAATGCTAATAAATGAATGCAAAAAAACAAAAACAATAAAACGGATTTGGAAAGTGTTCTGCTGTCTAGAATAAGGAGTCCTTAGAGAACATTGCTTTATTGGGAAGATGGTGTAGAGAGCACTAAAACTGATGTAATGAAACCCACAAGGAACTGACTGCATCCCTGCAAAAGCTCAGGGGTTCACCAGTCCTGGCTCAGGGTCTGGTTTCTTTCTCATGATTTTCCTTGAAGCAGTAATTAAAATAGGAGCTGATTTGAAATACAGCAAAGAAAAGTAGGGAGGGGTAAGAGAACTAGAAAGACAGAAACTTATTTCTGTGTAGTCGGTACTGTGATTTTTTTCCTCATTAAAAAATAATCAAAAACCTCTAAGGAAGGTACTGTTTCTAAGCCCATTTTAAAGATAAAAAACCTGTGGTTTAGAGAAGTAACCTGCTAACTGGGATTCAACGCCATGAGATAGGCAGGGGAGGGATGGTTGCTGGGCCAGTTTTAGAAATAAGGAACTAAGGTTCAGAGACACTGAGTGACTTGTCAGAGGTCACCCAGATAGTTGGTGGTAACTGGGCCTGAGCCAGGTCCTTCTGCCTTTGAGCCCAGGGTGTTCTGCTCTAGTTCACTGACCCTTTGGTTCAAGTGGTGAGACTGGTCATGATGCTCCGCCACAGGCCCTTGGAGACCAAGAGAAGGAAAAGGATGCTCAGCGAGGGAAAAGCTGACATTCCTCTCTCCCCAGGCATTCCTGGAGAAGTATGGATATCTCAGTGGACAGCTCCCCAAAGCCCCCACCTCCACACAGTTCAGCAGTGCCATCAGGTAGGACAGAGGGCTGCAGAGGGCTTGGGGGTGCTGGAATGCAAGCTTGGGTGGCCTCTTCCTGGAAGCCTAGCCTCCCACATGCAGTCAGCAGGATGTGCATGGTGGCTCTGTCCCTCTCCTGCCCCCAGTCTCCTTTTCTCTCCAGGGAGGCTTCCTGCCCTCACCCTCACTACCCGCCCTCCCTCTCTCTCTAGTCCTTCATCACAATTCCTCCTGCCAGGGAGTTCCAGTGGGTAGCCCAGCTGCCCATCAGCGGTGTGCTGGACCCTGCCACTCTGCACCAGATGACACAACCCCGCTGTGGGACAGCGGATACTGACAGTCAGGCAGCCTGGACTGAGAGGGTCAGTGCCCTCTTTGCTGGGCGCCGGGCCAAAATGAGGCGCAAGAAACGCTTTGTGAAACAAGGTGAGCACTGTTTGAATCCAACTAGACGGGTAATCCCTAATGTCCTGAAGCCCCGTGGCCAGAAAAAATTAGAATATAGGACTCAGTCTAAGACTGGGCTTTGTCAATAACCACTTGCCTAGGGCAGGGGAGAGGAGAGGGGAGAGCAGGGGGCAATGGGACCCTCGACTTGAAGATCATCTTTGTGATCAGATGTTTACATCAGAAGACTTATACACACACTGATGGGCTCTCTCTGTAAGTGTTTTTCCGGGCAAACCCCACTGAGCCCACTTAATTCCTTGATTAATTTTCTAGGCAGTGACACTGTGACCAACATTTTCCCATTGTATTCAACTGGAGTAATTTTCATCAGAATCAATTCTTTTTCATAAGGACTATTCCACAAAGATGTGATTTTTCAATCAGCTTTATTTTGTCCGCAGCACATTTTTAATGACTTTATTGAAATATAATTCATGGATGATACAATTTGTCCCTTTAACATGTATGATTCAGTGGTTTTTCGTATATTTGCAGGATTGTGCAACCATTACCGCAGTCTAATCCTGGGGCATTTTTTATCACTCCCAAAAGAAATCCCACGTCCATTATCAGAGCCCCTCCCCAGCCTCCTTCCCCACAGCCTGTGGCAACCGCTGATCCACCTCTGCTTCCTGCTTCTATGGAGTTGCCCAATCTGAACATTTTACCATAGCCCATGCCATGTATTTCCACTTCTGCTGTTGTGATTTTTCTTGTAGGTTTGCTTTTTCCTTCATTTTTTTTTTTAAAGGAAAAGTACAGGCAGGAATGAAGGCAAGTAGGCAGGCAGGAAAAGAGAAGAGGAAAAAGCACTGTATTTTTCATTTTTTTAGTTGTTTGTACTGATTGTGCCCCCACATCCACCTAGGATTCAAACCCAGGGGTATGTGGCCTGTGCTTCTCTGGAGGCAAATGACCTAACCACCACTCCACCAGAGTGGAGGGCACTCTGAACCCTTCTCCTCCTCTTCCTCCTGTTAAATTCAATCTTCCAGGGTCAAATATTACAGACCTAAGACTTCTATGAAGAAGATCTGATTGTTTTGTCAATTTTTCATCAATAACAATTTGACTGCGTGCTTTTCACATCTTGATTGCACCAAGTCTAATGTTCTCTCATCACTTTTGCAATTGTCCAGATTTCTAACAAGATGGAGCAGTTAAGTCAGTTCTTCATCTAAAATCAGTTTTGCTATGAGCACTTGGGCCAGGGCCTCTTTTAATTTGCAGTAACGACATTGACCCAATCAGATCCCTTACGCAAAGGACAGAAGGCACAGAGTTTGTTTTCATTTCTTAGCTAGTTCGTAAGGAAATTGCAGGCCATTCCCCTCAGCTCTGAGGATGGCTGTGTCCAGATGCCAGTGTGTTCGCACCCAGTCACTCTGAACCACAGGATGGACTGACTGTTTTCCTGGCAGAGCATAGGGGTAGTGATGGAATCCAGACTCTGGGGTCAAGACATCCCTGATGTACACACGCTCTGTTCCCTGTGTTTCTGGGCAAAGAGGGGAAGGATGAGGCAGAAGGGAGGAGCAGTGTGAGTGCAGGAGGCCCTGATAGAATGGACAAGCAGTGTCCCTGGAGCAGAGTCTCTGGGTTCTTCCGTGTGACCTGTCACTTTGTTCCACAGGCCCTTTCAGGTGGCAAAGGGAGATGGACCTTGATTACCAGGTGGAAGGGGCTTGTTGTGAGAAGAGAGTGGGGCAGCCCCAGACAGTCTCCATATCTGCACATCCATGCCACATGATGACTCCTGGGCATTTAGGGCAGGACCTGAGCACTTGGGATGCTTCCTTCTGGTCTCATCTCATCTTCCCATCTCATGCCTCGAAGGAGGATCTGATGGAGTCTGCGATGGTCCAGTCTGAGGCATCCCTTTGGGAGATTTGGTCTAAGGCACCTCCCAGGAAGTAGCCTTACCCCATCAGCCTAGCCTCATTTTGCTGTCTGATATGACCCCTGCTCCAGACAGCATGTCCAGGCTCCACAGCAGCCTTATTTCCCCTCCTGGGTAGGAAGACAGCCCCTAGAAAGAACTGGTGGGCTTGGCAGGTGCACTTCCTGTGCTTTAGGGGAAGAACTGTAATAGCAGTTAGCACTTGTTAAGCATTTATGATGTGTTGAGCACGTTTCTAAAGAGATTAACTCACTTCATCCCATAACAATCCTAGGCACTATTGTTAGGTACTATTATTATCCTCATTTAAAAGAGGGGTAAACTGAGGGACAGAGAGTTTAGGCAACTTCTCCAGGTCACAGAGTGTGAGTGTACCCAAGTCTCTCCATTGGGAGGACTGAAGGAGAGTCCAGATGAGAAAACCCACAGAACCTGGCTAGGTTCTTAAAAACGATGTGGATGCCTAGGCCCATGACTTCCCATCATGTGGGTGAATGCTATGCTGGGTTCCAGGGTAGGGCTGCCAGGTCAACTACAGGAGGCCCAGTTAAATCCGAATTTTAGATGAACAACAAATAGTTGTTTTGTTTTCACATATTTCTTTTCTTTTCTTTTCTTTTTTTAAGGCAAGGTGCAGGCAGGAATGAAGGCAAGAGGAGCCTGGCAGGCAGGAAAAGAGAGGAGGAAAAGCACTTTTATTTATTTTATTTACTTGTTTTGGTTGCTCTCCTGCCGGGTCTGGGACTTTAACCTGGGACCTTGGGATATATGTGGACTGCACCCCATCATTATTCCACCAGGGTGTGCCATGTTTTCACATGTTTATACTGAAAAAAAAAAACGTTTGCTTATCTGAAATTCAAATTTAAGTGGGCATTGTTTGTGTACTTGCTAAATCCAGCAACTTCCATCCAAGTGCACCAGCCTGCAGGCTGATTTTCAGCCCCTCCCCCTGTTCCCACACAGAGCTGGTGGAGGAAGGGGACACAGCGTATCTGGTGTGGAAAAGAAATGGTATCTGGTGTGGAAAAGAAATCGATACAGACTGAGCACTCCCCCACATGCCAGGTAGCTTCACCACGGGCATGTCTTATCAATTCCACCTTGCAAATAAGGAAAATGAGGCCTGAAGAGAGAATGTGTTTGTTTACCCCTGGCCTGGAACCAGGTCCTTGAACTTTATGTGGTCTGCACCTTAGCCGCCTCAGCAGCCTGAGTCACGGGGTGCCTGGCAATCTGTTATGTGAGGCTGCTAGCAGCTCCGGGGGTTCCAGCCCTTGTTCTTCATCAGTGATCAGCTGCCTGCAGAGCGTGGGACCCGAGTTCTCCCCTAACCATTTGCTCTCTCCACCCCTTTCCTTTCTTTTTTTTAAAGAAAAGGTGCAGGCAAGAATGAAGGTGAGCAGGCAGGCAGGCAGAGCAGGAAGAGAGAGGAGGAAGAACAAACATGTATCTTATGTCGTTGTTCATCCTGGGTGTTTCTCCAGTTGTTCCCAGATCTTGAACCAGGGACCTTGGGATGTATGTGGACTGCACCTGCTTTCACCACCAAGTCACCAGGGTGCGCCCCATCCCCGTTCCCCGGCCCCTTCCCTTTTGTATTTTGGAGTGACTGTGGGCTAGGGTCCCCATGGAAAGCAGCCTTGCTGGCCAGGAGTTTGGAATGGGGCCTGAAGTGGCCAGGCCACTCCAAGGACACAAATCTGGAGGAAGACCTGGAGGAGGTTTGGGTTTCCAGCCAGCTAGCTGGTCCTTCCTTCCTGGCAGGCATGGCACTGACACCCCCATCCCGCCCCAACCCACCCGCTCAGCAAAACAGTCATTTTCTCTCAATTCCTACTGTTATTTGTCCTCCCCTTCCTCAAACACACTGGCAGCTCCACAGAGGAATTTTATCTGGAGACCTGTCACCTTCACTGGCTACCTAGAGAATTGCCTACCCTCTTCCTTTCCTGTTCGTGGAGTGAGGAGCCCCCCTAGCTGCCAAGAAACAGAAGGAGGCACCTCACACTGTTCTAGAGGTTTGAGTTGAAGGGGAAGTCTGGCAGGGTGTGAAAGAGGCCAGCACCAGCCAGTCCAGTGTCCAGTGAAAACTTAGAACATGACTAGAAGTGTTATTGGTACATAATAAACTCTCAGGTCGTGCCTCTGGACCCCAGGCCTTCCCTCTGCCTTCCTCATGTCCCTCCCTTCCTTAGAATCCTTCACTCTCCCCTCCCTGAGGGTTGGTCACCAAAGGCTGGAAGGGGTTGGGTGGCTGCCAGGACAAACAGGCTGGGGGAGGCAGCATCGCCTGGAATGGAACTTGGCTCTGGGGTGGGAGAAGGGTTAGATGTTCTCCTCCCTGCTCCATGGGGAAGAGGGAGGGATAGGACACAAATTTCAGCACCTTCAGAGCCCCTGCTTTGACCCCAAAGAGCAATGTTTAGACAAGTTTACAAGCCTTGAGTCTTAGTAAACGTGTCTCCTTATCTCTGTGGTATGAAACAGCGGAAAGGGCACTGGAGTCGGTGTTGGCCTGGGCTCAGGACCTAGATCAGCAACTCACTCATCTTGTGACCCTGGGCAGGTTCCTTGCCTGCATCTCAATTTCCCCAAAGCAGAACAGAGAAGTTGGGTAAGGAAACAGTAAAACGTCTACGATTTCCCTCCTCCTGCCTGGTTCAGGCCAGGACATCGCAAGACAAAGGGGCAGGAGCTTTGAAACTTCAACCGCCCTTTCCAGGGGACTGTGTCTGCTGGCATGACCTCCTAGCACAGCCAGCCCTGCCCTGCCCACTTGTGCCCCAGGCCCCAGGGATTCTGGTCCATTAGGGAAACTGAGGCCCAAAAGATAACCAGATTCCTGGGCACACCCAGGGCCAGAGTCCTGCTTTCCTGGCTGTACATCTTCCACTTGGGGCCACCCTTTCAGCCCCTGAGTTCACAGGGTTCAGGAACTAGCCCATGAGAAATGTGGAATCTGGACCTTTGAAGCACCCTGGTCCTAGGTGTGTGGGGAGCTGTAGATGGACCCAGACTCAATTGACCTGAGCCTCCCACCAAGTCTCAGCCTTCAGGAAGGGAACTGCAGTTTGGAGCAAAGGGAGAGAAACTGATCTAAGCAGAGATGGGAAATGTTCCCTGTCGGTGACAAAACACACCCTTTGTTCCATTTATTTTCACCTCAGACCCCTCCAGAGTCCCTGAGGAAGTAAGAGGGTGGGAAGAGGGGTCAGAGAAAGACCTAGAATAAATGGGTCTTGTGGTAGCCATAGGCCAGAGGCACAGGAAAGGGTGGGGTGAAGACACCGAGGTAGCTGGAGGGTGTAAGGGGTGGAGAGGAAGAAGGGGAAGGAGGGGCAGCAGTCATGCCTCTGGCCCCACGTCTCCATCTCGATTTGCTGGATTTGCTGCCAGCAAGAGGCACAGAGCAGTTTTCCAGCTCAGCCCAGGCTGTAGGGAAGGAGGAGAACCCAGACCAGAGAATCCTTCAGGTTGGGGGCTTTTCCTGGGCAAAGGCTGCAGCTCCCTGTCTCGTGGGACCTCCCCAGACCAAGCCATGAGGCTGGGGGCTCTGGGACAAAGGCAGTTCTATCGGTCAGGGCACAGTGACCCCCAGACAGCTGGAGGGCTTCCCAGGGCAGGGCTGTGTTTTCTCCATGATTTCAGAAGTTCCCTGGGGGAGGACCTACCGCCCCATCCCATGGGTCCCGGGAGCCACCCGGGTTCTGCAGCATGTCTGACTGACCAGCTCTCTGGGTGACAGGAAGCAAGTGGTACAAGCAGCACCTCTCCTACCGCCTGGTGAACTGGCCCCAGCACCTGCCAGAGCCCGCCGTCCGGGGGGCCGTGCGCGCCGCCTTCCAGCTGTGGAGCAACGTCTCGGCACTGCAGTTCTGGGAGGCGCCGGCCTCAAGTCCCGCTGACATCCGCCTCACCTTCTTCCAAGGGGACCACAACGACGGGCTGAACAATGCCTTCGATGGCCCAGGTGCTGACACAGCCTCTCTCCCGACCAGGAGGACCCAGGAGGTGGTCGGGGGCTGACAGTGGAGTCCTCACTCTCCCTGTGACCTTGGCCAAGCTACACCCCTACACCCCTCCCTGAAAGACTCCTCAGTCTCATCTGTAAAATGGGTACTGTGGCTCCTGCCCTACTATGTGCTACATAGCTGAAGGCAGGGTCAGATGAGGTTAGCATGGGAAGTGTTCTGCAAACTCTAAAGAGTGGCATCTATTCTGGGAGACACTTCCGAGGTCCCATCATCTACCCTCTGCCTCTAAACAAGCCTGTACCTCTCTTATTCTCCAGACCAAGACCCTAAAAACATAGAGGCCGCCACTACCCTACTCCTGCCCTCCCCCAGATACTACCACAGCCATGTCATTGCCGCAGGACAAGAGACATTCTACCCTGCGCTGCCCTGGCAGGGCTCCGCGGACTCACAGCCCGTCTGCTTGCCCCCAACTGGGGGCTTCTGACTAATTTCAAGGGCTGCCCTCCTCTGCCCACCACTGCCCTTCAGAACCTGAGTGCAGGCGCTGTGTCTTCCCCGGTGAGGAGAGGAGACCTGACTGGACCCCTTCTGTGTGGAGATGGAAGCTCCTGTATGGCCTGGGAAACTGAGCCCTCACCTCCCTTGCACTCTCCTGCCTTCCATCCAGATTTGGGAGAAATCTAGACTTTTATAGAATCCACATGTAACACACACAGGTGCTTTCAAGTAACACCTTTCACCCATGACGTCCACTTGAGATGTTTCTGTCCATACCCAAGCAGGGGTCTGGTAGCTAAGACAGCACTAAACTGGAGGTCAGGACGCTGGGCTCCCCTCACAGCTCTCTGATTTGGGACAGGTACTTAGTCTCTTTGAGCTTGGGTTTTTCCCTCTGAAACCTGTCTCTGCCTGGAGGACTTACTCTGAGAGCTGAATGGCTTCCAGTGGTCGGAATGACTCGAGGCTCGCCCAGAACAGGAGGCATGTATCCCTCCTACACATGGCCTGCTCTCCAGGCCCCTGACGGCGGCCGCTCACCGTCCTCAGTCCTGAGGGGCCTGGGCTTCAAGATGGCCACACTAGAAGGACCCTAAACAGTGTTACCTCAGCACAGGTCATAGCCTTTGCCCCTGGGGAAGTGAATCCTGAGGGGTGGGGCCCTGGACACTCCATATCTAATAATCTCCATCTGGGGTCTGCTAAAAGCCCGAGACTCACTCCTCCAGCCCACCTGCCTTACTCACGCCTATTGCAAGAGGAAGATAGAGACCCACAAACCCTGGCAGAGTTTAAACGCAGAATTGCAAGAATATATACTTTTTTTTTAAGAGAGAGAGAAAAGGAACAATTTTTTTTTTTAAGGGAAAGGTGGGTGTGCCCTGGTGGAGTAAGTGGTTGGGCCTAGTCCACATACATCCCAAGGACCCAGATTCAAGATCCAGGGTCAACAAGAACAGGCAAGAAGGAAAAATAAACTGCTTCTTCCTCCTCTCTTCCGGCCTATCTACCTGTTTGCCTTCATTCCTGCCTGACCTTTCCTTTAAATAAATAAAGGTGCAGGCAGGAATGACAGCATGAGTAGGCAGGAAGAGAGGAGACGGAAGATTTTATTTATTTTTATTTAGTTGTTCATCTTGTTTGTTCCCCACAGCCCCAAGTCTTGAATATGGGTCCTCCAGAATGTGGACTGCACCTGACGGGCTTAACCACTAAGCCACCAGGGCACTCTGAAGGCTTTTTGTTTGTTTCAAAGAAGGAAGAAAAATATTTATCTAATTGTTCATTTTTGGTTTTCACCCAGACCCCGGGTCTCAAACCCAGGTCCTTAGGCCATATATGGTCTGCACACCAGTGTCTCAAATACCTCAGCCACAAAGACTTGCCCCAAGGATATAAACGTTTTATTAAAGAAATTATTTGTGCAGGCAAACACGCCTAGGACACAAATCAAGAAACAGAACATTACTCACACCCCAGGAGGTCCCAGCATGCCCCCCTTTAGGGGTAATCACTATACCTACCCCTAGATCCTTTTGAAAAATAATTCCTGTAGGTGTTAGACTGCTATAACACACACACACACACACACACACACACACACACACACACACACACACAACCATTTTTAGTCCTCACTACAACCCTGTGAGGAAGAACGTCATTATCATCACTCCCATTTTCAAATCAGCAAGCCAAGACACAGAGGAGTTAAGCTACTTGCCCAAGGTCACACAGCTAGTAAGTGGAAAAACCAGGACTGGAACCCCAGCAGTTTGGCCTCAGGCTGTTTATATATCACGCTGGTCACTGCTCCAGATTTCAGCTTCTGCCAGGTTTAATTTGTTGGGAAATTATACAGCAGAAAACAGCTACACACACACCCCAGTGGCATCGGAGTGGGGACTTGGGAGGCGTCGCGGGCAGTGGCTTCCCCTGACCGTGTGCGCCGCCCGCAGGGGGCGCCCTGGCGCACGCCTTCCTGCCCCGCCGCGGCGAAGCGCACTTCGACCTGCAGGAGCGCTGGTCGCTGAGCCGCCGCCGCGGGCGCAACCTGTTCGTGGTGCTGGCACACGAGATCGGCCACACGCTCGGCCTGACGCACTCGCCCGCGCCGCGCGCGCTCATGGCGCCTTACTACAAGAAGCTGGGCCGCGACGCGCTGCTCAGCTGGGACGACGTGCTGGCGGTGCAGAGCCTGTATGGTGAGCCCTCCACCCGCGTGCCCGCTGCCAGTCCCACCCTTGCCCGCTGTGCCTCCAGTGCCTAGACATCGGCTCTTCGAATAGGAGCCCCATCCTAAGGACAAGAGCCTGACCTCCCTCTACCTGTCCTTCCCAATCCCGAAGCCTCAGGTTCCTGCTCCGGGCACCACACCCGCCCCTCCACCCCGCATACTCGCCTTAACTAACCCCGCCAATCCCTGTGCACAACACTCTTTTGCCTTCCAATTCCTGATCCCAGCCCAACTCCTAGGCAGTTCCTCTCTCCTCCCAGGTCCATCTCCAGACCCATCCTCCTCTCCATCTCTGTTCTCCCCAAACCCGACCCCAAAGCCTTCATTCCTGCTCCCAACCCCACTTAGGCTCCTGGATCTTCCCCAGCAGGAAGCTGCCCCGCAAGCCTGTTCTCTCTCCCAAAATAGCCCTCCCCTGCAGAATGTACCTGCCAGTGCTGTGACCCAGGAGCCTGCTGGACCCCAGGGCCATCTCTGCAGGGACCCTCAGAATTGTGGTTTAGTGGGCAGGGCCAGAGGCCTGGATTCAAGCCACCTGTCCATTCCTAATTAACAGTTGCTGTTGGCCAAAGCATTTCCCCGCTGAGAGACCTCAGTTTTACCTCTCTGAAAAGGGATAATAATGGAGGTCCTGCTTCCCTCAGTGCTGTCATATTAGAGGGTATGAACATAACCTGAGAAACCTATACAAATGTGATTTTATGCTATTTCATAAGTATCTACCATAGGCCAAGCATTTACCATCCATAAGACTCCCATGAGGTAAGTGTCTTTTTAAATCCACAGAGAAGGAGAATGAGGTTTAAAGAGGTTAGGTAACTTGCCCAAGGTCACACAGTGAGGAAGTTGATTCAGGAGTTGGTGTCAAATTCTAAGTTTGTTGGACTCTGCCTCACTCTCTCAAAGGCGAAGTATAAGCAATACAATCATATCATCACTGGCTGGGCCCTGGAACTCTGACCTCATTCCACAGGCATTGCCCAGGACTCAGGGAAGAAGACCTTTTGCTCATCTAAGCTCCAAATGCTTGATGAATCCCCCACTTCAATTTTTATCTTAGTAGGTTCCTCATGCCCATGTTATTCAGTAGGAGAGAGGACTTCTGGATTTAATGCCAACAATCAAAGATAACTGCTAGCCCTGCCCCTCATCAGATGATGATGAAAGGAACCAAGGCGGTGTGTGTGGGGGTGTAGCCTCAACACCCACAGCTCCCAACCAGTGTATATTCCCTTCCTCTTCTCTCCTTCCCCATGAAGGGAAGCCTCAGGGGGGCTCTGCGGCCATCCAGCTCCCAGGAAAGCTGTTCACTGACTTTGAATCTTGGGGCCCCCAGAGCAGGCACCCTGAAACCCGCAGTCCTAAATATTGCCAGTCTTCTTTTGATGCCATCACTGTAGGTAAGATGCACCCCCTCACCCCCATGCCTTGCTTCTTTCTTCCCTCCTCCCCCACATAGACCTGGGACACTGGTGGGAGGGATGAATTAGAAAATGCAGAAGTCCCAAGCCACGGGTTCTTCAGGGGAGCAAGCCCTCTGCCCCAGTTGTACGCACCCCAGTCTCTCTGGGTGACGTGGGAAGCTGGTCCCAGGAAAGCACCGTCCCTGGAAGGTGGGCAGGAGGCTGTGTCACTAAACTCTCTCGTTTCACACAGATGGGCAAGAACAACTGTACGTTTTTAAAGGGAGCCACTTCTGGGAGGTGGCGGCTGATGGCAATGTCTCTGAGCCCCGCCTGCTCCAAGAAAGGTGGGTGGGGTTGCCCCCCCACATTGAGGCTGCTGCAGTGTCACTGGTGGATGGAGACTTCTACTTCTTCAAAGGTACCACGTGTCTCCGACCAAGGTCAAATGAGGACAGACCAAGGTCAAATGAGGACAGACCAAGGTCAAATGAGGACAGAAGCCGGGCAGAGCCTCCATTCCAATTTGAACCCATAGCCCCAGGGAACTCTACCTGAAGAGGTTCCTTCAGAGACGGGGAATGGGGAGGGTGAGTCAAGGTTGTCACAGAGTAAGAGGTGGGGAGAGTTTCACAGAAGACTTTAGAGGGAAGCGGAGGACCCTTCCTGAGCAATTCAGCAGAAAGTCACACCTTCCTTGGAATCCTGCTGTGTGAGGTTGGGTATGTCACTGATCTCTGGTAGCTTGACTTTCTGGAAAGGGGAAAATTGTCCCTCAGGTTTTCTGGGGAAGAGGGATTCAAAGAATATGTCTGCAGAATCTGCAGTCTGTTACCCTAGTAAATAGTGTCCATTCAACAAACGGTGGTAGCCTTCTCTGCACAAGACAGCAGTGTTAAGATACAGCCGTGAACAAAACAAAAATGCCTGTTGTCACAGACTAGTTGAAATGACAGGGAAGAAAGCCCTCTGTCCATTCCTCATGGAGGGAGGGGCCTGCTGTCCAGGATGCGTTCTGTCTGCATGGCGGGCCCTCTGTTGACACCTGTTGGAAATCCAGACCCCACAGTCCTTCCCCTACTGTGTGTCACTAACCATTAATATAAGCCAACTTGATGATCACAAATACTAACTAGTAGGGGCGGTGCGTGGGACCAAAGAGCTGAGTTGCAGCTGAGCCTGGCTCTCCCAATGTCCCACAGGGAGTCGATGCTGGAGGTTCCAGGGCCCCAAGCCAGTGTGGGCTTCACCACGGCTGTGCCAGGCGGGGGGCCTGCCCCGACACCCCGATGCCGCCCTCTTCTTCCCTCCGCTGAGCCGCCTCATCCTCTTCAAGGGTGCCCGCTACTATGTGCTGGCCCATGGGGGACTGCAGGTGGAGCCCTACTACCCCCGAGGCCTGCAGGACTGGGGCGGTGTCCCCGAGGAGGTCAGCGGTGCTCTGCCACGGCCAGACAGCTCCATCATTTTCTTCAGAGATGACCACTACTGGCGCCTGGACCAGGACAAACTGCAGGCAACAGCCTCCGGCCGCTGGGCCTCAGAACTGCCCTGGATGGGCTGCTGGCATGCCAACTCGGGGGGTGCCCTGTTCTGAAGCACCCCCACCTCTTGGTGAACTACTGGTGTCCTCTTGGCCCCCCTGTGGTTCCTGCCCCAGAAACCAATTCGGAAGCCTCTGAGCCTCCCTGCAGAAGACCCAGCACCCAAGTTTGTCTCTGTCCCCTGGAGAATGCTGTTGTCTCCGTGCTGTCCCCACCACATGGAGGTGGCTCTAGGATCAATCCAAGGACCTGGTTGCCCTCCAAGCTTTGAGGATTTGTTTCTTCTGCTCACAGTGACGTTCCGGTCCAAGAGGCGGCAGCGCTGAGCAACCAGGGGACCACTTTGCAAGACTGATCCCACTCAAGACCTCCTAGCTCAGTCCTTGGAGAATTATTTAATCAGAGATCCTACCCCTGGAAAGCCTGGATGGGCTGGTTACAAGGGTCTCAACCCCTAAGGCCCTGAAGGGGGTCAGGACCCAGAGAAGGAGGAATACCTTGCAGGCCTGCTAGGCCCCTGCTATGTGTGGGAGCTGAAATAAAGAGGGGTCTCCAGCTGGTGGGCCTGGAGGTGGGACTCAGCCTTCCTTAGAATGTTTTCCAGGGAGAGCAGGTGGGCATGGATGCTGGCCAGCCTAAACATGCTCCTTCCCAACCAGGACTAGCAGACCCTCTGTGTGCGTGCGTGCGCGTGTGTGTGTGTGTGTGTGTGTGTGAGAGAGAGAGAGAGAGAGAGAGAGAGAGAGAGAGAGAGAGAGAGAGAGAGAGAGAGAGAGAGGCCTGCTTCTCAAAAAACAAAATAGCCTTGTGCCTCCCCTCACCCCACAGGCCAGATGGAGAACCATGTGTGACAGGGAGGGGACAGGGGCCTCTCAGGAGGTCTGTACTGCCCCAGGGCTGGGTGCTCTGCAGGCTGGGGAGGCCTTGTGCTCACAATGGCCCCATTCTCCAGGCCACACACACAGCATTCCAGAAGATCCTGCCGGCTGGCCAAGAATAGCTGGGATTCCTGGCGAAGGAGCTAGCTCCTCAGCCTCTCCGCCTTCTACCTCAGCCATGCTCCACACTCACATCTGGTTCTCCCCTCCACACCTGCCAGTGCCTCATTTGCACAGGCGTTGACCTCAGCAAGACCAGGGCCTGGGAGAACCTTCTGTCAGGGTCAACTCTCAGCTCCCCACAGGCATTCCTGGCCCTGTGCCTTCATTGTCTTCTCTGCATAGTGGGGAGAATGGCTTTGCCTGCTCTTGGATGCAAGGACTCTGTTCCTCCCTGTCCTGGATGGGGTGGGGTGCGGGAGGTGTGCTTGCTGCCCTTTTCCTTCTGTCTTGAACTCCAGGGGTCCGGGAAGGAGGCTGGGCCATCATCACTCTGGGAGTCCCTCACCTAACTTTAGGTACTTGCTTTCTAATTAAAGACTTTATTGAAGGAGTTGAGGGGAAGGGCAGGTTCTCAGAGTGAGGAAACACCGAGGTTATTTTCTCTAAGAGATCCTCTGCCCACCCTTCCAGAAGGACCTAAGCTACCCAAGAGATGAACGTGAGGCTGCCGCGGGACGCCACCAGGTGGGCGGTAGGCGCTGGGTGGTGCAAGGTGGGGGTGCCCTTCAGAAGCACCAGTGGAAGAGTGGGGCTCCAGTGATGCTGTCTCGGCACTGGGTGGGCACCAGAGGACAGGTGGGGACGCGCATCCGCCATGGTGGCCCTGCTTGCCTGAGGAGGGCGTTCCTGAACGGCGACTCTATGGGCTGTGCTGGAGGACCCCGCGTCCCCCGCGTCCGGGAAGAAGGGACGGTTGCGGGGAGTCTGGGGTCAAGTGAGGCTGGAGGACGCAAAGGCTGGACGTGGGGGCGCTCAGGGCCTCCTCGGCGGCTCCTGCCCCTCCCGAAGTCCAAGCCTCATCCAGATCCGGGTGCTCCAGGACGCAGTGAGCCACATAAGCCGGGTGGCTGTGCAGGTTCCTGCATTTCTTGCAAAAAAGGATCTCGCAGCGTGCACAGACCCCGGGGCGCGGCGGTCGTCGGCGCGTCTCCAGCACACACGGCTCCTCCGGGAGGCTCCGCGTCCTGCGGGCGAGACCGCGAAGCTCAGTACGCCGCACGGTGCCCTCCTGCCCGGGGCTCCAGCCCGCAGCCGTGCTGCCCGCGCCCTTACCTGTCGGCTGGAGCCGCCAGGCCGCCGAGGAGCACCAAGAGGCTGAGCCAGCCCCAGAAGCCGCTGTCCGCGCGCCGCAGCAGCGCCACCTGCTGGGTGCCGGATTCCTGGCGCAGCGGGCTGTAGGACACCGAGCCGCGCTCGCGGCCCTCTGAGCCCGCCGCCTCCCGGCACTCCACCCGGCCCACTGCCGCGCTCTCCTCCGGCGGCCGATCCTCGTCTTCCTCCTCCGACCCTTCCTCCGCCGCCTCGGCCTCCTCCTCGGGGGCCCGGGGCTCCTCCTTCTTCCACAAGGGGGTCTTGACGCCTGCGGGCAGCCGGACGGGCGGGGAGGAGGTCAGTGCAGGCCCCCCCGGCCCCCAATGAAGAGCCCGGGTGCCCTGGCTGTGGCCCACAACCCGACCCCCAAGCAAGCAGGTGTCCGCAGGACGGTGCGTACGGACGAGCTGCGCCGGGCCAGCAGGATTCCCAGAGAGGGATGCAGTGTGCAGAATTTACCCGGGACAGAGGGCTAGCCACCTGCCCCGAGTTCCCAGGTTCTCGTCCTTCCTAGCTGAGGATTCGGGGCAAGTCACGTCGCCTGTCAGTTCCGTCTCCTCATCAATAAGATGGGGAAAGTAGTGCCTGTCTCAAGGATTATTGTCTATGTAAAGTGCCCGGCCCGGAGTCAGCGTCGGAAGCCAGCAAGAGGGGGCAATGATGGTTGATGAGCGAGGAGGAGGGTCTGATGACTGCCCCCACCTTCCTAACTAACCCGTGGTTAGATTGTCAGTAAACATGAACTGCACTGGTTGGAATTTTCATGGGTGGTTGTTTGTATTTTGCTTTCCTTCCCTCAAAACCGGCCTTGCTTTGCCCAGCATCACCCATAGTCAGACAGGTGGGCATACATCCCCTCTGTATGATTAGAAAAAAGTGCCTTTAATAACAGCAGGGCAATCAGAAAAGGTGCCCGGTGTGGGTAAACTAAATAGAAAAGGGCCCCTTACCCCCAAGGGCAAACCAGTTAGGAAATGATTACTTCCTCCTTTTAGCCCCGGTTGTCAGCTGGATTCCAGCCACCACTGTTCCCTCTTGCTGGTCCCTTTATTCAGGGCACCAACTCCTGGACTCCAAGCAATGTCCCTGGCAGGCAGGCAGTAAGTTCACGGACTGACATGAAAGTAGCATGGCCTGGCTGGACAGTGTCCACTGCCCACCAACAAGTGCCCAGTACGTGCACGTACTGCCTGCTGAGTCTGGGGAGCCAGACTTGTAAGAAAAAGATGGGGAGGAGGAGGGGAGGACACAACTCCTGGGATTTGCCCCCAAAAGTTCAAGAAACATTTCTGTGGCTCCCTGCCCATTCTGTTTCAAGAAGATGGGGACACAGGGGAATGCTGATACAGTTCGTGCTCTAGCCTACATTTATTGAGCACCAAGTGCATGCAATCACCTTCATCACCCTCAGGCGATGAGGTAGGAAACAGGAGCCTCTGAAGTTCATTCAAGGCTTTCCCAAGAGGGAAGAAATGTTGTTTCTTTCAAGAAATGTTTCAAAGATTCTACCAGTTCTTGGTGTTGCTAGATTTGGAGAAACCAGGCCCATGACATTTTTATTTATTATTGAGGATACTTCTGATTGTGAAAGTTCAGACCTAGTGCACAATCAGAATAGGGTTCCAGGAACTTTTGGGGAGGAAGGGAAACTGAATACAAAGCTGGAAAGCAAAGCTGGGACTTTGGTGCTGGGTTATAGACTTCGGATTTTGTCCTTCCGTGGTGGGGACCCACTGAATGTTTTGATGGAGCGACTTGCTCAGAGCTGGGTTTTAGGACAGGACAGAGAGAGATTCATTTAGGAGTCATTACAGTGACCAGGGCCAGTTAAGATACAGGTGAAGATGAGGGAACAGATGTCAAGAATTTTGGGAAAGAGGAGAGGGCTTGAACATGGATTGGCAATTGAAAAGAGGCTAGATTTCTACTCAGGGGTGGCCATGGTGATGGGCTGCTTGGTCCACACTGGAGTCAGAGGTCCTATCCTCTGGCCCCCACCCTGCTTCCAGCCCCACTCACTGTGCTTATCCATCCTTCCCAAGGCTGTGCTGCCCTCTGATCAGGAACTAGGAGGAGAAGGAGCTCCCAGAACCCATAGAACTTGGTTGGTCCGGTCTCTAGGGCCTCTGCTGGATCA
This sequence comes from Solenodon paradoxus, assembly GCA_004363575.1. Classification (NCBI taxonomy): domain Eukaryota; kingdom Metazoa; phylum Chordata; class Mammalia; order Eulipotyphla; family Solenodontidae; genus Solenodon; species Solenodon paradoxus. The sequence goes on from RJWH01000831.1 coordinate 208,611, forward strand.
CAAGGGAGGGGTTAGAACCTTCTCTGCCCATAGGGTCTGCCAGGAATAGCTGCTTTTCTAAAACCTCCAACAGCTCTCAAAACACAGTGTCCCCTATTTTCCCTCTTTAGAAGACCATAAAAGAGAAGTGGAGAGTGGAATGGACCCCCCAATAGACTGAATTCAAATTTCATTCCACCTCATGAATATAAAAACTATCTGCCTTCCACAGGTTTTCTTTCTTCGTCTATAAATAGAGATGGTTGTACAGGGTCAGACTTTATCTGACCACAGAAAGCATCCCAAGAATAACACTTATTTTTTTTTGTTGTTTTAAGAGGAAGGAAGCAGGCAGGAATGAATATATTCCTGAAAGAGAGAGAAGCATTTATTCATCTATTTGTTCATTTGGTTGTTCTCTTGGCCTCTGGCGGCAAATCCTGGTCCTTGCATTTTGTGTGGATTATACCCCAGCTGCAGACTTAACTCCTGAGTCACCAAGATGTGCTGCGTTATGTTTATTTGTATCACACTCTCTCCTTCCCTTTCTGTCTTATCCCTATCCTTCCTCACTCCTGCTCCCTGCTCCACCCACTTCCAGCTCATAGCTTTAGCTCCAAGGAGCAGAGAAAATGACACCATGTCTAGACAGAAGCTGGGGTCAGGCAGAAGCCAGGTAGAACTCTGGAATGGGGGATGTGTGTGTGTGTGTGTGTGTGTGTGTGTGTGTGTGTGTTTCTCTGCAGGTCTGGGGAGGGAATTAAATCATGGAGCCTTTGGAACTCTTTCTCCGGCCTTCTAGCATGATGTGTTAGCAGAGACAGGAGTGTGCCGGGGCAGGGGATGCAGACCCAGCTCTGGAAGCTTCAGTCTGAGGGGATATCGTTGCTGGGTCAGGGAGATCCCGGTCTGACAGGGAAAAATGATATAGTCCTCCACTGGAGTCTGAGATGGAGGGGAATGGAGCCTCCCAGTTTGGTGGAGGCAGGTGGGTGAGATGCAGAACACAAAGAGACCAGCCCTTCGGGGTCTTCGAGTTACAGAACCGCGCAGGAGCTGAAACGTTACTTCGTTTGCAAGCTCGCAGCTTCATGGTGCTGCCAAAAAGCATGTGACTCCTGGCTCGGAGACAAGGGCTTCATTTTTCATGGCACAGCAGCGGTGTAGGCTCAGTAGCTTGGACGTGGCTGCCGAGCTCATGAACACCCCAAGTACCCGGGTTCATGACCCAGGGCCAGGCAACAACCCAGCAAGTAGTAAGAGTCTGCGGCGAGCGCAGGAGAGCAAGCAGCTATCCCGGGAGCACGCACCGTGGACGTGTTTGCTGCCTGCCTCCGGGGCCACCTTGGGCAACCCCTTGAAAGGGGAGCAACTGCGCTGAGCAGCAGAGCGAACTCAGAATCCACCTGAGCTCTGTGCAAGAGACAGTTTGAAACCTGATGTGGAGCTGTCTTTTATTGGCAAACTCAAGCACTGTTTCTGCTATTCACAGAAATTATATCTAGAGAACAAAATGAGGTGAGTTAGCAATTATGGTACTTTTAATATTAAATTTCAATTAATAGTATAAATAGCTTGTTTAATGTCTAGTATCTACATGCAACACAGAAAGGCCATATTCATAAAGTTACAAGAAGAATTGTCAATGAGGCAGTAAATGCTATCCAAGTGAGTAACAATATCTGTAATAATGTTACATATTTGTATAGACAGAGGGAATTGAGCCCTTACACTTTAAATATCTTATCAATTCGGATGTATTTGGTTGATCAAATATCAGAATACCTAACTAATAATGGTTCAAACCTTATTTTAAAAAAGACTCTTTTTTTTTAAGGTGCAGGCAGGAATAAAGGCACCTAGGCAGGCAGGCAGGAAGAGAAAAGAGAAAGAAACATTTTAAAAGATTTTTTATTTAGTTGTTCATCTTGGTTGTTCCTCACCAGCCTCTGGACACAAACCCAGGTCTTTGGGATGTATGTGGACTGTACTCGGCCTGAACTGGCTGACCTAACCACTACTCCACCAGGGTGCACAAAACCTTATAAAACGTATTGGTTTACTTAGGAAGTCTGAGATAGGAGGCTCCAGTATTGGATCAGTGACTTAATGAGGTTATTAAGGACCCAGGTTATTATCCTCTTTCCCCTCTGCCTTCCTTTTCTTTCCTCTTGGTTGCAAAGTGGCTGCTGTGGCTCCAAACATCATGGCCTCATGCAACCATGACCAAAGCAGGAAGAAAGGGTTTTGGAGCAGAAACTACTCAAATGCCCTCCAGCAGACTTTTCTTTGAACCTCACTGGCCAGTATGGAGGCACACGCCTTTTCCTGGACCAACTACTCATAAGAATAAATGGAATGTCCAAGACTGGCTTAACTGGTTGCAATTGGTAACTTTGGTCAAATAAGACTCATGAAGTAGTTATAAAACAACTTTTTTTAACTTCTACAGTCCCTTTGAACTTGCTCAAGGGGAGGAAATCCTCTTTCCCTTGTCCCTGGAGGACTAGAAAACTCTTAGAAAATAGAAAATCCTGTGGTCCCTGAAAGTTGATATAATGCTACATCTCCTTTCCCTTGGTGGGGGCCAGCCATGGCTGGTGGCCCACAGTGGGATGAAATGGGGGTAGAAGATAAGACCTTTCTCCCTCTGTCTGCTTCTCCTTCCTCAGCTGGCCATCTACAGATGTCTGCTCTCTCTTTCCAGTAGAGCATTCTTTGAACCCAAGAGGACAAACTGGATTCTGAGCTCATTCATTTCCTCTGTACCCCTAGGAAGCAGGTGGTCCATTTCCAGCCTCCCCTCTGTTATCCTCCCTAACCCAGGCCCACTGAAATGGCTCACACATTGCTCATCAAAGGCATGATCACCTGTTGATTTCAATGTAGTCCTTCACCTTTGTTCCTGCCCTGGAGTGATAATAAGCATGTATTTTTGCATTTTGCATTTTCCACACAGGGAGTCAGATTTCAGTTCACTGAGTCCCCCTAGTGACTGGAGATACATGTCAAGTTCTTTGATTGTCTCATTGAAGCTCCTCTATCTATCTCTTGTTGGGGAGGGCAAGGGGAGAAGCAAGAGATGATGGCATGTATTCCTTTCCTATTGCTGCTATAATAAATTACCATAAACTTAGTGGCTTAAAACAGCAATTGCTGTTCTTTTGCAGTTCTGAACGTCAGACGTTTGAAGTGACTCTTTGCGGACTAAATTCAAGGTGTTGGCAGGCTCCTCAATCTATTCCTTGCTTCTTCCAGCTTCTGGAAGCTGTTGGAATTCCTGGCATGTGGCCCCATCACTCCAGTCTTGCCTTTGGTCATCCCATCTCCGCCTTCTCTCATCAAACTACTACAACCATCTCATACTTATGATCACATCCTGACCATCTGGATTATCATCCATCTCAAGATCCTTAACCACATCTGCAAAGCCCTTTCTTTCTTTTTTTTCTTTTTTTTTTTGCCATATAAGATAACATCCAAGTGATCTGTTTTTGCATAATGCCTAAAGTGTAAGTACAGTCTTACTTATAACATCTATGAAAGATTGAAACCTCAGCAGAGACTTCCATTTTAACTATCATGATGGACTGAAACCTATCAAAGTTCTCTCTCTGGGGCTGGACCCAACCTCCCTAATTTCAAGGAAGCTCCACCTAGTATCTGAACAAAATTTGATTCTATTAGCAAGAAAGAAAAAGAAAGATCTCCTCTGTCTTGGGGCAGCCATTCTCCAAGATGGCGCCCAATGATCTCTGTGCCTCCGTCTTCATGTTCTTCTGTAGTTCCCTCCCCAAAGAAATAAGGTGGAGGAGCAGAGTGACCAATGACCTGCAGAATAATATACTCAAGTTTTACTGTGATACTGTAATACATACCTCACCATACTCTTCATCTGTGAAAAAGACCCTGCAGCGTAGGAAACACAAAGAAAATATGAAAGACCACTATCAGAAATGGATGGAGGAGCAGGCTCAGAGACTGACTGACAACACAACCATCGTGTTTCAACAAGATGAGATTCCTCCTACTCCAGTCTCTGCATCTCCTTCTGCCAAGGCCTATTCCAGACTTCCTCACCCAGAGAGGATGGCAGTACCCCATATTGGGGGCCCCCTGATGGCAGTGATAGACCCTCTTCCTGGTAGGATGATACCAGTGGAACCTGCACCTGGAATGAGGCCACCTTTCAATGAAGCCTCGGAGCCAATATGAGACCCACCCAGCCCATGATGGTGCCCACTCAGCCAGGAATGACTCAACAGCCAGATAAGGAGAGAGGGAGCCTCTTTCTATCAGTTTTACATTACTTCTTCTATTTCACCAAAAGATGGGCTCTAACTCTGGGCATCTTCTAATAGTATAACAAGGGAAGATTTCCTCCCCCTTCCTACCAAAGAGAGAAAATAGTTTTGGAGAGAAATAAGTGAGACAAAAAGAGCAATTTTAATTTGTATTGTGCAATGTTAAAATACAATTCTCAACTGTCAGTTAAGAAAGAAAGAAAGTGGTGCACCCTGGTGGGGTGGCAGTTGCGTTGCGCCAGCCACCTCTGGCAGGGAGCCTTCCACACAGATCCCAAGGACTTGGGTTAGTGCCAGGTCTGAGAGTGGGATGGGGACACAACCAGTGTGAACCACTGAATAAAAATAAATAAAGTACTTCCTCCTCTCTCTTCCAGCCTGTGTGACTACTTGCCCTCATTCCTGCCAGTAAAAGAAAAAGAGAGCAGGAGGGCAAGAGGAAGAAAGGAAGGAAGGGAAGGAGGGGAGGGGGAGGGAGGGAAGGAAGAAGACCTGGGTAATGGTCAGAAAACCCAGAGTTGATGTGTTAAGAATATGTAGAGACTGACCTGCTGAATGAGGAGGCACAACTTAGAATCAGCAGATGACTCCCTCAGCATTCCCACTCTCACTTTGGGGAACTGAAAACCTTGGAGTCACAGGACTTGGTGCTTACAAATGGGGAAGGGGCACAGGGGGATGAGCTAGAGGGAGGTCAGTCCTGGGTCATGATTGAGCAGGGGAGCAAATGCCTATCGCTTTTTATTTTTTATGTGTTTTATTGTTTGTTGTTTTTAAGGAAAGATGCAGGCAGGAAAGAAGAGAAGTGGGCAGGCAGGCAGGAAGAGAGGAGGAGCATGTCCTTTATTTATTTTACTTAGTTCATCTTGGTTTTCACCCCAGCCCCAGATCTTGAACCTGGGTCGTTGGGATGTAGCTGGACTGCGTTCTGGCCAAAGGCTGCTGTCCAAATCGCTGCTCCACCAGGGCACGCCCACATCCCTATTTCTTATAAGGTGGTTGGAGCAGCAGCCACTCGCTTTTCTTGAGCACAGCTCTAAGTAGTTATTTTCAAAGGTGCCCCAGGAAAAGCTGGGCAGGAACTTGTGGCCGGAATCCTAAGCTCCCGTCTTTATCTAACTGTCCAGACTCGAGAGAAGGGCAGGTTGTCAGACTGTAAATACCCAGGCAGCACCTCAGCATGGTCATTTTCCCATCACAGCAGCATAATCAATGTGGAAGCGAAGGAGGGTGGTTCAAGGCTGGGAAATACAGGGCACCGTGGCCCCTGTCTCATTCTCTCATCTGGGGAAAGCCAGCTGGCACGTCCACAGGGCCTTCTGGAGAGAGGGTCACAGTGTGAGCACCAGTTTCTGTGTTCTTGTTTCTTCATCCATAAAATGGGCACGATAATCAGTTTTGTTTTGTTTTGTTTTTTAAAGAAAGTCTTTAATAAATGGCATCGGGATAACCGGACAGCCACATGCAAGACTGAAGCTAGACCCCTCTCACACCATTCACAAAAATTAACTCAAAATGGACTAGAGGCTTGGACAAAAACTCTGAAACCATAAAAATCTTGGAAAACAACATAGAAAAGACATTCATGACATCAGCCTTAGAGAGGCCTTTGGGGACTCAACGACAGCATCAAGGGAAACAAAAATAAACAATTAGGACTACATCAAATTAAAAAGCTTTTTCACAGTGAAAGAAAACATCACCAAAGCAAAAAGACAGACTATTCACTGGAAGAAGGTATTTGCATTTCATATTTCCAACAAGGGCGTAACATCCAAAATATACAAAGAACTCATAAAATTCAGTAACAGAAAAACAGGTAATTCAATGAAAAGATGGGAGGAGGAATTGGAGAGACATTTTTCCAAAGAGGATATACAGATGGTCAACAGGCGCATGAAAAGATGTTCCTATTCGATGGCTATCAGGAAAATGCACATGGAAACAACAATGAGATATCACCTGAAAGACTGGCTATTATCCAAAAATCTGGAAACAACAAATGCTGGTGAGGATGTAGACAAGAGGGGACACTTACACTGTTGGTGGGAGTGTAAATTGGTGCAGCCCCTGTGGAGAACAGTGTGGAGATTCTTCTAAAAGTTGAAGATGGAAGTCCCATGTGATCAGGCCATCCCACTTCTGGGCATCTACCCGAAAGACACAAAAACACTAACTCACAGAGATTTATTATGCACCCCATGTTTACTGCCACCCTATTCACAATAGCTAAGAACTGGAAATTACCAAAGTGCCCAACATCAGATGAATGCACCAAGAAGATGATGTACATATATACAATGGAACACTACACAGCCCTTAGAGATGCAACGCTGTCATTTGAATCAACATAGATGGAACTAGAAGGGATGATGCTGAGGGAAGTAAGTCAGAAGAAGAAAGACATATACCAGATGACCTCACTCATAGGTGGAATGTGAATAGACAAAACAAAGGAACAGTGAAACATAACCAACCCTTGGACACTTGCAACAGAACTGAGGTGACCAATAGGAACTGGGACAGGGTGGGGGTGTGGTAAGTGGTGGTGGCGCCCACTGGACAATGGTGAAGAACTCTTAGTGATGTGGTGGGGGGCAGGGTGTGTTGACACACATCTGAGGAATGGGGACACTGCACATATGTAGAAACTGCACATGAGTTTATTTTAATTTATAAAACAAAGTTACTGCAATAAAATAATTAAAAAAAGAAAGAAAGAGAGAGGAAGCTGTGGTACAGAGGGCCACTTTGTTTATTATACTTTAATTTTTTGAGTATAATAATTTTAAAGTAATTTTTAGAATAAAATCTAATTTAAGGGAGTATATATATCGATATTCACTAGATTACCTGTTAAAGCAGAACAATTTAAAACTATTAATTCATTAAAATAGCAATACCTGCATTATATATTAGTATATGAAATATATTTTCAATAAAAATAGATTGGGGAGAAGAAAAATAAATGAAAATTAAATGAAAGGAGCAGGCAGGAGTGAAGGTGACTAGGAAGAGAAAAGAGAAAGAAGTATCTTTATATTTTATTTTTATTTTGCTGTTCACACTGGTTGTTTCCCCCCAGACCCAGGACTTGAACCCAGGGGGGTGTGGACTGTGCTCCTTCGGAGGTGACTGACCTGATCGCTACTCCACTAGACCGATCACACACAGCGTCTTAAACTGGACAGTACTATTTGTTTTCATATCCCCCAACAGTCGATTTTGTGCCATTTGTAATAAACCAGGGCCGTCTGTAACGTAGGGCAGCAGGGCAGTTGAGTTGCCCCAGGCCCAGAGGCCTCACAAGCCCCATCCTATTTCCGTCTCAAGGAAATATGGTCATTCTAGCCAATAATCACAGTCTTGATGTCCCTAGAAAGTAATGGAAAGAAAATTACCTTTAAAAGAAATTCCTGCCTCCTCTCCTACCTCTCTCTGCTATTCCCGCCCCTGGAGCTTCCTCTGCAGCGGCTGCTCCTCCGCCTGACGTCCTCCCCACAGGTCTGCAGGGCTCCCCGCCTCACCCCTCTCAGCTCTGCTCAGGAACCACCGTAGTGTGTGGCCTTCCTTGACCACCTTTGCACACCCCACCCACATCCCCACTCCTTTAGTCCTCTGATGATTTCTCTGCTGCCTGCTGCCACCTGCTCTGCTGTAGGCGTGTCTGTGCTGCCGCGCCCATCACCGACTGGCAGGTGAGCAGTTGCCACGAGGTCCTTAGACTACAACCGCCCAGGGCACATGGTGGGTACTCGAGAAGTGTTTGTGGAATGAGTGCTTGGCTGTGGCCAAGGGGTGCTGGAGCACAATGCTTGACAGTCCCTCTGCAGGAGTCTGTGGCTAGTGGGGATGAGCAGGTTTCCAGAGAAAGTGGGGGCTGCGGTGCCAGGACAGGGCTGCTGGGAGAATCACCGCGAGCTCGGACCCACCAAGTCCCAAGTGCCTTTCCTGATAGTCTGATGCTTCCCTAAACATTGCTTTATTCCACACCACACCCCAGAGGGGTAGATGTCATGATTCCTATTTTCAAGCTGGAGAGACCAAGGCAATCCCTCACTTTTGTTCCGGTGGTTAAGGCATATCCTAGAAAGGTCATGGCCCAGGGTTAGAAAATAAATTTTAAAAAAAACCAAACAAACAAAAGCCACACCCTGGTGGCTCAGGCACTAAGTCTGTGGCTGGGCTCTGGACCATGTGAAGCCCAAGAACCCAGGTTCATGACCCAGGGTTAGGGAGAACAATCAAAGTAAATAAAACCAACTTCCTTTGCAAGGAAAGAAGGAAGGGAAGGAGGAAGGAAGGGAAGAAGGGGGGAAGGGAGGAAGGAAGGGAGGAAAGCAAAGGGAAGGGAAGGGGGAAGGGAAGGGAGAAGGGAAGGAAGGGAGGAAGGAAAGAAGGAAGGAAGAAGGAAGGGAGGGAAAGGAGAGGGAAGGAAGGAGATGGCATATATATGAAGGTCACAGAGAAGATTACCAGAGTGCTAAACTCACAGCTTTGGGTCATCTGATTTCATGCCCATCCTACAGTGTCAACGAACACCAAGGAGGCCGCCACCTCCTGGCCCTCTTTTCTGCCCCATTCTCCAGAAGCCCCGCTCCTAGTCAACCCAGGGAGAGAAGCCAGCCAGCCTCTCCTTCCTGCTTCACAGGCTGCAGGGCGGACTCTGCAGGGCAGCCCCTGTCTGCCCGGAAGGGTAACACGGCGTGTTTGTAGCAGCTGCTGTCTCCAAGGAGAGGAAGCAGAGTGGAGAGGCCAGGCTGCCAGGCTTCACCGACCCACAGAGGGTGGGCGGCAGCCGTCTTGACTTGCCCAGCCCCGGGGCCAGAGGAGTGTCCTCACCTCCACCCAGCCCGGGAGGTGGTGAACTTTTGAGAGTGAGGTCTCTGCGGCCTCTACACCAAGTAGGGAAAGTTCTGGCTGGACTTAGGAATGTGGGGGACAGGGGCTGGGCCTGGCTTGGTGGCAGCAGTTGAAGTTGGTGGCAAGTAGCAGAGCCAGAAGTCCTGGGCTCTGCAGGGTCCTCCCCTGCAGAGGGTCGAGCCATGTCCCAACCCAGGGGACGTGAAAGGAGGAGGCCTGGGAGCCGGGGCCCTGCACTGTGCAGCATCCGGCGCTTTCAGTCCAGTGAGCAGTACCTGGAAGCCATGAAGGAGGACTTGGCCGAGTGGCTTCAGGATCTCTATGGGTTGGACATTGATGCAGTCAACTTCCTGCAGGTGCTGGAGACGGGACTGGTTCTGTGCCAGCATGCCAACGCCATCACTGAGGCTGCCCTAACCTTCCTGGCTGAGGCACCTGCCCGAGCCCAGAGGATTCCCATGCCCCGGGCCGGGGTTTCCTGCAACGGAGCTGCCCAACCAGGCACCTTCCAGGCCCGGGACAACATCTCCAACTTCATCCAGTGGTGTCGCAAGGAGATGGGCATTCAAGGTAAGCATCTGGGCCCCGCTCCAGACCCTGATCTGGATGGGCCTCCATCTCCTCTCTGAGGCCCAGGCTGCATCTGGAGTCAGGAACCTGGCTCCTCCTTCCAGATTCGGCTCCGGCCAGCTCACCCCTTCTCATGCCTCGGTTCCCCACCTCCTAGTAAATCCGCCATAAGTTAATATGCAGGTTGAATGAGTCATACATTCAACACACATATTGAGTGCCTGTCGCCTTGTGTTAGGCACCGTGCTGGACCCTAGACCTGGTGCCCAGTGGGAGGAGTGGATGTACACTGTGTAACCAGGGCGACAACAGCTCCACCTGCTGGGTGTATGTACCGGGAGCTGGAGGACGGCCACCTGATCCGGCAAAAGTGGGCTGGAGAAAGGCAGCCAAGAGAAAGGAGAGTTAAGCTGGGTCCTGGGGGGTAAAGAGAAGTTTGGGGAAAGGGGAGACAAGGGGCAAAAGCACAGAACAGGCACCAGGATTGGATGACAGGGCAGCTGGGGTGGGTGAGGGCGAGGTGCAGACAGGACAGATGGAGGGAGGCAGCAAGTGGATGTGAGGGAGGGGCCAGTTGTGCTGGATACCTGGGGTGGGGGACTTGTCAGGACCCCTCATCTCCTTGGACCCAGCAGCAGGATGAGGCTGGATGTGGTGCAAACCTCCAGGCCACAGGTAGTGGGAGAGAGGCACAGGGCAGCACCAGGCCCCGGCTACTGGCTGGTCAGGGGCTGAGGAGGAGGACTGAAGGGCTGATAGAAGCTAGTGCTTTATTGAGTGTTTGCCACATGCTGGACATTTTCTGCAAACATTTAATACTATCCTCACAACAGCCCCATGAAATCAACTGCATGCCCATTTTACAGAAAAGGAGACTGAGGCTCAGGACTAGCCCAGGCTTATTCGTCCGGGGGCTGGAGAGCCCGCGCGGGTCTACCCGGGGAGTGGTGTGCTGGGGGGTGGAGTCTGAGATGTCCAGAGGATGTGGCTGGGGAGCTGATGGCTTCTTGCTCCTGGACCTGTTCAGGCAAATTGAGTGGGGAGAAGGGTAAGGTGGTATTAGTCACGTCCTCACTATGACAGCAGTCAGGCTCCCGGTTCCTTTGCTTGGCTGTGTCTCCTCTCCCATCCTGTCTGCCCATTTCCGTACTGAAGCGGTTGTGCCAGATACCCGCTTAGGGGCTGCCTGACCTCCAAGAGCCAGAGACCCAAACCACGCCCCAACCCGGTCCAGGGAAGTCCCCGCCCCGACCCCACCCCTCGACTTTCCCACATGCTGGGGCTCAGGCGCCTGCCGCTCCTCCCTCCCCTGCTCCGCAGAGGTGCTGATGTTTGAGACCGAGGACCTGGTGCTTCGCAAGAACGTGAAGAGCGTGGTGCTGTGTCTGCTGGAGCTGGGCCGCCGGGCCTGGCGCTTCGGCGTGGCGGCACCCACGCTGGTGCAGCTGGAGGAGGAGATCGACGCCGAGCTCCGCTGTGAGCTGGCCCTGCCAGCGCGCTGCCCCGCGCCCGCGGCCCCTGTGCGCCGGCCCTGCCACCTCCGCAACCTGGACCAGATGGTGAGGGGCTCCCGCAAAGCCCAAGCCTGCTCTTGGACGGCTCCTCCTCTCCCCACTCCTGCCCGTCGGAGTCACCCCTTCCTGAGCCCCCGTCCTCACCCTGCCTGTGACACCAAGTCCTGTTCCACTCCGACCCTCAATCGTCATCAGCCTCGCTGATCCCCACCTTACTTTGCATTATCAGTCCAGCACTTCACCTCTCATTTAACCCCTGCCAGGGTTTTTTCTTTTAAGAACATGGACTCTGGCACTGCCTCTGACATCTCCATTCAAGTCTTAGTTCCACTGCTTTGTGGCTGTATGACTTTGGGCACATTAGTTAACCTCTCTGTGCCTCCATTCCCTGTCCCTGTTGTGGGATAGTAACAATACCTACCTTCCGGAGTCACCATGCATAAATGAGTGCTTTCCATGTGCTCAGTGTCCAGCACAGAGAGCCCACGACCCAGAAGGTGGCACGTGCTGTGATTAACCCCGTTTCACCCCAAGGAGTCGGGTTCAGGGAGTTTTCTTATTGCCCAAGACCTGTGACGCAGGGGAGGCAGGATCCAGCCCAAGTCTGTCACATCCTGCAGACAGCCCTCTTCACCACGAAACTCCACGTCTGTCAGCTCACACCCAGGGTGCTGGGTCGTAGGTCTTGCTCTCAGTGGGTCACTGAGCCTTGTGCTGCCTCTGGGTGCAGGCCGGCCCTCACTGGGCTGGACCCGGCACACGGAGGAGTGGCCACCGGGGCAGAGGGGCAGGCTGAGCCCACTGCTGCCGTCCGCAGGTTCAGAGCCTCGTGAGCCACTGCAGGTGCCCGGTTCAGTTCCCCATGGTCAAGGTGTCCGAGGGGAAGTACCGCGTGGGGGACTCCAGCACCCTCATCTTCATTCGGGTAAGTCTGGGAGGGGACGGAGAGGCCTGCAGGGTCAGCAGAGGAGTGTTTCCTTCTGTGAGATCCTGCCAAGGCCTGAGGTCAAGGAGGGGATGTCACCATTTGCCCCAGCTTATCAGGCCGGGAGGCTCTCATCTCTCGCCTGGATAATTCCAGAAGATTCCTGGCAAAGTTAGCAAGCATACCCCTTCTTCCTTTGAGGACGGCCAGAACCCCGCCCCCATCTGCTTCCACCTTAGCTTAGTCCAGAGGATGTCCCCAGGCAGAAGTGGAGTATGAGGGTACGCTCACTTTGCCGCTGCTGCCCCTCCACCCCCCCGACTTGGTATGAGCAGGGTGTCTGAGGAGCCCGGGTTTGTGTGCAGGACAGTTCGAGTCCCTCCTGGCAGAGTGAGCCCTGAGTACCTGACTCAGCACCTGCTGCAGACAGCAGTACACAGTCTGGCACGTACCCGCTGCCACCTTCACCCCAACGCCTGGCCACGTCGACAGAAGCAGTGCCCAGGGTGTGGCCAGTAGCTCAGGGGCGTGGCCCAGCCCTTTCCTTGGGCACAGACCACAGCTGGGTACAGAGCCAGCACCCTGGACTCTCACTCAGACCCTAAGCCAGCAGCCCTGCGAAGCAGGCAGACCCAAGGAACTGTGGCCCTGCTTTTCAGTTGAAGAAATGGAAGCCTGGAGAGACGCTTTGACCTGCCTCAGAAAGGTGTCAGGGCACCAGCAAAGTCTGACAGATGACAGAGCAGAGCCAGGTGCCTTGTTTCTGATGCGCACGTGCAGGCAGGAGCCCTTGGCAGTGAAGGCCTAGAAAGCAAGCTGTGGCACCAGGCCACGCGGCTTCTACGAGCCCTTTCCCCTTGTGGGGCAGCTTGCTGTTTGTCAGCCTGGCCTCCACCCTTGACAACATGTGTCATCTGATGCCAGCTATGCAGGAGACTCGGGCTGCAAAATAGGACATGCCCAACAACACACAGTGTGCGCGCGCGCGTGCGTGCGTGCGTGTGTGTGTGTGTGTGTGTGTGTGTGTGTGTAGGAGTGCATGCTAGAGGCCTGAAGGTTGCTCCAGGAAGGGGATGCCCTCCACCTGCCCGAAACCTCATCTTGCCTCCTGTAGATCCTCCGGAACCATGTGATGGTGCGTGTTGGGGGCGGCTGGGACACACTCGGCCATTATCTGGACAAACATGACCCCTGCCGGTGCACATCTCTCTGTGAGTCCCCTAAGAGCCCCCTCCCCACGGCTCTGGGTTGGGAAGCTGGAAGCAGAGGCAGGAGGTAGGTCGGTCTGATCTCCAGGGACAAGAGGTGCACCAGCGTGGAAGAAGGACGTTATTAGTAAGCTACGGGCGGGCCACTCAGCCCTGGGAGGCCAGGAGGAAAGGAGCCCTTGTGCTCTATCAGTTGCAGCCACAAGGTGGAGCCAAACACACGAGGACTTAGCACTTGGTTAGCGTGCATCTCTGCAGGTCTTAGGTCTGGCCCTGACATCCACAGTGGTGGCACCAAGCATGACCTGGAGGGATCTAAAGTCTTCCCATAACCTCCGTCAGCACCTCAAGACACCCTAAATAATCAGTCATTCTAAGCAAAAGATGTGTTTGCAATATAAACGCAATTTTAAACAAATCCTTCAGCAGAGCTCTCTGAGCAGATTTCATCCCCTAAACCCCTCCTACAGGAAAACTCTGGTGCTGTCCCACCATTTCTAGTGTGGGGTATGGAGCATGGGACAGCTAGGGGAGGGGGACTGTGGGCCCCAGCAGCAGAATTTAACCCTTCTTCCTCTGCTCTCTCTGGGGGCTGTGTTGCTAGCACACAAGACGGGCAGCCTCCTGAAGCCTCCTGCCCCGCTGGTGCAGCATGAAGTGAGGATGCAGGATGGGCCCTCGCAGCCCCAGCCTACAATGACCATCAGCCGTTCCCAGAGCCCGCTACCCCCCGTGGACTGGAAGACATATACCTCTTCAGGCCGAAAGCTAAAGCCCCCTGCATCCTCCTCCTCCAGGCCCTGCAGTGAGCAGCAGGGAGCAGGAGCAGGCAGCAGAGAGACAGCACCATTCCTGAGGTACAAGGGAGGGACAGGAAGGGCCTCTTTCACCTTTGGAGTCCATGTTCTCAGAGGCCAACTCACCCCAAGGAAAAAGGTCTCTAGGCAAGGTCCCTACCCCAACAAGACTTCAGGTGTCCAGAGCAAAAAACAAAACAAAACAAAACAAAACACCCCAGCTTCTTCATATGCCCTCCCATTTCACAGATGAGAAGGTTGAGGCCCAGAAGGGAACACACTTACCTAAGTTCCTTCTGCTATTTCAATATAGAGCAGAAATGAAGACCCCCATCCCCAGCCAAGAGTGGTGACCTGCGGGATGCCCAGTCAGCCAGGGTCTGAACCTTCTATCTGGTACACGGGGAACAGGAAGAGCAGGTTTAAACAGTCTCTGGCACAAGAAAGACCCCTGGGCAGGCACAGAGGGAGAGTGGGTATCGGTTTCATTCAACATCCAATCTGGCTGGGGAAAGGCCATCCCTTCCCAGCGTCAGGAGACTGGACTAGATGCCCAACCAGTCTTATGCTTCTCCCTTTCAGGTGCCAGGAGAAGTCACTCGCTCCATCTCAGAAGCAGCTGCCAGCTGGAGACAGCCCACTCAGCCCCCAATCCTCATCCACCCATAGGGGCCAAGACCCATGGTGTACAACCTCAGGGAAGAGGGAGGTCAGCTGTCTCCCTGAATTCCCCAGGGGAAGGACTTCCACATCTTGGGTTCATCAGGAGACAGACGGCAGGGGAACCCATGCCAGGTCCCCCACACCCCAGAGACTCCAAGCCCCTGAGGCCACTGCCAAAGGGACAGCAGCAAGAATACCATCTCCCTTGTCTCGTTCCTGCAGCCCATCCAAGCCTGTGGGCCTCAGGCCACCACCCCAGGGTGAGGCCGAGGGTGCTTCCTCCCAGCTCAGGGAGCCAGCATCTCTCCACTCTCTGTCCTCTGTCAAAGGATCCAACAAGATCCCTCTCCATTTGCCCCTTGGCTGTCCCCCCACTGCAGGAAGAAACTTTCCAGACACTGTAAGTGGAGACCCTGCCTCAGGGTGGGGGTCTGCTGCAATGCCAGTCGGGGCCATCACTGGAGAGCTGTCTGGGTCCAGACCTGGGGACTGTGCTGTCGAAGGGAGGCAAGGGAACCAGGAACTGGACTTCCTGGTGGCAGGGTGTGGAGTGACCTGGAGCCTGGACTCAGACAGGCAGAAGGAGAGGTACAGTCCTCTGCCCCTGGGCAGGACCAATGAGCAAGCCATTTATCATAAACTTGGGGGGGAGCTTGTGGCCAGCATGAAGCTGCTAGAGGTGGGGAGTACCCAGCCCCAGGACACAGAGTCTGGGGTCATTCCTCGAAGTGGAGTCTATGTCCCCAACCTAGGTGGGCAGTGGCCTAAGCCTGGGGGCCCTTATGATGAAGTCATCCAAGAACTGGCTCGGGGCCCCCCACCTCTTCTTAAAGTTGACTTGGAAGCCTGGAAGGCAGCCCCTGTGGAATCCCCTAAGCTGACTGTTAAAACATGCCCAGGAAACCCCAAAGAGAAACTGGGGGCCAGAGAAAGTGGGCCAAGGACAAAGGCAAACCTGAATGCCAACAGCACCAGGAGGAGGGACCTGCCTATAGCAGGGCAGGACTGCTTAGCCCTTCCTGTGTCTGCTAGCCTGAAGGCCCCCACACCTTCCCCCGCAGACCCCATTTCTGACAAGTCCAAGGCATGTCCAAGCAAGGGCAAGAGAACACTCCGGAAGCCACAGAGAATCCCATCCATCTACAAGCTAAAGTTGAGGCCCAGAATTCGACCCCGGAGAGACCACAGGCCTGAGAAACGGCCTTCTCGGATCCCTAAGCCACTAGCCTATGTCCGCCTGGGACCAGCCAGGACGCCCCCCAGGGCCAGGCTGGTGAGAGCAGCACTGGGCAGCAAGGGCACTGAGATAGCCCCGGGGGGTGAGGGCTTGGTGGGGGAGGTAGGGGAAGGAAAGGAGAGGAAAGGGCCGTTGAACAATAGCCCTCAGGCTGTGGAGGGTCTGGGGCCTCTGCAGCTTGACCAAGCCCTGCTTCCAGCTAAGGAGGCATCCTGGGTCTAAGGAGAGGCTTTTCATCCCCAAGCCCATGGCTGTCAGGGAGGATGAAAGTGAAGAGAATGCCCATGTAGCTACTGGATTCTCAGCTATAGGAACAGAAGAGACTGTCCCTCACTTTAATAGAGTCTTGGCCAGGAAGGGGTCAGAGGACAATCTGCTCAGTTGAGCAAAGGGACAACCCATGACCCTACTCCAGCCCAGGGTCCGTGGAGCCACCCTCTACTTACTGCCTTCCCCCCAGGACCGCTCTCCACACTCCTGGCTCTGGCCATGCCCACCACTCCCACGACTCTTTTAAGTCATTAAACACTTGTGGGTCTGCTCTTGAGCCCCCGGCTTATTGAGCCCTTCAGTCCGGGACTGTGCTGGTGTGGAAGGTGTAGCTTCAAATGTTTTATCACAGCTGGGGACAGGGACAGGGTGGCGGGGTGAGGCGGGGGAGAAAGGTGTGGATGAGAGCGGCCTCTTTGGAGTTTTGTCAACCTTGCTGGACGGTTTTCTCTTGGAAGGAGGGAGTGCGTCAGCACCACGGACAGGGACACGGGCCTCCCCCACCACACAGGCTGCAGGACTCTGAAGCTTTGCTCTGAGGTTTGGGAACTGAGATCATTCAATCCTTTCTCATGAGGGACAGCTGAGTGTTTTCTTAACACACCTGCATCCATGACGTCATGACCCAGGGGCCACAGAGGCTCAGTCACAAGTAGAAGGCAGGCACAGAAGCAGAAGTGGGGAGTGAGTCCAGCTATGAATGTTTTCTTGAGAAAATAGCAGGAAGACATGACACTCCTCCTCCAGAAGGTTCGGATAAGCCGGAGGCTGTGGGGGAGTTGGAGAGATGAGTCCCAGACTCCTCCCCTTCATTCTGGTGAGCTGGGCTTTGAAAGTCACGGCCACCTCCTCAACCTCACGCTCCTTCCACAACAGAGCTCACAAGGCACCCATGAGGGGAGCCCTTTCCTCTCACTGTCAAGAACCAAATCGACACCTTGGTACAGAAACAAGGGAAAACACTCCCTGATTTTTAATCTGACTTCCAATTACAGCGCAATGGATGTCACACATACTTCCAGACCCTGGGAAACCCGGGGGGTGAGGGGGGGTGGTAGAGAGAAGGACAGAGACTCAGAATGCGGGTGGAAAGAATCCAAATCAAGGACCTGGGATGAAGTGGAGGGGGTCAGGGGGGCCAGCCAGGCAATACATTCCAATGGCTCCCACAGGGGCAGCCAGAGGCCTGGGTCCCCCACCCCCACTTCAGGTGTCTCAGAACTGGGGGTGACGGTGATGGGGCAGGTGAGATGCTGCCATCCCTCTCCCATCCCTCTGACGAACCAAGGGGCAGGGATACAGGGGATGAAAGAGGGCAGACCCTCTTCCTTACCCTCCCAGCCACTCCGAGGGGTGGGGAAGGGGAGCCACCGCCTCTGTTTCAGAGGGAGGCTCAGAGAGGGCAGGTCATGTGCCCACAGTCTTGCAGCACAGCAGGGACTAGAATCCGGGAACACTAGGCAGCCCAAGGTCAGGGCAGCCAAGGTCAGACTGTGCTACCCCTGATGGCTGGAGGGAGAGTCTGCAGGGGAAGCAGAAGGGAGAATCAGAACCTCTCACACTAGGTCCGGATGATAAATTCCTGACCCATGGCCCTCCCCCAGGCTCCTCTCCATCACCACTCTGGGCAACCGGATCTCCTGGTCTACACGCCTACTGGGAGGCGGAGTTGTTCCATCTGCTCCTCTTCTAACAAGGGACTTTGCCACCCTCCTATCAGACCAGGGTTGAGGGCTCAGCCTCAAGGAGAATTTGACCAGGGGGGCAGGGGACACACGACATTTCTCCTACCCTCTAAGTCCCCCAGTAATCCCTCAGGCCACTCCTAGTAGCTTCATTATTTTTGTTAATTCTAAATCAGTACAAAACTGACAGTGATCAGCTCCGGTGACGAGAGGTAGAAACCCGGCCAGGCAGCCGGAGAAGATGGGGTGGAGTGAGTCAGGCAGAGGGCAACTGGTGTTGGGGCTGGGGAGGTCAGCTCCTGAGGGACTCCATCTAGGGTGGGGGGGTGCCTGCATATCTTCCCCAAGCATAGGGGGTCCCAATTACTCTTTTTCTGGCTCTGCCCCTCACCAGATGGATCTGGGCCATCTGAGATCAAGGCAGGCCGAGTCTGGGGCAGTCAGACTGGGGTGGGAGTGGGATAGGGACACAACCTGATCTCCCCTGGGCACCACCCTGCCCCCCACCCCCAGATTATCCAATCTTGCAGACCACCGAGGAGGGGCAGGAGGGAACAGAGCACTGGAACCTGGAATCATAGAAATAAATCTCTCCTTGAGGGATTCCCTCTTCACACTGTCAAGATTTATCCCAGGGGGAAATCTGGCTTTGGGGTTAGGAAGGTGAGGGGCACCCGCCAGGGACGGATCATCGAGTTAAGGCTGGAAGGTAGGTTGTTGTGTCTGTGGGAGCTGCTGGGCAGGAGGTCTCCCTGATAGGGGGAAAGCTCAGCCTTCTCCCCCTGACCGATCTGGGACCTCAACCCTCACACCCCATTGTGGTCCTTGGACCACCTGCGTCTTTCTGTCCTGTGCGGGTGGTGCTGACGGTCAGAAGGCTGGCCTCACAGAGAAGCTGCCAGGATCTGTGACATGGGGTGGACGGAATGAGAGCCCTGTGAACGGAGCTGGGGGCGGCAGGGGGTCCGGAGAGTGGAGAGATGGCTAAGGACCAACAGACGTTTGGGCAGATACTCAGGACAGGAAGACGCGTGGCAAGGATAGACGCATTGTCTGCAGAAGGCGGGCAGGGCCCGGCCCAGGCAGCACCTCTCCACTCCACCCTTCTCTCACGCTCACCCCGCTCGTCTGTGGCGCTCCTCTCCTCCGGGCCAGGCCGGGTACTGCACGGAGCACAGCACTGAAGGCGCCGCCCCAGGAAGACAAATGGGCAAGTGGCGTGGACCCAACAGTTATCGCGAAGCTCCTCTCGCCCTCGGCCTCTAGGAGGCGGGGCGGGGCTGCAGGTGGGGGTGGGGTTAGGCCCGGCCCAGCCCCTCGGAGCCGCAGTCCAGCAGGTGCCGGGCCCCAGCCCCGCCCGGGCCCGCGGCGGGCTGCAGCTGGAGGGACCGCGTCACATGATGGCGCAGCGGTTGCGGCGCAGCGCGCCCTGGAAGCGCAGGGCGGCGTGCACGTGCTTGCAGCGGGCGCAGCCGACGCTCTTGAGCAGCTCGCTGAAGAGCAGCAGGATGTGCCAGTTGTACTTGGCGGAGCACTCCACGTAGCCGCACTTCCAGGTTTTGCGCACCAGGTGGGACACATTCCAGCGCGGGATCACGCGTCCGCGCTGCAGGTCCCGCTTGTTGCCCACGATGATGATGGGCGTCTCGGAGGTGCCGATCACCCTGCGGGGCGAGGTGGAGATCTCAGAGAAGTTCCGTCTCACAAGCCCTGGACTTCCAGAAGGGCAGGCTGTGATTGAGCCATTGTCTGTTCAGACGCAGCCCTAAGCCCTGGAGGCACTTTTACTCTTACTGGCCTAATTGATGCGGAAGGTGGATACTACTGTTGCCCCATTTTACAGATGAGCAGTCTGAGACTTACACATTACCTGGCCTAAAGTCATACGGCCAAGCGGCTCTGAAATCCCTGATTTTAACCACAGCACTAGATTAACCGCCCCCTGGTAAGGCTTCCAGCCTGAGAAACAGAAACCAACAGTATCGTATCGTGAGTGTGTGCCTGCTGGAGCGTATGTGTGGGAACCAGAAAGCACTTCATCTGTGTTCCCCCACTGCACCGTTTTCGTGGGAGCTGACCAGAACTGGGGCACCCCCTGAGGTGGCAATGGACTGCATCTGGACCCTCACCTCGTCTCTAGGATCTGCTGGCGGATGGTCTTGACGTACTCAAAGCTGTCAAAGCAGCAGATGTCGTAGACCAGGATGTAGGCGTGGACGCTCCGGAGTCCCCTGCAGCAGGCGTCTGCCCACTCCTGCAACACCCCCAGCCAGTGCCAAGGTCAGAGAAGCTGTGAGGGGTCCCCTTGACCCCAGCCACCTCCAGCCACAGACTAGCAGCATTTTCACCTGCACCCAAGCTTCCCACACTCTCAGGACACCAGGCCAGCTACTGCAGCTTATCCAAGCCCAAGCCAGGATAGGGTCAGTCACACTGTCTGATCTCCAGGATGACTGTACTGTCTTGTACACACCTGGAGCTGAGATTTGCCTTGTCCCATTTTATCCATTCACCCACCTACCCATCCATCCATCCTGTTATTTTTCAAAAAGTATATTTATTAAGTACTTCCAAAAGCCTAGCCCTGATCTAGCTGCAGGACCTTTTGAAATCTTTACCTTCCAAGGCTCAGCTCAAGCGTGTCCTCCTCAAAGAAGCCTTCCTGCAAATACTTTCTCCTTCATCTCTTCTGTTCTAAGAACCTTTTGATTAATACTTTAGTTAGAGCTATTTCCATCCCCAGTCCCACACTTCTGCTGTGAGCTCCTAAGAGGATGAGAGCCAGGCCTTTCTAATTTTTATATGCCTCACCCCGCGGGCCCACCCCCTCCCCACGCAAAGGCTTGCCTGGTGTTAGTTTATCAGAGGCACCTTAGGGCACCAAGCGGACTAGTCAGCTCTCCATGGTGCTGAACCTCACCTGGTCCAGGCTGGGCTCAGTCTAAAACTCCAGCCTGTAACACTGCCTTTATTTATTTTCCCCTTTTTAAAAAAATTGTAGTAACCTATTCTGCACATTAAAATAAGTTCCTATGTAGAGGTTCCCTGTTCCTCAGATATATCTCAACACACCCTGCCCTCCACCACATCACCAAGTGTTCTTCCGCACTGTCCAGCGGGCTCTGCTACCACTTGCCCCCGTCCCCGCTCCATTCCCTGTTGGACACCTTGGTTCTGTTGCAAGTGTCCAAGGGTTGGTTTTATCTAATCTGTTCCTTTTTCTATTCACATTCCACCTATAAATGAGGTCATCTGGTATCTATCTTTCTTTTTTGACTTATTTCACTTAGCACAATCCCCTCTGGATGCATCCGTGTGGATTCAAATGACAGGGTTTCACCCAAATTGCTTTAAGCTGCTACCTGATGTGTCCCTCCATGTGCTCTGGGTTTGCCCTCAGGATTGAGGAGAAAGATTGAGACCACTGCATAACAGGGGCTGCTGTACAGCAGTGTCCCAGGGCAGCTCCAGGGAGATGGAACTTCCTGGAAGCTTACAGCAAATTCCAGGGGAGGGGCTGTTGCTCAAGATGAATTAGCCGCCCGGAAGGCTGAGTGCATGAAAGAGATTCCTTAAGAGATCCATTAGTAATTAACCTGATGGCATATGGTAATTACAAAAGAAGCTGAAGGCAGCCAGTGTGTGGAAAGAAAGGATCCCTGAAGTTGGAAGAGGCAGGGGCCTTCGAGGACAAGGGGAGCCAGGGTCTGCTCCCTGATGGGCCCAGGTAAAAGGTGAGCTGAAGGCACAGTCCTGTCTCTGAGCCAATTTATGAGCTGAGTTGGGGTAGGGCTGAGGTGTGAAGGAGGACCACTCTGAGGTTCCCCACCTCAGAGAGAGAATAAAAGGTAAAAGACTTTGGTGGCAGTGGTGGAGAGTGAAGTCTGACTCCAGAAAAGCAGTTCCCAACTCAAAAGCTTAGAAGCTACTGCAGTGGATTCCGCAGGGAGATGATGTGGCATCTTTTCTTTATGCTGAGTTTTAACTTTGGTGCAGCAGGAAGACACTGAGGACAGATCTAATACCACAGGAAACCACTAATTGGCTTTTCAGGCAGGGGAAGACTGCATTCTGTGGGACATAGTGACCTCGGGGAGCTTGGGACC
The DNA here is from genome assembly GCA_004363575.1 of Solenodon paradoxus. Classification (NCBI taxonomy): domain Eukaryota; kingdom Metazoa; phylum Chordata; class Mammalia; order Eulipotyphla; family Solenodontidae; genus Solenodon; species Solenodon paradoxus. Next base: position 230,732 of record RJWH01000831.1, read on the forward strand.
CACGTGGGCACGTGGCTCCTTCCCCAACCCACAGGAGGGTGACAACTCTCCTCTCCCCCAACATGTTGCCTCCTGAAGGGGCCTCAAGGCTGCCTCCCACCCACACCTCTCCGGGGGCTCCTAAAAGGGAGAGGAAGAAGCCTCCTGATTGGCTGAGTTGTCTCTTCACCCCTGATTAAAGGAGGGAGCAAGAAGCTCAGCTGCCCTTCCAGCTTGCTGGAAGCTGGGTTCCAAATTGTAAAAGGCTGTCTTGGAGCTGTGTCAAGAGAAGGAATATTGGAAACTGAGTTCAGTTCCAAAGACACAAGAGCCAAAGGAGGCTCAGCCACCTGAGTGCCAACCATGCATTTGCTCCTCCCCCCTTTGTTAACTGCACATACCTCCAACCTTGGCTTCTTCTCTGGTAGGAGGAATGGGGCCACCAAGAAGCAAATGAGGTGCTGACCCAGGAACATCACTCTCTGGGTGGGACCTCATCTGCACTGGAGAAGAGTGCCTTTTATTTTCAGATGGTGGCCAACAGGATTCTTGGGTTATAGATTTAGTCTGTGGGGCTCCTTTTGAGTATTTCTCTGCTCAAAGTCCCTTGCCTGTGCTCCAGGAGTGGTCTTGGACACCCTGGAGAGTCCAAAACTCAGGGTCAATTCAGAAGAAAAAGACCACCAATCCAATGGGAAGATGGGCTAATGGCATTACCAGCTGACAGAAAAAGAACTACAGAGGCCCTTAAACATGAAAAGATGTCAACTTAATTCATAATCAAAGATGCAACTAAGAACCACACTGAAATGATCACCTTTCACCTCTCAGACTGTCAAAAATCAAAAGTTAGATAATGTGCTCTGGTGGTAAGGTTTTAGAGAAGCAAACACTCAAGCACACTCCTCAGGGGGTGATTTTACAGAGGAGGAGGGGAGTCTGGAAATACCTTCCAAACGCCACTTGCATTGACCTTTGACCTACCAACACCATTTCCGGGAATCGATCCTGAGGATAAACCTCTGTGTGGACAAAAGGACAACGTGAAAGTCTCTTCATTGTGGTGTTGCCTGAAACACGAAAAGAGTGGAGACAGTCCACCTGTCCTAAAAGAGGGGACAATGTAGACTGGACAGAAGAATGAAGATCTCTAGACAGTGTCCTCCAGGTTACACTGTTAGGTCTTCACTGCAGAGCAGTATTTTCTTCTTCTTCTTTCCTTGTGTAAGAAGGATGTTGACCATGATTACATGTTCTTATTTGTGTGAAGGAGCACTGGAAATATGACTCTAAAATCAAGGAGAATAGCTGCAGAGAATGGAACAGGCCCTCAGGGTGCAGGGGGCAGGGTGAGGGCTGAGATTTCTCTGGGTGTACCTTTGGACGAAGTTTCTACTTGTAAATCATGTCTTACTAATTCCAAAATTGAAATTAAAATAAAAAATACACTACAAAAAAAACAAAGTTCAGTGTGCAGGCTTGGAGTGAGATCTGCATGTCCACTCAGGCCACTAAAAGTCTGCTTTGAAGAATGAGAAGGCCCTGACCCCGGATCCACCGTATGACTGACTTAACCTCACAGCTCCCAAGGAGTAATGCATACATCTGACTTTTGTCTCTGGTGCTGCCTCCTGATCCCCACCCGCTCCACCCTCCTGCAATCCCGGCACCTGGGATGGAAGAGACAAGTGTCCCTAACAGGAGTTGGTGACAGTGTGAGCCTGCACCCCCAGTGGAGAGATTGCTGTGTGTGCAGCCGTGACTGGCCAAGCTGTGGCCCCGCCTTCCGAGTCTCCACCACCCTGTGCCAGTCCTTCTGGAGAAACGCTACACTCTTTGGTCCAAGGCTGCCTTAGTGAAGCAAAAGTGTTCTAGAGCTCAGCTTCCCCCTTGTATCCCAGTCCTCTTGAGACAGAGGTAGAGAAAGGAAGGAGGCCCAGGTCCTTGAAGACTGAGGAAAGAGGCACCTGAAGTCGGGGTACAGTAGTATCTGCATCCAAACACTGCAGGAAAGAGGCCAAGGGTGTCAATTCTGAGACTGGGGCAGAGGCCACCTGAGAAAAGGCGAGAGACCTGACCAGGTCTTCAGAGACTCTGCAAACACACCTTTCCCAGGTCCTGCCTTTTGTTCTGTCCCTTCTACAGTGATGCGGAGTAGAGGTCTAAGGTCCTGGTAGGCAGAGCCCAGAATATCAACAGGCCTTTCTCCCCGGTGCCCCTTACCTACCCAGATCCTGTTTAGTTGTGACACCACGTCCTGTGTGCCCCACATCCCTGGGTGGGCTAGATAACCCGCTTCGGGCTGCCTTGGCTCCCTCGTCCCCTGCCATCACAACTCTACACAGTAACCGCTTGTTTGTCTCCTCACCAGACTTGGGCTTCTTTGGGAGCCCACTGCACATCTCTTTAAAGCCCCACCCCACCACAGTGCCCACTGCAGAGCCAGGAACATGCATCCACACCAGTGACTGGACTGTTACCACCCTCAGGAGGCTGGCCCATGGTGCAGGGCAGAGCACTCAAAGCCAGGGGTGGGGGCCTGGCTCTGGGGCCAGAGCCTGGAGAAGGTTCGCGTTCAGCTGCCCCACCGGCCATGCAGTCCTCCACCGCCCAGCTGCCCTGCGGGGCCCTCCTACCTGCAGCGTGTTGACAGGGAAGGCGCCGATGGGCGGGAAGTCGAGGATCTGGAGGTCGTGCACGTGGCCGTTCATGACGACAGCAGGTAGGTAGAGGCGGCGGGCGGTGGTGGGCACGCAGACCTCGCTGAACTCGTTGTACAAGAACTGGCGCACGATGGCACTCTTGCCCACGCCTCGCGCCCCCAGCACAGCCACCCGGTAGGTGGAGACCATGCCTCCCGCCCCGCTCCGCCACCGTGTCCTCTCCGCTGCCTGGGGCTCCCCCGGGCTGCATATTCCAGGGGCTGGGGGCTCAGCCACCGTCAGGACCAGCCATTGTTGCCTGCTTGCCCTGGACCCTCTGCGGCCTCCACCGGGACTGTGGGGACAAGAGGTAGGCTTGGTGGGCTGGCTTTTCCCGGACATGCCCCACACTTTTCCACCTCGGAGACTTGGCTGAGGTGCCCCTTGCCATGCCTTTCCTTTCCCAGAGTCCTCGTCCCATCATCCAAAACCTCTCCAAGCTGCCTTCTCCATTCTTTCCTGAGGTTCCATTGGTGGGAATCACTCTTTCCTGGCGTGTTATGACCTGACTTTTGGCCAGATCTGACTCCCCAGCCATGGCAGACTGCAGAGCAGAGTGAAAAGAACTTCAAATGGCAGCCTTCCCACAGAGCCCAGGACGAGACAGCGAGCTCAGTGTCTCGGGCTCCTTTTTCTGAGGATGAGACTAGGCTGGTGTGTCTCTGCAGAGGCACTCCTGGCATTTTGTGGAGCAAGAATTGGTTATTGGGCAAGATAGGACATTTTACATCCCCAGTTGCCAGGAGGTACCTGCCAGCAACAGCTTCCAGTCACCATGATGACAAGAAAGGCCCCCCTCCATTTCCAAATTTCCCCCCACTGCAAACCCCTGGAATACACGACCCGCCTCTGCGCAACACTGCTGAGTCCTTACCGCACCTCGGCATGCCTGCCTGGGTGTGCTTCACCAACACACTATTCCCAAGTGACAGGTGTTTTCATTTCAGAGGGAAGGCTCAGAGGGCAGAAGTGTGCCCAAAGCACATGGTGGGGATGTTGCTGGGAACCGTAGCCAATCCTTTCAACAATGTCACAGCGCTGCCAACTTCCAAGTTTGATTCTAGCTGCTGCATGTCTGCAGGCAAGTCAGATTCCCCAGCTGCCCCCCAAAGTTCAGAGGATCTGACACATGGCAGGTACCCATGAAAGGGTGTTCAGGGTTGGACCTTGCTATGGACTCACTACCTCCTTGTTTGCTCAGTCCCAGTGACTTCAGACCCTGGGCTTAGAGCCCAGCTCTGATGTTTCTTTCCTGCCCAACCTGAGTCACGCTTTGCACATATAGAAAGTGTGGCCGCGTCCATGCTTCTGAGATAAAGTCTTTCAGCCAGGTGTCTTCTCCTTCTGTTGGGGTGGTGACCAAGGAGGCTGGGGCATGTCTAAGACCTCTTGTCTGGGAACGAATTCCAGGAGGGTGACATCAGTGCCTGACAAGTGGGTCCAGGGCAGATATGTCTGCAGGACTGTCTCTAAGAAGCCATGCCTTGCAGCATGTATGCACACAGGGTCTTCCCTCAGAGGCGCCGTGCACAGCTGCAGGTGCCCCAGAGAACCCAGCCCCTGGGTAAGTGCACATCGAGCATGGTGAATCAAGGGCAGGATTTGGAGTGAGACCCTGCTAAAGTGTGACCTTGGGAAAGAAACTTCAAAGGGTGTCATGAGGGTGCATGTAAAGCCCAGGGCCCGGCACAAGGAGGTGCTCATTGTTATGTACAGGGTCCTCTCCTCTGTCGCTCATGTACAAGTAATGTGTGTGATTCTTCTCCCTATTTTACTGAGGGTAAACGCGAAACCAAAAAAAAAAAACAAAAAAAAAAAAACCTTAGGAAAGTGAAGACCACATAGTCACATAGTCCGTTGAGCTGTCAACTAAGACTAGGACCCGATCTCCTTCCTGCTCCGTGCTGTGCCCCTTTCCCAACAGGTGTTTGTTTCTCCACTTACAGGGGCTCCCAACTGGGGCAAGTACCAGCCCCTCTCCCCCATACATCTTTCCAGACCCTGGGCCCCTCAGGCATCCCTTGGACACTGTCAGCTTGCCAGTCTTCACAGGGCTAATTACATAACCAGCACAAGCAGGGGAAGGGGCAGACTAGGGGAGAAAGAGCACGGATTTCAAGAAGTCCCCTCTCTCTCTGGGTGTGGCAACTCAGAGGTATCTAGGCTGTATCCTAGCAGACTCTCAGGGCATCATACTCTCTGCCCAGAAGCCAGTCCTTTCTGGTGAACAGCAGGGAAATAAAATCAGAGCACAGTGCTGGAGCCAGAGAGAGGGTGCAAGGGAGGCCCCTAGGCTGGGGCCAGCCTCCTGGAACTCACCAGGCCCAAGTGTGCCCCCGTCTGTGACTCAGAGGTGACTAGTGCCCCTTCCCTTTCCCCAGGCAGGGGTCCTGAGTCTAAGTGCTTGTTAATCCAACATTCCTGACTGGGTCGGGGTGGAAGGGGTCTGTCCGAAGAAGCAGACCCCTCACCCCCAGGGCTCTTTCCCCAAGGCCTTCGCTCTGCAGTGAGTGTGCAGACAGCGCCCAGCAAGACGCTGGGGACATGCACGGGGCCAAAGCCACCTTCTGGTCCCCTCTCCTAGGCCTGGACACCTGAGTTCCTGCCCCAGACTGATGGTTGGGGTTTTGCGGGTGGTAGGCCGAGTCACAACGGCTGCCCGCTGTCTGCTGTCTGTTCCCACCACATTCCTGTGGGAGTGGGTGGGTGGGTGCGTCGGAGGATGCTGGGCTCCCCATGACCTGATTGGTAGGAGTTTGGGTGGGGGATGCCGGAGCCCAGCCTGCTCTCCGCCTCCAGCACCTTGCAAGCAACCCCCCCCACCCACCCAATCCAGCTCCAGTTCTCACGTGGCCGCCCCGCGCCGCTTCCCCACCAGCTCGTCAGCCCCTTCCTCCCTCCTAGCCCTGGCTCCCCTCGCCGGGGCCGTCGCCCCTACCCGCGCCGCCCCTGCCCGCCCCACCCCAGCCCCAGTCCCGCTCGCTCTCCCCTGCTCACGCCGCTTACCCGGGGCCGTCCTAGCTGCCCCCAGCCCTGGCCAGCTGGCCAGCGGGGCCGCGCTCCCCCCGGGCTCCGACGCTGCCCCCGGCTCCCCGGCCCGGGGGGAGAGTGGTGGGGGCGCCCCCGGCGGCCCAGTCGGGGCGGGCTCAGGGGCGGGCGCGAGGGGCCGGAGCGGGCCGCCGTGGGGGTAGCTCCAGCCCTGCTCTCCCTCCGGAGCGCGCCGCCCGCTCGCAGGGAAGGAGGGGGGCGGGTTTGCCCCGGCTGGCGTTCCGCTGGGTCCCTGAGCCTGACATATTCACTTGGGCGGCCCTTGAATTCTTGAATCCCTAGCCTCGACCTTCACCCCACTCCTCACTCTCGCTGTGATGTTTTTTAGGTCTAATCTAGAGGGGTGGCGGGAAGGGGTCGGCGGTACTCTAAACTTCGTGCTTCCCTCGGGCTCCCCCACCACGCCTTCTCCTCTGCGCCCACTGAGTCCCCCAGTGAGCAGCGCCTCCAGACTCTCCTGTCTGGAGGAGTGCCAGGGTGGTCTCCCTCACCTTCCCGATGGCAGGGAAAGAAAGGTAGGCCAGGCTAGCAAGCGAGCTGATCCCCTGCCTATAAATGACCTCCACACCTCGAAGACTTCTCCTCCCTTGTCTTCTCCAGATGGAGAGGTGCCAGCATTTGCCAGGGCTGAGGACAGAGCCACTGTGTATTTAGTCTATAACAGTCATTCTCGGTGTCATTCATTATTCTGAATCCCTAAAGCTAACACTTATTGAGCATCTACTATATGCCAGACAATGTGCCTGCATCCTCAGATTTAATCCTGGCCAATCTATATCGTAAATGCTCTTTCAGATGAGATGGCTGAGGCTGAGAGACGCTGAGTAACTTGTCTTCCTTAAGTGCCAACTGTGGAATACAGCTTGGTGCTCATAACCTGATGGTGGAACCCCAAAGCAGACTTTGTGCTACATGCAAAGTCAAAGTTCTGAGGTTGGGCAGAGGCAGTGGACCGACTAGTTAGAGCAGTCAGTGAAGGTTTCAGAGGAAGCAACTTTCAAGGAAGGTGTCTGGAAAGGAGTGGAGGGGGAGAAGGGATGGGGATTGTGGGAGAGGAGCTGGCAGCAATTACCAGGAACCTGACGGGAGCTCTGGAGCTGATGGTGGGAGGAGTTGCAGAGTAAGGAGTTTGAATCTAGCTCTCTGCTGGATGTTCCCAGGCTCAAATCCCTGCAGGGCTAGGTAAGGAGGGTAAAGTCGAGAGAGACCTGCAGGTGTTTTTATCCCTGGGACCCAGCACCCCTAAGACTCTTCCTGGTGGACAGCTTTTTCCCAGAGCCAATTTGCTCTGCATTTTGGGCACCTTCTCAGTTGCTCTCCCTCCCTCTTACCCAGAGGAAAAGCATAGTGGCTGTGAGTTTGAGCTTCAGAATAGGACAGATCTGGGTTTCCATCCTGCACTACTATAAACTATGTGAATGAAGGTCTACTAGCATGAATTCTCCAAATCCTATGATCTGATTTGTAGATGGAGATGTGATTTGCTGTCTCCATGGCATGAATGAGGATGGTAAGTAAAGGTCTCACCAAGGTGTCTGGGAAATGCTATCTCTAAGTGTGCTTTTCCATGCATTCTTTAGAGACCTATGTCCATTCATAAAAGAGGCTGACCACTCCCTTACAAAGCATTTCCATTTATTCTATGCAGGATCCCAGGGGGCTGGCGTGGGAGCATGAGAAAGGCCGGAGCAACAGCCAGAAGCAAATACGGGGTGAGGGAGGGTGGCGCCTCCTGGAGGGCCACTTTCTTTTAGGTGGAGAAATTAGAATACCCATCCGTGTGACCCTAAAAGGGCCTCCAAACTTGATTAAATTGTCCCCCCAGCACCCCCTGCACCATTGTATCTGAAAATCTTTACTCCTGAAAACCTTTACTGCTCAAAGACCCTAGGCCATGACCTGACATTCTGGTTCTATCTTAGCCACAAGGTAAACTAGAGATAAGAAACCAGGCAATGCTCACTTTCACGCTTTGCAACTAAGCTTCTCAGAAGCTTCTGTTTATACCAGGGGAACACAAAGACAGAGGTTAATTGTGAGGTCTCATACTGGCCTTCAGTGCTGGATCATTTAAAGCATTTTTTTTTTTTTTTCTTTAAGGAAAGGTGTAGGCAGAAATGCAGGTGAATAGGCAGGCAGGCAGGAAGAGAGAGGAAGAAGTATATTTTTATTTAGCTGTTCACACTGGGTGCTTCCTGCTGAGCCCAGGACTCGAACCCAGGGGTATGTGGCTTGCCCCTTGGGAGGCGACTGACCTAAGTGCTGCTCCACCAGGGCATGGCTACTGCATTACTTTTTATGTACAGAACAAACAGCCATAGTGTTAACATGAAATGTAAAGTGTGCCTGAATTTAGGATTCAGTTGTCATTTGCTTTCTGAGCAACAAAATCTGTACACTGCCTAAGCGTGGTTCACGCTCCTCTACTGTAATACTTTGGTGAGAAAGTTTGAGAGGCTCTGTTCTTGGGTCTGATCTTGAGTGGCATGTGGCTCTGGTTCAGCTGAGCATGCCTGATGGCTGAGGTGTAAGCTCAGGTTCCAGGTTGGGTGAAAGTCCCCCTGCAACATCTTGGACAGAAAGTACCAAGACCCAAACCTGCCCAACGCCTACTGTAGAGGAGCAGCATCCTCTTGAGCTGCTGGAGGCTGTTTGGCCAAATTCAGGAGCCTCTGACCATTGGTGGTGGCGGGTAAATGAAAGACAGGGAAAGCCAGAGGCCACATCTGAATATCATCCTTACACCTCCCTCCTGGTAGCAGAAGCAGGGTGAATGAATTCTTCAATGTGCTGGGTATCCTATCTCAAAATGATACTTCTGGAAGCGAAGTCCATGTGGGTCTAACCAAACCCCAGCTTAGCCTCCTTCTGCTGGCAGCATCGAGAATGTCAGGGAGAAACGTAAAAGACACCGAGATGGCAAGTTTGGAGCCAACTTGGAAACTTTTCAAGAAACATCCTTGTTGCTAATAACAAGTCTGGGGGCTGGTTGGGATTCTAGGATTAGCGTTCGGGAGATAGAAAGGGGGAACAATGGGGGAGGTGTGATCTTTCCCAAGTGCCTCACCAGGTATTAAAATAAACAGGCTCTTGCCTCCTGGAGCTGGGGGTGGCAGGCAGAGAAATCTGGGTCCAACCAATGAGAAAAAGCATCAAAGCATGAGGTGGGAGTAGGAAGACTCCAACCTGGGTGCCTTGGCTGTTTTCTGGTGTCAAATCACACCCATGAGATCTCAGTATTTCCTAGTTGCAATTCTGGGAGCAGGGAAGCATCGTGCAATCCCCAGGGAGTGTGGGGCCAGTGTGCCTGGCTTTTGGATACCTCAGTATCTCAAGAGCTCAGTCAGGAGGGCCACTGCCTAGCAGGAAGTGTAGAGGTTGGGGAAGGCCCACTACAGAACTTTCAGTTAACAAAGGAAAAAGCTGTAGTGCAGTGATAAGGACACGGAGCTCTGCCACGTCACCTGAAAGATGGGGTTCGTGCTCCTTTCACGTGATGGGCATGTATTATGTGCATGAAAGTGCACTTCCATTTTCAGCTGCACATGAACATGACCATGGCTGCAGAGCAGGCACAGCCTCTCTCTGGTTATCAGTCCCAGTGGTGCATTAGAGCCATCCGGGGAGTTTTAAAAACGTGCATATTCCTCAGGCCCCCTCACCAGACTAGGCTGAGCTGAACCATCAGTTTTGAAGAAAAAAGCCTTTTGTGGACATTGCTGCAGACATCTAGGATATTGAAACCACACCCACCACCGGAGTTCTAGTGCCTTTTACCACCTTGCTCCCTCCTTCCCTCCCTCATAGAGCTTTTTCTGAAAGCTCTTGGGATATGAATGAGTTGAGAGCCTCTGCCCTAAAGATTTTCTTTGCCCAAACTGACATCTTTCTTAGCTGGTGAATCCATCTATATCTTAGTAAGGCCCACCCCTGTTCATATCTTTATCCCTAAAACTCAAAACCACCCAACCCCAATCCCAGTTTTATTCTATTTGTGCTATTCCTGTTACAGCTTTTAACTGCGGCCCGGCCACATGGAGACAATCAAAAGTTCCTAGTTGCCAAAGGCGGTCTGTTCATGGTATTTGGACATTCCAGTTATAAAAGCTTCGACTGTTCCGAACACTTAAGTGCCAAGTCCTGTGTACTTTACCAAAACCCACTCCAGCCATGAGGTGGGGCAAGGGCATCCTGGTTGTACCCCTTAGCCACCCGTCCCTGCTCGAGGCAGTGAAGACTTCAGAGGCTGCCCACTTATCAAAACCGAGGGCTGGGGCCCTCTATTTGACCCCACCTTGGTCACATGTTCCCCGTCCACACCCCCTGCCGCAGACCTGAAGTCCCTGGGAAGTCTGCTTTACAGCGGCATTAATGCTGTTCACTTGGGAACATCGAGATCAGAGAGCTGTTCATAAATTGAGATTAATGGAAAGTCCCGGGTAAGAAGAAACTGATGAGACCCCAGGCCCACCCACCCGGGACCAGGACAGGTGGATGGGCCCCTCGGAGCACGGCCTGCCTGCGGCCAGACGACTCTGGTCGTGGTGGTGGTGCAGTGGGGCCTCTGTGAGGTACAGGATCTTCTTCTTCACCAGTCCTAACTTCATCTGGCTAAATCCCAGGGCAGCCAAGAGAAAACATTCTAAGAGCATGATTGGGAACGTCCTGTCCCTTTCCTGGCCAGCTGTGTTGCGTCCCTAAAGCACTGGTTCTGGGAACAAAGTATATACTACAAACTTTATTTTGTGTAAATGAGAGTTTATTGACTAAGACACAAGGTCAAGCTTCCCCCAACCCCCCCTTCCCAAGAACAGTTCCCAACAAAAGAATGGCAAGCATTCTTGGGCCCGCCCCCCAGCCCCTCCCCATTTTTTGAGCCCTAGGCTTCACCACAGACACAAGAACAGGCTCGGGTGAGGACAGACACTCAGGGAATCTCTGGCCAGCAAAAGAGTTCTGGGTGTGTGTGCTTCCCTTGCCCTTAGTGTGACACCAGTGACATTACAAAGACACACTGAAGCAGAAGAGAGGGGAGTGCAGGGTCATCTCCAGTTTCCCCGATTCGGCCAAACTCGAAAGGAGCCAAAAAGGAAGCTTCGGTGCCGGCAACAGTTCCGTCGCTCCAGGAGCATTCTTTTTCCTTTTCCGTGAAGCAGAATCCCTTACTACCTGCTTAGAGGTACAACGCAAGGCAGCCTCCCCAAGGATTCATCCTCCTCCACACAAGGAGCAGAACTCACGGACTGGCTCAGTCAGAGCAGCTGAGGCAGTAGTGGGTCCTCTCACTGCGGTGGGAGGGAGGCAGGGAGAAGCCTAGTTTCAGGGGCAGAGGTTGTTTGCTAACCCTGACACACACTCTTCCTTCTGGAACTACAGTTTGCTTTGAGATGAGAACATTGTATCTGTAGTGTGAACCTCTTCACTGCTTGTAGCCAAAGGACTCCATGAGTGATTTTCCCAGGGAACTTTATCAAGCCCATTTTCCAGCCCCTACCCCCATGATCCTGTGCCCTTTCTCTTACTCTCCATGTACCTACGGGTAACATAGGACATAGCTCCTTTTCCACATACAGTGATTCTTCTCTTGGAGATTCTCGAGGCTTAAGAAATGGCCCTGGGGGACCCACTCCCTTTAGTTTTGCAATAGACATGAAACATGGCCCCTTCAGACATGACAGGCTGAAGGACCATTTCTGCTCTTGTTTTCTATTATTTCTCCTCTTGGACTCACTCTTAAGTCTGCGTTCAACTGGAGACCTGGACTCAGAGGTGCCTCTCATCTGAGCAGGGAAGGGCATCTGAGAAAAAGGGCACAGTCTTGGTCACAGAACTTGGATACTGGGTGCCAGGCAACGCCAGCAAGTGCCCACAGATTAAACAGTGGGAGCACCACTAAATGGATTGCTGTGTTTTGGGCACAAAGCATTGTGTGACAAATCAAACCCAATGTGTTAAGAGGGGAGTTCCTATTTCACAGTCTTTGGAGAAATAACCCTCTGAGATGATCTCCCTTGCTTTGGAGCCTAAGCAAAGTGAGTAAAGAGCAGCTCAGAGAGCTGAAGTGACACAGTGAGTCTGTGGCATCCGTGAGCCGCTTCCTGTCTGCACCCACCCTGCTACGCCTGTGGCCCCAGGAGCACATGCACACATCAGCTACTCCTTCGTGCCGGCATCTGGCTTTATCTTCAAGTAATTAAAAGATACTTCGCTACTACCCCCTAGTGCCAATGAATGGCATGCCAAAGTCAGCATGGAGCACAGGAGGCACAGAAAAGGCAAGAGACAGGTATTGAAGGGAAGAAAATGAATGAGACATACTCCTGCAGTAAAAAGAACACTGGTGGCGATTTAGCAGACCCAGACGCCCAGCTCTGCCGCTAAACTAGCGGAACTAGCAGGCCTCGGGCACCGACACCCTTCTTGCCTTTTATCTTTGCCCTTTTTAGAAAAGCCTGTCTTAACATTATTAAAGCCTGTCTGAACTCTAAAATTACGATTTTAGATGCGAATTGAACCTGAGAATTAAACACAGGGAAGGAAATGGGAAAGGCATTTTGGCTCCTGCTCCCCATGTCTACTCAAATTTAAAAAAAAATTTAAAAAAAAATCAGTGTTATTAATAGGTCAGGGAAAAGGAATGTAGTAAGTTCTAATTTGTCTCAGCTGTGACACGCCATTTCCTGCACCTGAAACACCCTTCAAGAAGAGCACCATTCCCAGCTGCAGAGCACTCCAACGAGATGATGATCTAGGGCCGGGAAATCCTAAGAGAGAGTCTGGAGAGGGAAAACAGTGAAGACCCACGTGACCAGGGACAACACTGCCACAGGTAGGAGAAGGTGGCAGGCAGCTGGGTGTGCCCTCCAGGACTATGTGGCTAATGACACGTGTTTCAACATTTCTACCAGTTACAATGCTCCCTCAATTTCTCTTATGTACAAAAATATAAAACGAAGTGCAGTTTATGTTTCAGTGACACTTTTCCTTGCTTTAATATTTTTTGTCTTGTTCTGTTTTTGAAATGAGCTCTCGATTACAAAAGATCAAACTATACTCACAGGTGCCAGTCACTGGCACAGTATGGAAAGCTCACAAATACGGACAGAGAACAGCAGCAGATGGCAGAGGTGGGAAGTGATTGAAGCAGTGGTTACAAATGTTCACAGGAAGCTAAAACTATCCAACAGGTTGTGCCCTAATGTTGGCACAGGTTAGACTAGTCACTACCTTGGTGGGTGGTCTCAGAGTGTTGGGTTCAGAGTCTACGACGCGAAACAGTTTCTTCAGTGAAGAGTTCTGACTCGTGGCTCGCGGCGACCTCAGGACGGCGGGCGCGAGCGGCTACTGGCTTTTCAGGATGCTGTCGTAGACCTGGTAGACATGCTGAGAGACCTCGGGCGCTCTGCACTTCAGCGACAGCTGCGGGGGTGGGGGGGGGCGGGGGTCAGCGGGCGCGGGTTAGCGCAACAGCACCCAGTACCCCGGGTCCCAGAACAGCTCTCACTAACACGCACCCCTGAAACTGCCACATTTAAATTGTATCTCAAACACCAGCAAACAGCAAGCCCAACAACTCTGGCAGGAGAGGCGCTTCTATCACTACGTGGCCAGAGATCCTGTTAACAGGTACTGTGGGTTTTAGAGTTTCAATCCAGTATAAAATTGTGCATTTTCACCTGGATTCAACATGGCTCTAGGGCACTAGGAAATAATCTATATTAAAAAAACATGAAAGCCTCTGACTGGAGAACAGCCACGCCCACGTCTTGTTAAGAGTCATAGAGATTTTACCAAATGAACAGGGAAAAGCTAAAATTCTTGTTAATGTCTTTTAAGCTGTCTGCCTCAGTCTCTCAGTCTGACAAAGATGCTGAGTCCCAATTTCAAGAGGACAATCAAGTAAAATAAAAGCATAAGCTAGGCTGGGCCAAGGTGCTAGGTTCTGCCTGTGTTATACTAGGTGAGCACACACTGTTAAGGAGGAAAAATAAGAACGAAAACAAAAAGACATTCACTTAGTATAGCCAAATAGCAACTTGTGTCCATGGCTTCATTTTTTATTCTGCTGATACTACTCCTACCTCCACCTCTTCTTCTAGTCTGATAATTACCAATTAAAAATAAAATATTGGAACACCCTGGTGGAGTAGCCATTTAGGTCCACTGCCTCTGGCTGAGCAGAGTCCACACACATCTCAAGGACCCTGGCTCATGTTCTGGGCCCCTGGAGAACAACCAAGATGAACTAAATAAAAATGAAGAAATCCTCTCTTCCTGCCTGCAACTTCCTTTAAAAAAAAAAAAAATACGACTTCGGTGTTGAACACTTGAGATTTCGATTTTGTAGGTCAATATGGACAGAAATTTTTTTAAAGGAAAGATGCAGGCGGGAATGAAGGCAAGTAGGCAGGCAGACAGGAGGAGAGAGGAGGGAGCACTTATTTTACTCAGCTGCTCATCAATGGTAGTTCCCAAGGCCCCGGGTCTTGAACCTGGGAACCTGGCATGAACGTGGACTGCACTGCTTTAAACTTCTAGGCTACTACGGCATGCCAATAAGCACAAAATTTAAGCCTAAACTTGGACTCTGTAACTGCATTAGAAAAATATTATTTATAGAAAAATGAATTAGAAAAATGTTATTAACAATAATATAACAGTAGAAGCATACAAATTTCACTGTGGAAAATTATTTTTTTTATTTTAAAAATAATTCTTATTTCTTTTGTTCACAATGCTACATTCATTTTAGGATATTGAAGTTGCATCTCAGTCTGTATTTCATACCACACCCACCACCAGAGTTCCAGTGTGCTTTACCGGCTTGCTCACCACAACAGTCCTGTGTCCTGCTATTTTTGTTGGGATTTGTATGTTCATTTGTCTCATTATATTACACGTGGTGAAACCATCCTGTACTTCTCTTTTTATGACTTACTTTGCTTAACATGATCCCCCTCCAGTTTCACTGTGGAAAAATTTAGTATTTACTTTCTATATTAATGATATTGATCTTCTTCATTATGGTAGAGCAGTACCACTCGTCTTTAACAATAAATCACCATAAAATTTAAAATTAATTTACCCCTTTCATTTTTCATTAGAGATTCTGGATGATCTAGCAGTACACAAGGGAAGAATATTTTTGGTGGAAATTGTCAAAAATATATTGCCTAATTCAAATTTCTTGAAAAAATCCTTAAAATTTAAAGTGACATTAAAAAAATGCACAAACTAAAATCAAACAAAAGAACATCTAAAGAAGTTCTATTTATTTATTGTTTTAATATTCAGTCTCAAAGGCCTTCTAAAATTGCTGTTTGACATTAATCAAGAAGACAATTCTGATAAATGTGAAAAAAATCTCCAAACCGCAACTAATTTAAGAAATATGCACTGAAAACAGCTCTTTGCTTTGGACAAACTGCAGCTCTAGGCATTCCCTGACTTTCAGACTCCCTGTAGAGGCAATTCTTGTACCTCTTCCCCCACAGCCTCTCCACTGTCAATGTTGTGGAAAATTCTAGTGGCAGAGTATATGAGTTCAGAAAAGGAGGAGAGAAAGCTAAAATGAGTAAAAATGGCTAATGGAGTTAACTAGCAGATTAAAGAGGGAGCCAACTCTTCTCTCCAAATACTGTCTTATATTTTTCCACATCTTTGTAACAATTACTTGAAGTTCTACCAGTTGAAGCTTCAGTTTTTTATTCATGTGTGGTAAGAAAATGTTGCCTTCCTCAAAAAAGGCCCAAATTACTAAGAGTGTGTGTACGTGCACGCATGTGTGTACACGCGCGTGCATGTACTATATGTATATGTGTGCATGTCTGTGCATGTGTGTACTGCACATGTACACATGTAGCGCACTGCACTGAGTGTGCGGGTGTGCACGCTCACATATCTACATGTGTGGTTGGTGTGTGTGCATGTGTGCACAGTACCTTGCGTAAGTGCATGTACATGTATACAGGTGCAGGTGTGTGCATACATTTATGTGTGTGTGTGTGTGTGTGTGTGTGTGTGTGTGTGCGCGCGCGCGCTCGGCAGGCCATCA
The DNA here is from genome assembly GCA_004363575.1 of Solenodon paradoxus. Taxonomy (NCBI): domain Eukaryota; kingdom Metazoa; phylum Chordata; class Mammalia; order Eulipotyphla; family Solenodontidae; genus Solenodon; species Solenodon paradoxus. The sequence goes on from RJWH01000831.1 coordinate 246,515, forward strand.
TGGACTAGTACCCTGAGAGTTTCAGCTGCAATTTGGTGGAGAGGCAAGGGAAATTTTCTTTCTCTGGTCTCCTTAATATGCCCCCTTCCCCAGACTTCAACAAAGGGTCAAATTTATAGACTTAAACTCACCCTTTGCTTTCCAACTAGTGCAACTAAGACAAGATCAAATGGAGTAATTGAAAAAAAAAAAGATTTTGATAAATCCTGAAGAAAGTAAAAGTGGAACGTACTTTAGGAAGAAGCTGAACGTACAACATATAGCTGGGATTCTGGGTCTCATTCTGCATGACTCCTAAGGGGAAAGAGGCCTTCCCAAGGGTCTAACCTGCTTATGTGACACACCTTTAATAACAGCACTGTGACTGCTACCCATCTAGACCCACTGCAGGAAGAAAAGCCACCTCTCCTGCCTAAGTAAAATCAAGAACTTAATGTACCCAATGCTAGCCTGGAACTTACATATCCATTTAATAGCCTGGAACACACACTACTTAGCCTAGAACAAGTTATCTTTCAAGTGCAACTTATTTAATTCAGAGAATTGTGGTCTCATTCTTCTTAATGAAATACAGTAAGGACTGGGGTTGGGGGATGGGGTTTATCGATCCCTCTAAGGAATCTAAGTGACCATCCATCTTCATGAATAAGTACTGGCTCAACTAGATTTTTTTCTTCCTCAGTATCTAGCTGTGATCAGATCAATAGTACAATGGTGTTTAGGGTGATGGAGTGAAGGGAAGGGAAGGGATCTGAGGAGAATAGACTGGGGTCTACGTTATGTGATAAAAAATTTAGATGGTTCTGTGGGCAGAAGGAACTTAGTCACCTTTCCCAGATGGAAATAGGAAAGGGGCAAGGGAGTAGAGACAATTTTATAATTTCCAAACACAGTGTGTAAATGGAGGCGGCCACAAAAGGGTACTCTAGGAAAACACTGGATTATTTCTTATATCTGCATGTGAACCTATAAGTATCTAAAAATATATCTAAATATACATATGGAAGAAATATCAATTGTGGTACATCCATATAATGGATGACTACTTGGCAATGCAAAGGAACTACTGATACAACAATTTATACGGATGTCAAGGGTATTATACTAAGTGAAGGCTACATGCTGTATGACTTTACATAACATTCTCAAGATGACAAATTATAGAAATGGAGAACACATCAGTGGCTGCCAGGGGTTAAAGGGCTGAGGTGACAGTTTAACTATCTAGGAATAGCAAAAGGGAGTTCTTTTGTGGTACTGGAACAGTTCTGTGTCCTGACTGGTAGTACACATGCAAATCCATATGTATGGTAAGATTCCATGGTACTGTCTACTTCTCAAACCAAAAATAATGTAAAAACTGGTGAAATCTGAATAAGGTCCATAGTTTAGTTAGCAGTACTGTATCGATATCAGTTTCCTGGTTTTGAAAATGTACTATAGGTGTGTAAGATGTTAGCAAATGGGAAAGTGGGTTAACATAAATGGGAATAAGAAGTACCATCTAAAAAACTTGTGAGTCTTCAATTACTAAAAATAAAAAGTAAAAAAAATTTAAACAGATTGTGTTTAGGGCCATGATACTAAGAAGTCCTTCTCAAAAATCTCACATATTGAACAGAAAGCATACAATAGTGTCAAGAGAAATCTTCATTCTAAGGATAACTTACCTAACAAACTATATGCTCTTGAACAAGTCACTATATTTTTAAAGAAAGAAAGGAAGGAAGAGGAGGAAGAAACACTTTGGAGAGGAGAAACACATTTCGGAGGGAGAGGAGAGAGGGAAAGAAGCACCTCTATTTATTTATTTGGGTTTTTGGGAGGCGTTGTTTCTCCCTGGCCTGAGTTCACAAACCTGATCCTCGGGCTTTAGATGGTATATGCCCCAGTGTCAGGTTTAGGGTCTGTGCCCCCAGGGCATGCCACCTTGGTATTAATCTTGGTTTTCTTAGCTGCTAATTGAGGGCAGTCATATTTCTTTAACCTAGCTGAGATAGAATATTGCATACAATAAAATAATGATAAAATCCATAAACCCCTTGGATCAAATTTCTAGGGAAATATATGGAGTTGTTGCATAAGACCTTGATTTTAAAGTGAAAGCCTCCCTCTCCAGGAATAGCAAAGAGGATTTTCCTTTCTTGAAGACCTCAAAGTAAATGACAGGGTAGTTTCTTTCCAAAAAATATAAGGATTGATGTGGAAGTGGTGGGTGGGAGGAATGTATATTTTATGGGGAATGTCTGAGGTTTCTCAGCTCACAAATGCTTAGCAAAAATCTAGCTTGATAGGGCTTAGTAGCTCACAAAACACACATGGCTCGTATTTATTTCAAGGGAGGTAACGAGTGGGGAAAACATCAAGCAGTTCTGGGTTGAATATGATATATTAATGAAAAGACAGACTGGGAATTAAGGAATAGGGTCATAAACTTTTTTAACCTAAATGGCTAGAAAGTTTCCTTATCTGACTTTTTAAAAGCTTCCTCAGAGTGAGTCAAATATTGGACCTTATTCTGTCAGTTTCCTGTCTCCTTCAACACAGCCTAGAAAATTCTCAAAGGTAACAGGTGAATAAGTTAAAAATTCCCCCATCCTCAGAGTTTTTCTTTTAACTTACAAAACACAGATAACAAGCAGTATCCTAATGGGAGATCACATTTTACAAAAGCAAACAAATGTCTAGTGCCTAAAAGTATCCATCTTTGTTTATAACAAAGTAGTTGCTACTGCCCTAAAAATACTGCCAGAATTTCCATTTTAGTTCAGTTTGGTACTAAGGGAAATTTTCCAAACTAAAGAGGTTGCAGGCTGCCAAGTGTTTTTGCATTTCCCCTTACCTTTCACAACAAATATTTCAGGACATGCAATGCTGCTAGAAAAGATTCATGTTCTACCGACTCAAAACTCAAAACTTTTCACATGAGCTATGTATACAATCCTCCAAAAGCTTGTTACAGCAGCACATCAACAGACTATTAACTGTTACTGATGAAGCTGCCAAATTTTGTGAACAAGTCCGCATACAGTAAGGGAGTCTGGGGCACTCCCTCTGCCAGAGGCACTATGCTTGCTAAACAGGGTAGATAGACACTGCAGAGAATGGCTTCAATGGGGACACCTGGAGACTTCTTTATTCTTTCTGGATACCTGGCGTTTTGAAGCACCTCACCTCTTCCAGTCTTTCCTGGTTGTTAAGAAAAGTGAAAGGGCTCTATCGCTCTTCTAAACCCATCTCACTCATTTTAATGAGAAAAGTCTTACCGTATAGTTGGGGTTTCCTGGCTGGATACGCAGCTCTGCCAAAATCCAAATGCCATTAGTGAGTTTCAATGACTGGTACAGCATGTCCTGCCCTTCCACATTCCTCTTGGCAATAGTATAAACATTGTTGTTTTGCAACTTGCTGGAAACAGTGTCTAGAAAGAGATTCAAAATTCAACACCTTCATTTAAAATATCAAATAAATGCGTGCTAACACTCTTCTGACATCCTTATGAGCCTTGTGTGTTCAAGTTCCCCGACAAGTACAGTCACATGCCTTTGCACACATTTTGGAAAGTTCTTTCACCCAAGAGTAAAGGGTGAGGAAGAGGCCCCTTAAGTGCTTATCACATTGCAGGACAAAAACCAGAATATGGTACAAGTAAGCATTATTATAAGAACTACCTATAAACAGTATAGTGGGTCTAAGGAGTTAATAACCTTAAATTATGTGCCAGACAAATATGCTTTGAAAAAACCAGAGACAGAAACAGGTGTAAAAGTGGCCCACAGTGACTGCCATGTTGGTTCCATTTCTGGAACAGTGGTCCCAGTTCCACAGGGACATATGCGAATTTGACAATCAAACCCACAGCACTGCTTCCCAGTCACTGCTACTTCGCTGTGAGCCATTTGGCCTCAACTGCCAAGATCAGAAAAGTAATCAAAGTTGCAAAAATCCTGAAAGTCAAATTAATTATATGGATGTTTAGGTTTTTTTTTAAGGTTAGGTGCAGGCAGAAAATGAAGGCAAGCAGAAGGCGGCAAGCAGGAAGAGAGCAAAGAACCACTTTACTTATTCTACCTAGTTTTTCATCTTGGTTGCTTCCCCTGACACTGGGACATGAACTGGGATCCTTGGGGTATAAGTGACCCGCACTGGCTGAAGGTGGTGACCAAACCACTACTCTACCAGGACGTGCCAAGGTTTTTTTTTTAAGTAGGCAAACGAGTTTTTAAACAGCAAGGGAATACCATGCCCCCAAATTAAGAATGAAATAATCTTAACAAGAGATTGAAGAAAGAGTGAAGTTATGCAAAGGGAGCTAGAAGGCCTATAACCCCTGCTGCTGCTACTGGTCACAGCAGAGGCATTTGCAGTCATGGAGGAAGAAGTTTGCTGTTTGGGTTCTTCCTTGACATAAGGGTGTAAATTTAAAGGTCGTTTCTTGTGTTCTCTTGTAATAAGAGAGATGATGCAGTAACAGAGAAAGACATACTTTTAAGAACAGAGATGAGAAGCACTGTTTCTTTGATAGTTAATTATGTTCACTTCTGATGAGAATTCATGCCTTCCTCGGAACCAAATTCTCTCAACAAAAATTCTGTCATATCAATTATGTTTTCTAGGAAAAGGTCACTAAGATGGACAGTTTTTCTACTCTCCCAGATAGTAAGCTCTCTGAGCATAGGGATTTTGGAGTTTTCTATCACTGACTTCCCAATGTATCTAGGACATGATGGGTACCCACCATCAACACTTGTGAGCAAGCCTCTGACTCTGGTGTTGGACATACTGAGATGTACATGCTATGATGGGCATTAAAAACCACCTTCAGCAATTCCTCACTTAATGTCAACAGGCTCTTGGAATTGTGACTTTAAGTGAAACAATGTATAATGAAATCAGGCCCGCAAAGAAATAACATTATTTTGTTGACCTGGACTGCTTGTTCTAATTAATATTACAAGGAAATTACGCTGAACCAAAAGATGTTATTTAAGAATCTACTGTACTTAGAGGTGAGTTAATTCTGGAGGTAAAGTTCTCTCCCTGATGTGTTTCTCCTATATTCAAAGCAGTGAGAGCTCAAAGGAGGCGGCACTAAAGCCCATTCATTAAACACGTTCACCATACTTTATTACCCTTTCTCTTTTCATTCCCAAGGTTTTCACTAACACCAAACATAGTAGTTAGCTATAACTTAAGAACCAGCTCTTTTGAGAGCCAAAAAGTGTATCTCAGGGTAGTTATATGCAATATGGTTCAGGAAAGGGGCCTTAATAAGCTTGTTAATCACCCTCTGGGGGTCAGGCAGTTCTGGCTGTCACCTTGGTTCCCACAATGCCCGGCTTTTGCAGCTTAGAATGGGTTGCTAGGCAACATCACCAGCTGGGAGTTTGGTTAAAGCCTTTTGACAAGACTGTCTTAACACATGGGGGCTTGTTTTAAGATGTAAAAGCCATTTCTAACTTTCGAGGCTCTTGTCCATTTTCAAGGAAACAAAATACACACAGCTTTTTTGCTTACTGAAAAGCCACCTTGCTGCACAGGCAAACACACATTCTAGACTGTATATACGGCAAGATCCAGATTCCCAGACTTCTCATGGCACCACCCATGTAAAAGATGACAGACTACGAAATGGAAGCACACATACACACTCTTCTTTTTGGAGTTAGAAAATGTGGCCAACAGGTAGAATAAGCAAGTTGAATGGATATAACTTTAATTCATTTAGAAGCATTCTGGTCAAGAGGCTGGCTCTGCTCATACTGATTGAACGGCCCGGGCGTACTGCAATATTTAGCAGAAACTGAAAGGAGGGCAGGTTCCATAACATAAGTATGTGTAAGTCCACTTTTATAAATTTTAGATATGAGGTTTGAACTTGAAGATGTATAGATGGTAGGAGAAGCAGATACTAAGTGCTTATCAAGGATGGCAATGGGAATCAGATGTAAGGAAATTTCCCAACCTGACTTGGGTAGATTTCTTGACATCAGTTTTTCCTTTACACACCTGAATTCCCGGAAAACATGATGGGATCTTGGAGTTGTGAGACTCTTAATTGTCTCAGTGTGTGTTGACGATATCATGTGAGTCATAAGACACTGAAATCTGCACCAAGGAAAGTGTGAAAAAGATGGTCATATACACTTGGTTCAAAATGTGATTTCTTCACATACTATGGTGGCCTAGTGGATAAGGCCATCAGACATAATACCTAGTTCGAGACCTGGGGCTGGGGGAAAAAAACCAAGATGAACAACTAAGTAAAATAAATAAATGCTTCCTCCTCCTCTCTCTTCCTACCTGCCTACTCGCGTTCATTTCCTTTGGGGGGGGGGGGGAAGAAATGTCTTGATTATCTGTCTTTTCCATCAATATGGCTCTTTGGGTCTGGGGTCTAACATCTTATAAGGTGTAGAAGTAGTCTTCCTTCCTTCTTTCTGTTTTAGCTGAGATCACACTTCTCCCAAGCAACAATTAAGTGAAGAAGATACTCATATGAGAGACGGGGAATGGGGAAAAATCTGCATTTGGGGCCCAGCTGTTGTATTTATCAGCAAGTTCAAAATCACTATGATTTGCTAAAAAGAACATTTTTTTTTTATCATTGAGTAACCAAATTGTATTTAAAGTGCTGACTAGAAAAATGTTTCCATTTATGAAATGTCTCAAAAGATAGGAGAATCATGACAAAACAAAGAAAAAGAACTCACCTTCACCTGGCCCCCATACCATGCTTGCACTTAGTGAATTGACAGACCAGATGCCTACGCTCTTCAGAGTAACAGATTCAAACACAGGGCTGCAGAACGCTTGCCAGAAAAACCCCTTTCTGGACACGGCTAGAGGCACAACTGCTTGCATAGCCGCACTCGCCTCACATGCAGCTATAATGACCGCACGAAAACCATCCGCAGACTCTCGATCCTTGCAGAGATGAGCAGTGCGAGGACGCAGGGAGACCCTGATGTTAGCATCCTTCTGATCGGAAGTTTTCTAGTATTTACAGTATTTACAGTACTTACAGTGGCGCCACAAACACGCATTACATTTACCTGTCTGCTGGGATCTGATTAGCCATTAAAGCTTTCTTTTCTAGAGAGAAATGAAGAGCAAAAGTAAAAGCTCCATACTAGACTGGTAAGTCCTTTGAGCTGTGACTTCCTACCATCCTCAGAGTGTTAGTTCCATCTGTCAATGTCTACTCTGGCACAGAAAAGCTATTTAAAGTGTTGGTGCTATTGTGATTAGGGAAGATCAGCTGGAAAGGATGTTATTTTTAGCTTTCAGCAAGACCCAGGGTGTTGAATCAGAAAGCATTAAACCTGAAAACATTCATGTTAATAGAAGCCTCGAGACTAAACAGAAATGTAATAAAGGTCAGGGCACTCTAGACCCTGGGATGGAAGTAGAGGAAGAACTATAAGCATAAGTTGTAGGAATGAGTCTTGCAAAATTAGCAGTGCCCATGTGCTTTGGTTCCTGAAGAAAACAAAGTGATAATCTGCCCGCCTGCTCCATGTGCTGCACTGCCAGAGAGCCAGCTGATCACTAGAAAACCAATTCTTTGGTATTTGCAGTACCCAAGGAAGGGAGGAATTGGCATGAGGCCACAGCGGAATTGATCAAAACTGAACTTTCTCAGAGAAACTGTTCCAGGCTACATCAGTGGATATAGCCCCACTGGGAGAAAGGCCAGATACTTCTTCTCTGGCAAGCTCAAAAAAGTACACCAAAGTGAAATAAGGGTTCAAAACTTGGATTTGGAGACAAGGGCTCTTTTCTGTTATCTTGGCAGGCTGGACTAAAGCCCTCGGCCACTTTCATTTTCCTTTTTGAAAAAGGATATCCCTTTCATAATGGACATACAAAACCAAAACTTTTTTTCCCCAATTACTCTGACCTTTCTGTTCTCTTAGGGGACAGAGTTTCCCAGATCATGTTCAAAAAACACTGGTGATCCATAGACATTAATAAGTCTTTTGTGATTTAAACTTCCACAGTTAACATTGAATTTAACAGATCTCTTAAATGCAGGACTTCTCAACCTTTCATGTGCTAATGTGCAAAGGTAGATTCTAAGAGAAATGGACCCATGTTATTTTTCCAATTTAAGTGATAACCCCCCTGGCCCTCCAGCCCATTCTTTTGGAAGACAGTTTTCTTAGGAGAAAACTGTAAGAAATGTGGCTACAGGACTAACTACCACAAGGTTAACTACAGCCAAGGGTGTGGTCTCCTGTGAGCTGGGCACTGTCGTCTTCTCTAACAGGACTCACTGTCTCACCATTAGCCACTGTGGGTTCTGCACCAGCGCTTCCGCAACAGCAGCTGATACTGCAGAAAGCTGTCCGATTTCCCTTCCTCCCTCATCAACTGAGTTTCGTGGCAACTGACCAGTGAATCTCAGAGAGAGGAGAGAGAACAAGGTGATCTTCCTGGAATATGGCACAAAAAAGCAGCTCAGTTTGAGTATGATTTTTTTGGAAAATGCAACAAAATTCTAGTTTTTGTTATTTAATAATACATAACTAGTCAGGGTAAGAAACACTGACTAAAAATATGCTAGAAAGAAGGCAGACAAGTGATAGTCCTGAAAATAATCAACTAACTGGCTAATGGAAATAACAAGACAATCTCCATAAATGCCTCTCCAAGGACTCAGCTCTGTAAGAAATAATTCCTAGGGTGACTATATCATAGAGCCACCAAAAAACAAAAATTAAAAAGAAAACTCTGCAGTGACAAAACTGAGGTTTTTTTTCCCCTTCTGTACTGTCCTATAGCCTTCTTTTCCTCAGTGCTATGTTCCAGCTGCTATGGGAGGAGGCAGCACGCTGAAAGGAGGAAATGATCAGTAAATGAAGAGGAGGCACTGAGCAAGCACCAAGGCTCAATTTTAAACTCATAAAACCTTACAGTAACCGAGACTGGGACAAAGGCAGGACAACTCTGAAAATCTTAGGGCTTCTTCTACTCCTGAGAAACACGTCATGAAAGAAAGTCTTAGAGACTAACAGCTATTATTTCCATTCTTGGATTACCTCCTTGATGAATAATAATAATAAAATTAAAGGGTCAGAGCTTTCTAACTGTGATTAAAGAGTTTAGTATCACATGAAAATTGACAAAAAGCAAGAAAGTAAAAGGTTACTTACTAGGTTTCAATCAACTATGATATATTACTTAATAATAAACACAAGATTCTAAATAAGAATTTCAGAAAGTCACCTTTCCTTTAATACTGTAGGCTGACATAAAAGGAGAAATAATACTGTTAATTCTCAGGAGAGCATGTATCCCCAAATGCCACTTAAATTACTGCTGTTCATAGGAAGTTTAAATGACAATATGACTAATGTATATTCAACTACTGAAGAATTGGGTAGACGCATCCATTCTGTTTTTTTTTTTTTTTTTGGCCTTAAATCCGTTAACTCTGTAAGAAATCTAGTACCTACATCAAAATAGTTCATGTTTTTAAAGTTTACTAAGTAACATATCTATCGTATACCCCTCCAGAAATAAGGTACATATGAAAAGAGAAGGTAGATAAAGTCAAAATTTTCAAAAACGGAATCTGATTTACTAGGATGAGAATAAAATTTAGTCATTACTCACCAGCATTTAAATGACATTCCTTAATTTGAAACTGAAGTTCATTTTCATTGGGGATATCCTTCCATGTTGCGAGGAAAACCTGGCGCTCTGAATAGAGAAGCAGAGAGGGGCAGAGAATGTGCACAATCAGTTAATATTCTGATTCTGACATTTTACGTCATTTCTCTTTTGGAGTGCGGGCACTTGCAATATAGCCCGCAGTAGCCTGAGACCGAAGCCAGGTCTTAGCTGTGCAGTGGTGCTGCATTCCAGCTAATCAGTCCCTTGTCAGCAACTCTACAATACAGTGGGAAAATGTTTACAACGAGGGTTTAGTTTTGGTTCCATTGTTTTCCTATTTGGGTAATCTGGGTTAAGTTTTCTGACCTTTCGGATCCTTAATTTAATTACATCTGTCTTGCCTACCTACCCGAAAGAGCCACTGTTAAGAATCAAATCAATTAAATGCCAATACAACTTAATATATACCAATTATGTTTGTTTTATGAGATGGTAGTTTAATAAGAGAAGTGAAAAATGTCAACAAGCACATGGGGAGTACTAATGGTTTATTACAAATGATTGAAACTTAGTGCAGAGCTAAGTGCTAAATTTGCTTGTATTATCTCATTAAGTTATTAAAATACTATTTCTTCTTTACAAACTTGGGAGCCTAAAACTCAGAAAAGTCAAGCATCTTGCCATAATTACACAGTTAATAAACGGCCAAGCTGAGATTCAAATCCACATCTAGCCTGTTACCAAATCCTTACTGTTAATCTGGGGTGACTGAATTACTCAGATAAAGGCTTTGTAATTTAAAGACCTTTAGAGACCAAGAGCAAGGAAAGATCAATTGTGACTCAGGCAAACAAATAATCAGACAAATAACAAGAGCTTTAGAATAGCCTTACCTCATTTTTTTTAAACCTCAAAGTAACTTGTACTTCTGGGGCTATGCTCTGCCTGACATTCAAAGGAAGGGCAAAGGTGTATTTGGCAGAAGGACGGCAGGGCATACTTACCCATTTTGCCATCTTCTACAAAAAGCACATTGAGTGGGATGAGGCAGCTGAAATAGAAGACATCGATGTTGTTTTTCACAGCCACCTGTCAGGAAAGCAGCAAGGGAAAATTAGGACATTATAGGAAACCAGGTAGGAGGGAAAGGACAGTTACATATCTAGAAATATACTACCCTATTTCCTTCTTCTTTTAGACAAGCAGGACTCCGCAAATCAAGACATACTAGCCCATACATTGCAACCACATCCTTACTCCACCCCGAGAGCACTTAACAACCTACAATTCTTCCTCTCTCCCCAGGAGCCCCAAGAGGGGTGAATTCAAGGCATAAGGCCTGTTCCCAGAATAATCTCAGTTCTCTTCCATTTCTATGGTATTAATAATAGCTGGCTAACCCTAAGTACTTATTAATGATATTGTTTCAAACTCTCATTATAAAGAACCCAAACAAGTAGGTGGCATTCTCCTCTCATTCTTCAGATGCAGAACTGAGATTCAGAAAGATGAAGCTCTTAGAGGACTACATTCTTAATCAGCGCATAGAAGAACCAGGATCAAGTCAAACTGTACCTAAACCTGGATTTTTTCTCTCTCTCCAAAAAAACTGGTGCCAGGTTGTCCCTTATCTTTAAGATACTACTTTTAAAATTGCTTCTTTTAGAAGAGCTTCATTCCTAAGTCCTATGGTTAGAAAAAGCTGATTGTGTCAACTGCTGGTAAACCTGATGATTATAAGCAAAGCCTTTTAGCAAACAAAGAAATGAATTTTCTTCACATAATATAAGTTTTTGATTTAGGCAGGTGGATCATCCATCTTGGTCATGCTGTTCATATTTTTTTAAAAGCTACAACAGTAAGTACTTTTATTCACGGGCAACACTGGTATATATATTCAGAAACAGGCAGGGCTACTGTGGCAGATTATAAGAGCTACATACTGTTACTGGGGAGAGGAGGAGGAGATTGCTCTAAACCACTACTTCTCACTGGTTTGTCACCAGTGACTTTCCTGTCTATGCTGTTGGCACCGCAGGAAAACATTTCCCTAGGCAAGTTCTATAATCAGCAACCATTTTCTCTATTTCTCTCTCATTTCATTCAAATAAAGGAAAAAAAGGCTTATCTAAGCACCACTCTTTTCCCTCTCCTGCTTTTGGAGCAAATGTCCACATTTCAATAGCATATCTCAAATCTGACTCTGAGATCCAAACACCATCTTTGTGAAATATTTCTAGTACCTGTACATTTATGATTAACCCATCTACCCCCTTCTTAAATAGTACCTTTATTTCTTCCTCCATAATTTGGTTTGCTTATGTCTGCTTGACACACTCTGTTCTCTCCTTAGAAGGATCCATCAAATTACTTACATCGTAATAAGTGCTTTCAATTTTTTAACTACTAACCCCCTAGGACTTTCTGACCTATGCCTGAAATGCTGAGATGGTAGGGTACTGAAAAAGCTTGAGTCTGGTGAACTGGAGTGGAGTGACCTCAGAAAAGAGGGGGTATTAGACATTCTTTAAGATGTACTAGACTGCCATTTCAGAAGGTTTATACCAGCCACAAGTCTGGGAAAGAAATATTTCCATAGTCAGCAATGAGAGAAATTTTATGTTAAACAAGGGCACTAAGAAGATCTTGAGGTAATATCAGGCTCTGTCAAGGACATTTAGGAGTGAAAACTGGGGAGGTGTGAGTGAGTGAATGTGGGTTATACGAAGGTCTTATATGAAATGTGAGTGATCTGTCATTACCATCCTTTTTTTTTTAAAAGGAAAGGTATAGGCAGAAATGAAGGCAAGCAGGTAAGTAGGCAGGAAGAGAGAAGAGGAAGAAGCATTTTATTTTAATTTAGTGGTTTACATTGATTGTTTCCTTGGGATGCACGTGGACTGTTCTCTGAAGGCAGCTCACTTACCTGCAACTCTACACCAAAGTGTGCCCAGTACACCATCATCTTTGAATATAAAGCAGTCATACCTCATTACAATTTGCCTTTCATTCACACACTTATTAATACTATGTTCTAAGCATCTGAGACATAAGGAGGAACAAACAAAATAGAATCCTTGCCCTCTAGAGGACGACATTAGTCTTATCAAAGATTTATATTACAATCATCTGGAGAAGTTTTTCAAAACAGATGTCAGGGCTCCATTCTATATTTAAAAAGGTAGTAATTTCAAAGTCTGGGTCCTGGTATGTACATTTCGGAAAAAGTGCTAAGAAAGAGCAAAGAGCAACGAGATATGCAATAATTTAGAACAATTGATTTATAACTTGACAGACAACTAAAAAGTCTGAACAGGCTCATCAATATCTTGTTCTTCTGAGGGATTCCTTACTCTAACTGCTGTACTTTAAAATAGAAAAGACATGAACAGCAACTCCAGCAAGCAGTTAAGCAATTCTGCTTTGAGAACTCCTGACAAACAGATGAAAGCTATCGACCAGCTTTCTGAATAGAGCACACGCAAGATTCCAACATATAATTTCAAAGGTTCAGGACACACTGAAGACTATTCCCTAGACTTCTGCTCCTACAATCATTCTCTGAGAAGCTGGGACACTCATATCAGAGGCAGAAGACACATGGGTTCAGAATCCAGGTTTGGGAACCAACTACCCGACTGCAAATCCTGATTCTGTCTCAAGTTGTGTGACTTTGGGCAAGTAGTACTTGGCTCAGTTTCTTGCCTGTAGAACTGAATTAGCAACAGTACTGAATGCATGAGCGAATACTGCTCACAGTATTACAACAAGTCTTTGTTAAGGGAATATTCCCTCTGCTTTCACCATCTTCTGTTTTATCATTTTTTAAATTTTTTCATACCAGTTGGTATGAACAGATACATTCCTTTAAAAAAGTTCCCAAAGCAGCAGTTGAGTGCTGATTATAGAAAGACAAAAGAAACTTAAGACAATTAAGGATAGTCACATTGGACTTATATGAAATCTTCCACATGCACAAATGGAATACCACGCTAACGAGACCAGAAGAGACAAAAAATGACAATGACAAAATGTTAGCTAAACGATCCTTTTTCCTACCTGCCTGTGGTAAAACATCCCTTTATAGAATCAACCGCATAAGCCACTCTCTTGGAGAGATTTTTCATCTACTTTTAAATTTATATCTTTTTTTATTCGTTTTATTCATTTTGAAAATCAACATCTTTGTAACATTTCATCTCTAAATTAGCTTTTCAAAATCTGCATTTTGCAGCTCTCAAACTTTTACTCTTAGTTAGAACTGCATTCATTCAATGAATCTTTTGAATCTGGCCACTGCCTACTTCTCTAGCCTGGTTCTTTAATTTTAATCAAATAAAAATTACTTCTTGTTCCCAAAACACTAAAACTCACAATTTTATATCTTTTTACACATTGTTCTTTCTGCTCAATAGATCCTCCTAAAGCTTTGGTTTGGAAAATACCTACTTTTGAAATTCAGTTCAAGCTTGAGATTTCTCAGGAAAGTTCTAATCACTCCCCAAAGGACCCAGTGCATAGACTTCCATTATAGCATAAAATCATCGCTTACCTCTGCCTCACCCACAATATAATGAGTTTTTTGAGTGTAGGGGCTGTTGTTTATCTTCATTAGCACACTACCTGGCTCAATAAATACTTGTTGTATGAAATTAAAGAAAAGATGTTAAACAGAATGAAGTCTCAATCTTTTTTCTAACTCTAATCAGAATCAGCCCAGATACTAGACACTACATCATTCACAAGCATAACATAACCCCATCAGTAACATCTGTCATCAAGTACAGGTACTCAGTGAGGCACGGTGGGGCGAATGGGCTATGTGGGCTCTTTCAGTTTTAAATCAACGAGCTAAAATAACATCTATATGCCAAGGAAGAATAATAGAGGTGGTACAGACAACAGCCCAAATACTAGATTCTCCAAGGGTAGGCCAATCGCTCTGAGTGTTTAGGCTATAAAGAATCAAGGAAAAAACGGTATGAAGCCAGTTTAATTCCAATTCAGAGGGCAGTTACTTCTCTTCCCTTAAATAGAATAAAGTCACCTTTAAACAGAATAATATTGATTGCTTTGCAGGAAGGGGGAGTTCCTTGTTTTCTTGTTTTGAAATTCACTACAGAATAGGAATACCTATTTCAGACAATTAACAGGAATGTTTAAGTCACCTAGGGGAAATCAACTACTAAAATATATCCAATCATCTACTTAGAATTTTCACTTGGAAAACTAAGATACACACCGAAATGAATATGTCCAAAACCAAACTCTTAATCATTCCTCCACATCCCTGAAAAGGACCTCAAAAAATGGAATGCTGGAAAGCCTTTTAATAGTCTCCCCACTTCTACACTTGTCTCACCTACCCCCAACACCTTGCCTTCCCAGTCTATTCTCAACACAGCAGCCAGAATGAACTTAAAATATAGGTCAGATCATAAATACCTCCCTGCTCAACCCTCCGATGACTTTCCACTGCACTCAGAATAAAAAAGTTACAATTGCCTATAATCAGATGTCTACTACTTCTCATGCCATATGCTATTTCTCTCTCCTTCTAATTCCATGCTGGCCCCCAAAGCTTGTTGTTGTATGCACATACCAGCCATGCCTCTCTTATAGCTTTTGTATTTGCTCTTTCTTCTGTCTGGAATTCTCTTCAAGAAACCTGCATGACTCATTTCTAGTCTCCTTCAGTCTTTACTTTAATTAATCTTCTCAGGTAGGTTTACTGTGACCAAAGAATAAAAATATATCACTAATCTGTAACCCCAGTATCCTGCTTTATTTTTGCCCATTGGTGTGCTGTTTTACTTATTTATTGTACTGCCTTGTGTCATATATCCCACTTCCAGTGGAATATAAGTTCCACGAAGGAATTTTTGTTTCTTGTTCATTACTGTATCTTCAGTTTCTAGGATAGTGACTGGCAGAGAGTTAAGTGCTCAATAAGAATGACTGTAAAATATACTACTCAAATTTTCTGACAACCTTTGGTTAAGACAAAATAAGAACTTGATATAAAGTTTCCAAAGGCAAGTACTTCTCTTAACAGAACAGTAAAGTATGGACATATCTATTAGGGAGAAGGAAGGGGAAAGGGTCAGAATTAAAGGTATAATATGAGGTAGCCATCACAGGAACAAGATTTCTTTGACATTGCAATTACACACGCATGTTTTTTTTTAATTTACCTGCTAGCCCCAGGCTGTGAAGCTGGGCCCACAGGCTTTACACCTGGCCTGCACCTTAACTGCCTTAGCCAGAGGTGTGTGCCAAATATATTCCTTTTTTTTTAATGTCTCCCCGCTTTTGCCACCTACACCCAATATGCAATCTAGAACCCATGTCCAGGCTTTCATAGCCTGCTCTTTAGCCACCCGAGTCACAGGAGGAGGGTATTTTGCAATTAAAAAAATTATAAAAACTGTAATACTCATACATCAAGTTAAAAGCAAACAGTGAGAAATGGGTTCAATGAACTAAGGAACAGAGTGCACATCTCAGCTTCTGCTCTGGATGCCTTAAGTAGATCACACATGGTGCCAAGGAGCAGATTACCTAATGCTCTGTTGCTTTCTGTCACGTGCAACATGTGACCATTAACAATACTAACTTGCCTCGCAGGACATTAATAGGAAGAGCAAATAGAAATGATTATGAGGCACTCAGAAAATACAAAAGTGGGCTATAAATGCTTAATAATAATAATGATTTTTACAAGTTACTTTCAGTGGTTTCTGGGGAAAGAGTAGCCTGTCAGCTTCAGCCTGTAACCCACAATTAGTTTCCTTCCATAGTATAGGAAGCCTGTGCAGTAGCTGCAAGCCCTTTATGGTGGCACAGCTGGAGATGAACAGGCTGAATTAATATTCTAACCGTGTTCCAGTGCACTCAAAAGCACTACAAAGGGAATCAGATGAACGCATTCTGAACTCCGGCACGTGTGGCCTCACACTGCACCCCTCACCCCAGAGCCACGGGAGGCACTGCCACGAGAAAAGCCCAGGCGAGTGGAACACAGCTCACCTCTGCGAGCGCACCAGCTACTCTCCCATGACGTCACTCGTGACCTTTCCAAGTCTCTCAAGAATTTTTTTTCTTTTATTTCTCCTCTCCATTTAGCTTTCAGAAAGATTATTTACAGGCTGGTTCAAGCTAGGACCAGACAGTGATGCCAGCCATCCCCAGTTCTCTGCGGAATGATTCAGATGTGTTTTAAGCACATCATGTAGTCAACAGATCTTGGAAGAATGACTCCGAGTGAGAGGTTTTTAATGGCACTGACTCTAATGTGTGATATATGTCATCTGAGATTCAAGCAAAAGTGGCTCTTTCTACTAGCTGCTGGAGTTAATCTACCTGTTGTTCTGGATTTCTAGACAATGCCAAGAAATAGCTACCATTTTTAGTTTAAATATGGTCTTCATTTCAAATCCTGTTGACCAATAAATCAAGAATTCTCAGAGGTACTCTGATGAAACAAAAAGGTCTGTAATATTTGACAATGTCTAAGTACAGTTTAAAATACAGCAGAAATAGTCATGAATCCCACCACAAAATGTCAATTTACTTTCCTTCCATTGTTAATTAAATCTTAACTTGAACAGAACCTTTGGTCTGCGTGTTTCTTCTTAGTTCACCAACAGATTAGATGGATTACATGGCAGCCAAACAGCCATCAAATACTACCAATCTGCTGTTCATCTTAGATAAAAGCCATTATTTGCTTATTCTCACAAGTTATTAGGACATTTTTCATTGCTATAGCAAGTGAACAGTGGAGCCCCTTGAAGGAAAATTTGACAGGTTCCTCTTCCCCTAATAAAAGAGCAGCTCAATGTCCCTAAGCTAATTTTCCCTTGGGAAACAACATGCACTTCAGCATTTGAAGTTCCCTTGTTTTAAAAGCTCTTGATATGAAAAGAAAAGTTTTGAATAGACCAGACTCCCAGATGATTTTTTTTTTTTTTTTTAAAGGAAAGGTACAGGGAGGAATGAAGGCAAGTAGGCAGGCAGGCAAGGCAGGCAGGCATGCAGGCAGGGAGAGAGAGGACGAAGAAGCATTTTATTTTATTTCCATTTAGTTGTTCACTCAGGTTGTTTCCTCCCAGACCAGGACTTAAACCCATGGGTATGTGGCCTGCATCCTTTGGAGGCAATTGTCCTAACCACTACTCCACCAGGACATGCCCCAAATGATTTCCTGTAAATTCTCTAGAAGCACATATAATTACTGGTACTTCAGCAAGACAATGAGATATTAAGAGCCAAGCTCTCTTAGCAGGTTTTGTTTTGAAAGGAGGGGGAAAGAAATCAAAAGATACAACTGAAATAACTACGCCTCCTATAGTCCTCATTCTGTCATGAGATGCGCTGCTTAATCTCAGGTTTCAAAAAATTCTCAAATAGTTCACACCATGAATTAGAAGGCAGGCCGGAACACCAAAGAGAAGATTAAGATTGCAAAGTGATATGGACAGACCACTTTGTCAAAACCCTTTGACTTGGGCTTGAGTAAATTAGGATGACCTTCAAGGCTGTCCACTGGAAGAACCCCAAGGCATAGCAGGGTTGCAACTACTAGGATCAAATTTTGTTAATTATTTTACACCTTAAGCTAGACTCTCGATTATTGCTTTACAAAAGGATTCCCCCCTCCTTCAAAGTCATTTGGAAAAAAGGTAGATGGTGACAATTTTCATGTCAGACTGCCTTTGAGGAGGGCAGAAAAAGGCCACTTATAGTCATCAGAACTGTAGTGTTAGACAAATCCAAATTCTCAAACTCTCAACACAATCTTCAGGGTCATGTTTGTGATTGTCTATCCAAGAGTGAATTTCAATTTAGAGGTCTCAATCTCTTTATCTTTCTTTCTTTTTTTTTTTTTTTAAGGAAAGGTATAGGCAGGAATGAAGGCAAGCAGGCAGGCAGGAAGAGAGAGGAAGCAGCACTTTATTTTTATTTAGTTGTACAAATTGGTTGTTCTCCCCTGTCTAGGATGTGAACTCAAATCCTTGGGATGTGGCCTATGCTTCAGTGGGAGGCAGCCAACCAAACACTACCCAACCAGGGCACACCCCAACTTTTTAATTCTTTATCTCTAAATTTATAAACAAATACACTAATTCCACTAAATTAAGCTCTTCTAACAGCAAGTACAGAAAAACCTAGAACTGGAGGAGCTAGACCACTATTTTTTCATATATTTATTTTCCTGTTAAAGGCAAAAGTTACTGTTTTAAGTACTAGTTTTTAAAAATTGTTTTATGAAAGCAAACAATGAGATATGATGACTGTCCGATGGCAAAAGGCAACTACTTTGGCTGTCATTTTAAAGTTTGCTTCCTTTTAGTTTTCTGTCTATCTGGATTATGAAACAGACAAGGTTCTTTCTCGGCTCAAAGTAAAAATGGCTTGCTCAGCTTTAATTCTTGTCAGGCATCCAAATGACTTTGGTTTTCCCTGAAACTCTAAGACACTTACAGAGCACCCTTGTGCTTCCAAATTTACTCGGGAGTGTTATATAAGACAGTCTTAGGCAATTAGGATAATAGTTTACTAAATAGTTATATGGTGGCAATTTGTCTCGTAAAGACGGATATAGACCTAAGTTAACAACAGAAAAAGTTCCCAAAATGTTTGCCACATGTTCCGTTTTCCTGATTATCTCCCACCTTGGAAATAGGGTCTGTTAATGTGCAGTGAAGTTGCCTTTTCAAATATTGATAAGTAAATGAATTTGTAGCTGTAGTACTCATATTAAACCTGGGAGGAAGACAAGACCCACCTAGATAAAAGGGTATTAAATCAGAGCCAGGGGCGTAGACTGCAAGTCCACTGAGAAACAACTGGCAGAGAGCTCAGGGAGACTCTTTACGAAGATAAGGAGATGGCCTGGTTGTCTTTGGCTCAAGAACCAAACGTATCTGATGTTTGCAAAATACATCCGTAAGTGAAAAATAAAGATCCGTTCAACAAATATTTATTAAGGCCAGACACTGTTTCAGACACTGGAAGATATATAAGTATGGAAAAAAAGGCTAGATAGACAAAAAATGTTGCCCTTTTGAAGTTTGTGTTCTAGTGGGAAAAGAGCAGGAGGAGACAGTGAAACATTAAACAGCATTTAAAATGTTAAGTAGTCTGGGGAAAAAATAAGGGAAGGGGAATGGGGAGTACTGCGAGCTCCATCTATTAAAAAGGTTCCATTTTAGCAAAGATGAAAGAGATGAGTGAGCCATGCGGATATGAAGACTGGGAAAAGAAACAATCCAGGCATCAGGAAAAAGCTAATTCAAAGGTCTTGAGGTGACAGTGTACTCATCTGAGTATCAGTGAGGAAGCCAGGGTGCTTCCAGTGGGAAAAGGAGGATTGACGGATGAAAACAATGAAGTAAGGGGATGGTAAAGGCACAACAGAATGGCACAAGACCTTGTTGTTACAACACTGGTTTTCAACTTAGAAAAATATAAATGCGGTTCTTCAAGATTGGTGATGTAAACCTGAGTATAACAGCAAGAATTAGGCCAGTATCACAACTCAGGTAAGATCATACCTCTATGGAGAGGGTCATTAGCATGTGTGCTTCAAAAGGAACTAAGGGTCAAGGGAAAATAATACTAAAATATATTGCATCTGTTCCTGCTCCAAATAGCTTCCTCATTTTTTAAGTTTTACATGTCAGGCAACATGAATCAGGAACTTAAGCACAAGTTTGCAAATCTTGCTCTGCCAATGCAGAGTCCAACTGTCATACTACAACTGACCGATCTGGTTATGATCTAGAAACCTTTACAAGTCTCAGATTCCTTCTCCAACAGCCTCCAACAGAACACTTCTACATGGTTTCGGTTGTCAGAAACAGCCAGCAATATTTTCACAGACCTTTCAGCCTACCTGACCAAAACCCTAAGGTCCTACTTTAAACAGGTTCTGCCAGACCTACATAGTATCTAACCTAACAGCACCAACTTCTCTTTTTCACTTTAATGACAGCTACGTGTACCTGGCTCAGAATGGCTCATGTGCCTTTGATTGCAGCTGTGGCATCTTAGAATACAATTGCATTAATAGCATGAACTGTTTGCTTACTGTCAAATTTAAGAATAATTTAGTAAATACTCTATTGAACACAAAATGATGAGTGCATGACCTGTAAACTATCAGTTAAAGTGATTAGATACTTCGCCCTTCACGCTGGTATAGCAGGACAGAAGACCCAAAGGAAACTCAACAGGGGAACTGATCTCAGTAATGAGAGTTAAGTGAACATTATTCATTCTTAAATCCTGGGGCAAAATAAATCTAAAATCTAATCTAGATTCTAGATAATAAGCATGTAGTTTCAGATGACTTAGTTGCAAGTTATAAATCGCATGGCAGGCATGTCTGTGCATCCCCAGCATGTCATCAAATTCTGTGGCCAATGGGAAGGTGCATGGCTGTTGAGATGAGCGGGCATGTGGCAGGCCGCTTGCAATGCTGTTATCTCTGAGTCGTTAGTTTTCCTAGGGAAACAGGTCATACACAGAAGAGATGGAAATTATCAGGAGCACAGTGCATTAAAGAATTGTGAAGTTTTTTAATTTCATCTTTGGAGTACCTGTCTTCCAACTCCTAACTCCTGGCTCTTGGAAATGAATGTTGCTACCAAACCAAGGAGATTATTCATTCACACACTTTTAAAAAATGATTAGGTAGTATTTTCCTTAGTCTCCAAACTGCATTGATCCTAAGCACATTT
Source organism: Solenodon paradoxus (assembly GCA_004363575.1). NCBI lineage: Eukaryota > Metazoa > Chordata > Mammalia > Eulipotyphla > Solenodontidae > Solenodon > Solenodon paradoxus. The sequence goes on from RJWH01000831.1 coordinate 267,883, forward strand.
ACCAGTGTCTCTACTTCTAACTGGTTTTTCTTCTTAAAATAAAACAATAAAACAAACATCTATTTGCAGTACAGAAATAAATACCCTTTCACCAACAGGTTTTCCTGAAGTAGGGAGGGTAAATGAATTCACACTGCAAATATTTTCATTGTAGGCCCACATGACTGATTTTCAGGCCCGGCAAGCTTTGAGAGAGAACCTTGTTTTTAAAGCAGCTCAAGCTATAGAACGAGGATCTACAGACAGAATTTAAAGACAGGCCTACTTAAGCTCAATAAAAGTAACTTCCTAGCAGAGTTTTAGGAAGATTGATAATCAATTTTAGGGTAGTAAATCACTAGCAGTATTCATGTAGAGCCTGATACTCCACCACTGTTGGTATAGGGTAAATTCTATCCAAAATAAACCAGTGTTTGAAAACAGACAATTTACAGATTATCCCTTCCAACCAAATAACTACATTTTTCATGCCTGCACACTTTTAGGATGTAATAACCTCAATATCAGTAAGTTTGTGCATAACCCCCCTACATTAAAAAAAAAAAAAAAAAAAACTGTGAATAAAGAAAATTATTTTTCTATCTCATTACTCATGATGCTATAGCAAAATACAGAGTAAATATGACGAGAGCAGGATATGAGAAAACATAGGGACTAGAAAGAGGTACCTACTTTGTATTCAAAATCAAAGTCAATTCTTACTTAAAATAATATGGTTATATATTACATACTTTCAGTCATTTATCAAACCAGAATTACAGAATTGATTTTTTTTCTCTTGATGTAGAACATTTATTTATTCCATTAAACTTTCAAAAGTTTAGGTCAGTGTGAAATAATTTTAACCAAAGAATTGTGCATTTTCTTCACACATATTTTGCTTGTATTGGGAAATGACATTCTGATCCATTTCACTACAATACTACAAAATATTTATAAGAAAATATTAAAAATAGCAAACATGAAATGAAAGATGGGGGTTTCCAGAAATCTCTACTCCAGTGCAGCAGAGAATCAAAATAAACAAAGATTCCCTGGGATCACAAGTTTCCAAAGAATTGGAGAGGGAGAGAAATGGAATAAAATGATGGTATGAAAGGGAGATGTTAGCAGCACTGCTTCATTAACCAGTCTATTCTGAATGAAATCCCTTTTCTTGTCTGCAGTAAATTCTGAACAATGCTAAACTTTAGGATGTTCCTTGAACTGAAATTACAAAATACCCTGACAGTGAAAGTAGTTCTTTTGCCTAACTTTAATAAGAGACTCGTTCACTATGAACCACTGATGTCAACAGCCTGCCGTAGAATCACAAGCTGTCACTGAAGCCCTTCCATCTTCTTCATGAAAGCTTCATAAACATCACTTAGTCTGTACTGAGGCAGGAACAGAGGGACCAGATTTCGGGGCTACTTGGGCAAGAGACACAGCAGAGACATCCTCTGACTTGCTCTGAGGAGCAGCAGTAGCCCCTTTATTCTCCCAATGTACTCTGAGTGCAGTTGGCATAGATCGAGTAATCTCTGCCTTGGGATTAGTTATCTGTGGCTTGGCACTGATTTGCTGTGGCTTTCTTGTCAATGGTAGTAGCTGTGCTCATTTCCATCTGCCTTGGGCCACTGAATCAAACTGGGTGGAGGAGCACTTAAAACCCTGGGTTCAGCAAGGGAGCTGGTGGGAAAAGCCCAGGTGGGGCAGGTCTAAGTGAAGGCGCCCGAAGGTGGGCGCATCATGCCAGGACGAGGGGGAGGGATACCTGGAGGTGCAAGGGGAGGTATCCTTGGTGGGGGTCCTGGAGGAGGAGGAGGGCCAGGAGGCAGACCTGGAGGTGGACCTGGGGGAGGGCCAGGGGGTTGGCCTGGTGGCGCTCCTGGAGGTACAAGTCACGGTAAAGGCACTCAGAGTGCAAGCATTCCAGCTGGTCTCAGGAATGGGGGTGCACCTGCAGATGGCCCAGGAGAAAGGCCAGTAGGTAGTTCAGGTGGCCGTAAAGGTGAGGCAGGTGGGGGCCCAAGAGGAGGTGGTGCAGGCATGGGAGGTGCGTGTATCTGAGAACGAGGAACGGCCTGTGGGGGAGCCTGCTGCTGTGAAGCAGCAGAAGTGCCATCGGACAGTTCTCTTTATGTTGTTTCTGTGATTGCTTTTCTGCTTCAGAATCATCAGATTCATCCTTATCATCGTCCTCTGAAAACACCTCAACTTCTCGTCCCTCCTCAGGGATTTCCTGACCTGCTATTTGAAGCATCATGGCTTGAAGAAGAGTCAGCTGCTTAATGTTTTTCGTTTTCTTCCTTGATTTTCCAGGCATATTTGCAAACTGTATGCTCAGACTTAACTTTTCTTCACTGCTGTCTCTCTCACTATCATCTCAGTATAAAAATTCATCTCCTTCACTTTCTCCATCTGATCTGTCAGTGTCGCTGTCATCAGTACTGCTGTCATGCTTATCTTGATCCATGTCCTCAGGACAGCCATCATCTTCACGGGTGCTGTAAACATCGTTGTCATGGCCCCATTGAGCAAGTTCAGGACTATAGAATAAGCCTTCATCTCGCCTACGAGGAGGAAGATCTAGGACAAAGCCCACTTTACGACCATGCGCCTGTAAGACTTGAGGAAGAGGTGGGCCAGGAAGAGGGCCAGGAAGTTTTCTGCCAGGAGGCAAACATGGAACACCGTGTCCAAGAAGAGGAAGTACAGACACTGCCCGAGTTGGAGGTCCATAGGTTGAGGTCTTCTTAAGGACAGAGGGTGGCTGAGCACCAGGAAGTGGAATACCCTGGATCAAGATGTTGGAAGGAGCATGTGGCATAGATGGCAAAGGAATGCTCTCCCCTTCTGCACGCGGAGCGTTCTTGACAGCATCAACATATTGGCTAAGTTGTGCCATCTTCTGTTCATATTCCACCTCTAGCTTTCTCAATTCTCTGTAAATATCTGGATTCTCTTTTTCATAGTTGTAGGATACGTTCAAAGGTTTTGCGTAGCTTTTTGCGCTTGTCTTTCAGCACCTTCTCATTTAACTGTGCTTGTTGCACTGGGTGGAACTCCATTTCATGCAGTTTCTTCATGTCCCGCAGAATCTGTGTGGGACCCTTCATCTTTGAAACCGCAGCGCGCACCGTTGTACGTTGTTTTTATTCTTCTTTAACTCTCTTCCGAGCTTTTCGAGCGTGGTCTGTGGGGTTCACAACTTTTCCACTCTTAGTGAATGATGTAGATCCTCACCCCATGCTGACAATCTGTGTGGTTTATTTGTTCATTTTAAAAAAAAAACAATCCCAAACACTTCTGCTGGGCTTCTGGGACTAGGAAAAGCAGGGAGGGGGCAACTCCCCGCCTCTTTACTTCACCTCTGTCTCTCAGTCAGCCATCCAGCCACCACTATTCTTGAAAGCTTGACTTTCATTTTTTATTATTGACTCATAATTTACTATCATAACAATGGCTAAAATTTGGATAGATGAAAACACAAATCACTTCAGACCTACTTTGGGAAATTCATTATCTTTGCTCAAGATTCCAGTGTGGGTTTCTGTCACCTGGCATGTAAAGACCTCAAAGCACCCTCCCCCACATACCTTTTTTGTTTTTATAAGGAACTAGTTCCCAGGCTCAAGTGTTCTGAGAACTGAATTTTAGGTTTTAGAAACAACTGTCTCCTGACATTGAGACCAGATATATGACCTACTAGACCATCTCTGCTTATCAGAATACCAAATTCCTACTTATTGTTTATGTGTGGTTATTTAATCATACCAGTTGCAATGAACAGACACATTCCTTAAAAAAAGTCCCAAAAGCAGCAGTTGAGTGCTGATTATAGACAGACAAAAGACATTGCCTAAAAGAATCTTGATTATCTTGACAAAAAGGATAGTGTTCTCAATAAGGACAATCCAATAAAAAAGGAATACCTGGTATAAAGGATACTCTATTTTTCAAACAAAATTAAGGAAAAGTTTATAGTCCTGATGTGATGAGAAAAATATACCAAATTGGAAGCAACAGTCACAAAAAATAATTCTCTTTACTTGAGTAGTTAAAATATTTTCATCTTTCATAACTAAACTCCACTACCTACATATTGCTAGTAGACTATTTTAGCTTCTGTTTAGTGTGCAGGGATTATTTTCAGTTCTGCATCTATCTACTGGATCTGGGAATCTCTCATAGTTCCCATAAAATACCCCATCACATCACTTCAAGGATTCATGTCTATTCAAGCAGGATGTAGCCCCACAAAGCAGAGCCCCCAGCTGTGCATCTTGGAAGACTACGGCGAGCTTTACCACTGAAATTGTTTGGCTTGCACAACAGTCAAGAAAAGTCAGCAAATGCCAAGCTGGTTTGTTTCGCTTGACGGAAGCTGCTGAAAAGGTCTTCCATTTGGAAGCATTTACCAGTTTTTCTGGTACAATGGCTACAGCTGTGGGTTTTCTGAGTGTGAACGGACATATGTAAGACATGAAATATCAGGGACAGACACCATCTGCAAATGATTGCCTTACAGGCTGGGACTGCAACGTAGGAGTAGCAAGGGATAGCATTTTCTCAAGGTTATACACAGGACAAAAAAACCCTTTGGCTGACATATCTTAAAGACACGAATCAGTAAGATTTGAAGGTTGTGTCCTATGCAGCTAGTGTCTTCAGTACTCTCTGTCTTAATCATTCTAAGGTTGAATGAATACAACTGATGAATGCTGCCTTATTTTAGAAGAGACATTTAAAGAAAAAACTGAGACATTACTTCTTTTCCCTAATTAATATCCACCCTCTTACTAAACAAGGCTTCTATGAACAACAGAAGTGGGATTTAAAGGCAGTAGGTACATAGATGACAAAACCATAAATGTGAAAGAGCCAGTTCTTTAGCCAGAGGTTCACCTTCAAGTCTCTTCGTTATAAAGCAGTATAGAAGGAAGCAAAGAATAATCTTTATGACAGTGCTACTGGATTTTCAGGTAAGGATAGCAGATAGAAAATTTAAGTGAGATTTTCAATCTACGGGAAGAAATCCTACCATAATTAAAGAGAAAATAATGCAAGACACATTTATAAAGACAGGGAGAAAATAATACAACAAAATCTTAGCAGTTGTAGAAGAGATTAGCAATTAAAATCACAGAATTCTCAAGAGGCTCAGTTAGCACAGCAGCATCTCTGGAACGATATGAAGGAGGAATGGGATATTTAAAGAAAGACAAGGCATGCCCTGTAGCTCAGACAGCTGAGACGCAGGTGTGCGACTGCATAAAGCCCAAGAACCTTAGTTTGAGACCTGGGGCCAGAGTGACAACCAAAATAAATATAAAAATGCTTCTTTCTTCCTTGCCTTTTTCCCCTCCCTTCTTTCTTTGCTAAAACAGTAAAAGATAAAAGAGGATTACGATGCTGAGAGTCCTAGATCCTCATCTCCATTCTAAGTTAACTTATCCCCCCAGCACCTGCATAAAATTAAAGATTGATTCTTTTAGGGAGGATAAATTACTTGGTACTTTGAAAGAGATGCCTAGATGCCAGGCATGGCTAAGGGTGGTAGACCAAGTAGAGTTAAGTACACGAAATGCTCTGACTTTCTAGCTCTGTTTTTCCCAGTAACCAACTTAGTTCCCAGAAGGCTGGCTGAATGTTTTTATATTCTAGACAGCAGAATCAAAGATCAATTTTGGAAGAATTAAGCCAGTCCAAGAAGAAAGACAGAGCACTCTAGCTGTCTTTAGTGATGGGTAGCTTAGAGTTCCCTGCTCTGGGCTTCTTGGTTTACAGGGTCATACTCTGATTTTCCCCTGGCCTCCCTGCAACCCATGGACAGAGAAACTCACAGGGCCAAAGACACATGCCCAGCCAGACCACCACCCACAATTCCTGGCCAGACAGTCCCAGTGCCCTGTTTCCAGGACCTGCTTGAGATACTTTCACTGGTTACTTTTCCTGAGGGTTAGTAAGCACATCCTTAGGTCTAAGGGATGGTCAAGAGGTAGATGTGTGATAAAGGAGGAAGGTAGGTTGTGAGAGAGTATTCTCCATTTGTATTCCTGAGTTAACTGATGGGGCATTTTACCAGAACGTATATGAAGACACATCAATAGGTATTACGCAAAATGAAGAACAGAAAGAAAAGATTAAAAATTTAGAAAGAAAAAAACTCAGCCTCAGTGATCAAAGGGACAATATCAAGCAATCTAGCATTTGTGGTACTGGAGTCCCAAGAGAGAGAAGAAATAATGGGGCAGAAAAAGATGTGAAGAAAATAAAAGCAAAATTTTCCCAAATTTGGGAGAAACTATCAACTTACTGACCCAAGAAGCCCAAGTCAGACAAACACAAGGAAAACAACTAGGTACCAAGTAGTCAAGCTGCTGAAAACTAAAGATAAAAAGATATAGGGGAGCCCACGCACCCGCATATTCAGTAAAACTTTCCGCAGCTGTAGGAATGTTCTACTTCTGCACTGTCTGAGCTGGTAACCACTAGCCATACATATACCTGAAGTGTGGATGATCGACTGGGAAGTGCATTTTCAGTTTATTCTAACTACTTAGCCACATACGACTAGTGTCTATTATATTTAATAGTGTAGCTAAAGAATCTTGTATCAATGCATCATAATGTGTCTATAGAACAGAAGGATGTGTTTCCACTCTGAATGAGCCCCACAAGTAATGAGCACCAGTACAACGGGTGAAGAAGACACACTGAGGCACCTCGATGGAATTTCAGAGTATGGAGAAATAGAGAAATGACTGTACAGCTTTCCTAGAGAAAGAACGGGGCACTGAAAAGGACCAAGACTCACATGGTTTCAGATTCAGAGGAAAATTACTGATAACCTAGAATGACCTACAGAAACTATCAAACAATTATAAACATGAAGACAACATTTAAAAACATGAAGACTCAAAAACGTTATTTTCTATATTCCTAATTCTTAGAAAGTACTGGATGGTGTGCTTTTTTTCTTGAAAAATAAGAAGACCCAATACAGAAAACAGGGGAAGGAAATGAACCCCCAGAGTAATGATGAAGGGAGAGCCCAGGATGACAGCTATAGTCCTTCTAAGTATTTTAAAAACAAAACAAAACAAAACAAAAAAACAGTCCAGACTGGAGCAGGTCAAAAGACAAAAAACTGCAACTAACATATTTATTTATTTCTAATTTACTTTTTAAGGAAAGGTGCAGGCAGGAATGAAGCAAACAGGCAGGAAGACAGAGGAGAAAGAAATATTTACTTATTTAATTTAGTTTGTTATTTTGATTACTCGCCATAGTCCCAGATCTTGAACCCGGTTCCTTGGGATGTATGTGAACTGTGTCCAGTGGCCTTATCTGCTAGGTCACCAGGATGCACTAACAGACAATATAAAATGATTTCACTGGAATTTGGGACTGAATTACAGCTAAAAATATGGAAAATTAAGCAAACAAAAATAGATATTAACAGGTAAATAACCAATTATTTATTTAAAAAATATTATGAAGGAAAATCATATTTTACTGTGTGGCTCAGCTTTGAAGAATATATATAGATATAATTATATAGACATTGAATACTGATTAAAGCAAAGTCTAAGACAGCTCTACCAGGAAAACAGGAGAATAGGAAGCATGCATGTAGATGAGGGCAGTGAGTGGGGTAATGTAGAAAACCTACAAGAAAGATTCAGAAGTCATAATACAAACATGTTATTTAGAGATAGAGAGGTAAATATAAAAAACATTAACTAAAAGAGGCAAGAGAGATTGTCTCTGAGGAAGGAGAAATTAGGGGTTTTGTTGGGGGAAGAATGCCGAGGACTGAGAACTAGTTGACTGTTTAAACTGTGTTTTTAAAAACTGGATACAATTAAAAGTTGAAAAATGGATCTAACAATGTTCTCATCAGGATTTATAGCCCAGTGAAAAAAGAAGTCAAGCAAATGTGAGAATTCTACAGCATCTATGCAAAGATTAGGAAGAGCACATGTATTCTATTGTCTTTTTTGCAGGCACAGACTTGAAGAGGCCACCTGCTCTGTGTTAAGTTTGAAGAAGAATACTGGGAAAATGCTTCTAAGCAAGTAACACAGATGAAATGCAAAACATTGATATCAGAGTCAGGGAAAATTCATTTAGAGACAATTCATTTAGCCATCTGTTAAGTTTTTGTTTTATTTAAATAGATGGAATAAATTCTCTTTTAAGGAATATAATTGTATAATATAAATAAACTCAAGAGAGGCTCCCAAAAGGGACAAGTTAAACTTTTCTTTGTATAATATTTATAAGCTGGGTTTAAAAAGGCTTTTGTAACTAACATCAATCAGTATGATAAAAAATTTTTTCTAGGTCTAAATTTCTACTGGGTATTTAATTCTTGTCTCTAAGGTAGAGCCTATTTTACATTTCAAAGAGGAAAACAGTGCTAATTTTAACCTTTCGACAGTGTTTCAAATAGACCATCATGAGCATTTTAATGAAAAAATTTTGTACCAAGTGTTACATTACAGTTTCTAGCACTGAGTCTGATTTACTTGTCTTATGTATTAATAAAATACACTGTATACATACATCTTTATCAAATTATTTCAAATAGCTAAAATCTACATTACATTCCAAATTTATTTTCTTCAAGCCCCCAATCTCCAAATATTTTTTTCTTTTCTGATTTTAAAGTCTGGAGTACGAGAAAAGTACTATCTTTTCTACATGATCTCTTGAATCTAAACATTATGCAAATACATTGTTCAAATGCCAATCAATCTTCACCTAGTCTTATGTGGATCCACATGGTCTAAGCTTCTGGCGTTAAAAATGGATTATTTTTGTTCATACTGGGTGGAAGCGGAAATCTAAAGTAACCCACCAACCTTAAGCTAGTCATTAGTTTCAACTTCCCCAGCAAACAGTAAACAGTTGCTCCTGGGCAAAAAGTTTTTCTCTTTTCAAGTTTTTCTTTATCTTCTCCACTGGGAAATGTCAATTAATAACAGCCTATAAATCATGACATTCCTGAAAGAGGAGAATCTATGAAAACTTGGAGAATCAGGAGATGACTATAGATAGAAACATTTTAAACTTGCTTTTTATAGTGTCAGGTTTGTAAACAAAAACAGAAACTTGTTAAGTCCTAATACCATCAATATTTTTGAAGGAGGGATTTGAAGTAAGATTCAACTTCTCTTACGAGGGCCCCTGTTTGCAATGTTCACTTCATTGAATACAAAATAGAGATGCAATAGGAGAATAAACTGACATGCATTTATTTACGATTTCCTTTTTGTTCTAAGAGCAGAAAACTTGCCCTGGTTTCTGTAACCCAAATTCCCTTCCTACTTTTGAAGTATTCTTACACTCATGCTGACTGTCCTCAAATATTAGGCTTGAGGCACTTTGAGCCAACGGGAGGTTAAATTTCAATGAAAAGAGAACAGATGTAGATTTGGGTTACTTACTTCAAATGTCTGTACAGGAACAGCCCCTTAACACATTACTCTCATCATAGTAACAGCCAATTCCATCTGCATGCTATCCTTGTTTTTTTCTTCTAGTCTGAGCCAAGTTATATTGTGACTCACTCATCTTCACTCTAAATCATCATACCCTTTGCTGAGAAAAAGACTGTCAACTTCTGTGGCAACAAGTTATTAGTGAACTGGCAAACGGGGCTGGTATGTTGGTATTTAAAATGCTGAAGAATGTTAGTTTTAACTCTGTTATTTTACTGTTGATGTCTCACCATTAGAGCTAGTATCTTACACTAGTATTTCCAGAAGATTGAGCAATGGGGTTCCATCTGCTTTGAATGGAAAGTGAAAGGTTGATATTTTTCTTTAATTATTTAAAAACATAATATATAGTCTCATTAAGATTGTTTTATTTCAAGTTCTTGGTAGAAGGGGAAAGCCAATCCTTTGTTGTAGCTTCTGACTGCTCTTACAGTGCAGCTCTCCTTTTATTTTAGTTCAAATCTAAATTTACTTTCAATGTAATTTCTTTATAGGTGGGAGATCTTAGTGCCCTGAAGTTCAGAGCAGTTGCAAAAGAGTTGCTTTGCATTTGCTTCTGCCAGGTACCCTATACCTCCTAACACCTGTGCACTGCCCACCCTGCCACTATCCCCAATTCCTGGACCAATCTTACATCATTTTATTGGTTTACATATTACCTAAAACTTAATACCTACATACCTAGTAAAAATTAGGATCATGTGTAGTGCAATACTAGGCTTTGGATTTATCACACAAGGCTGCCAAGAACCCTGGCTAGAGGAGAAACTTTCTTATTTGCCTGAAACAGTGGAGATATTTTCCTAGTTCCCCCTTTTATTGACGGAGATGCATTTCTGGGACCTCAGCTTTATGCAGGGGTCAGTTATAGCTCCCCATCTCAGGTAGGCCCAAGGCCACCTCTCCTGTTCTTGTGAGCATTACAGTCTCTTACCCTCTAAGGCTTATACCTGCATTAATGTCCTTGCAGGACTACTGCAGTTTCATCTTACAGGCTTACATACTCTCTGCCTTCATGTTGCTTGAATCCTAGAAAGCTTATATTTCAAAGAGAAATTCAAAGTAGAAGAAAATCAAAATTCTAAGCTACATTTAAGTCATCTAAAAATTAACTATTTTCAAGACTGAAAGGATCTTATAAACTGATAACATTCTGAGCTCTTCTAAGACGCTGCTACACTTATAGATATGCTCTAAAGGGGGTATTTTACATTCAGAGAACATAACAATTATGGCTGTTTGTTCAAAGATAATTTCATGTAAATTAAATCTCTACTGAAACATATATGTATACATATTATATATTTATATATAATAATGTATATAGTATATATATCACATTCTAATTCACAATGAAAGTCTCAGGAAGAGTTTTAAAAATAAGATCTTAAATCATTTTTGAATGTATGTTGAGTAAAAGAATGAATGATTTTCTATGTTAATGTAAGATTTACTAGTGACTTGCAACCTGCGTGAAGGTATAAGTAAAGGTTCAAGTTTTTCTAACCTGCAGGTTATTTAGAGGTTCCATCTTCATGACTGGGCCCAAGGTGTTGAGAGGCAGGGAGACATCGATGCTTTGGTTTGGCATCAGTGGTGTATGGACAGCCAAAGGGGTACTGGGGATGACACCAAAACTAGAAGAGAGGATGAAGAAATCACATTAGTTAATCAGGAGGCTAGATTTAGCTACATTTGTGCATTTTTACTCCATTTGAAGGAATAGTAAGAACCAAGGTACTGAATTGTAATTTGCTATAATTATTGGTTCATAACACAAACCTCTGTTTTCCATTAAATAAGTCTGAGTTAGGAGAAAACATAAAGCACAGAATTGCTTTGATTGGGTCCTCTGATTCTGAAATTTTCTTATGTTCTATTCTACTAGAAGAACAGGTTTGGTAAGAATCCTTTTATCTTTCTTTAGATAATCCTTGGAGAAAGACAAGAATACCCCCACAGAAAAAAATGCAATGAATCAATATTATTTCACTAGCCTCTTTTTTGTTCTTATATTATGTCCTTAAATAAGACAAAATCATTGAGAAAGAGCCAGTGTAAGTAAAACTGAAACGATTGGCTTAAAACATTCCAAATAGGATAAACTACAGACCCACTTTCTAATCCTGAGGTAGGTAGTAAGTACCACCAGTTTTTTCTCAGAGAAGCTTATACAATAATCGAAGAAGACTGGTTAAGAGATGGAAAAAGACTGAATCCGAAATTACATAAAAAAAAAACAAAAAACAAAACAAAAACATGTAAGGAAAGGCAGTCATGTTTTACGTCTGACAAACATAATAAAATTAAAACAAGAGGCTTGCCCACCAGGGACTGTTGGTATAGTAGTTTGGTCAGCCACCTTTGGCGGCGCAGTCTATATACATCCCAAGGAACCTAGTTTGTGACCCAGGGTGAGGGGTGACGGCATGAGGAATAACCAACATGAACAACTAAATAAAGTGCTTTTTCCTCCTCTCTCTTCCTGCCTGTGCTCACCTTCATTCCTGCCTGCATCTTTCCTTTAAAAAAAGTAAAACAAAAATTTAAAAAGATGAAGCAGAATGGGAAAAATGGGTCTACTGGTTTAACAAATAAATGAGTGCTATAAATGAGTACTGAATTTATATTCTAATTAGCTTCAGGAAGGAAGATGAGACTGTAATATTTATAGAATAAATACAGAGTTTTTATATAGGTAGTATCAAAGAGTTGTAGAACAGCGGAAGATTCTTTTCTTAGAAAAACTAGACTTTAGAGTACCAAAATAAAACGATGCCGAGAACAAGTCAGTCATCTTGGGGTACTATTCTTGAGTAAAATTTTTTTCTCTTTTGATCCGCACTCATGGTTATAGCATAACTGTCAGAAGTCAATACTGGGATAAAACAAGGCAGCAGCTTAGCTCCAATCTTCCAGTTGCTCACCTTAGAAATGATAACAAAGAAACAAAGGAGGGAATATCATTCCTTATAAACCTACAACTTCTTCTTCAATACTACAAGCCAGAAGAAATCTGCAGTTTAATATCTGTGGCCAAATTACATGGTCTCAGCAGAACTGGTGAGAGAGGTTTTGGAGTTGTGGGAGGGAGGCACAGGGAGTTCAGAGAAAACCAGTGGTATCAGGTCCCAGAGACTGACAGAGCACATCCATCCTTAGAACAGAACTCCATTCCAAACGTAAAGCACAGTGTGTAGAACTAAGATGAAATAAAGAACAACATAGGGACGAAGTAAAGAAAGAAGATGGAAAATACTGGGGAAAAGGGATGGAGGGGGGTGTTGTGGTGGTGACTAGAGGCGATAGAGCTTAAAAGACACTAATTTCTAAAAGGGAAACAAACATCTTTGAAAATAACAGGGCTATGTTCCTTAGAGGCAGAGACCAATAAAAGAATCTGTAGAGCTGAGGATTAAAATAAACATCTTTTTGAATCAAGTCAGATTCTTTTTTTCAAGAAGGAAAGGCGCAGGCAAGAAGAGAGAAGAAGCGTCTTTATTTTTATTTAGTTGCTCATCTTGGTTGTTCCCGCCAGCCCCACGACATGAAACTGGGTCTTTGGGCTACATGTGGACTAAACCCAGCTAGAGGTGATGAACCAGACTGCTACTCCACCAGGACATGCCCTCAAGTCAGATCTGAGAGGCAGAGGAGTCATGTTGTGGCTGCACATGGTCAGGGAGGAAGAGTCCGTGAGTACCGAGACTGGCTCACCCTCCTCTTCAGCCAGAGTCTCTCACTAACAGCTAGCCCTGCAAATTACAACTCATTCAAATATGAGGATCAAAATGGCATTAAACACAACACTGATTCAAAGCCACTATTACAGGCACATCCTGGAGTGGTGTTTGAATTAGCTGCCTCTGACCAGGAATAGTCCATACGCCGCCCAAGGACCAGGGTTCGTGTCCTGGGTGAAGAGAACAGCTAAGATAAACAACTAAATTAAAAAAACAAAAACAAATGAAGTGTTACTTTTCTCTCTTCCTGCATGACTGCCTACCTTTGATCTGGCCTGCACCTTTCCTTTACCAAAAAAAAAAAAAAAAACAGGTAAAAAAGCAGTAGTATAACCTCCATACTTACACAAACAAAATATATATGAAAATAATTTTCCATTAAAACAAAACTATGAAACATCTATACATAAAATTAAAGGGGGGAACCTCAGTAAAGCGCTTCCTGAAGCTACCCAAGAACATACAACAATAAAGGACGCACCTGGGAAAGAGATGGTCAGACAACAGGACAGAGTGATGGGAAGCAAATAAAACTTGGAAATAAATACTCCTACTAAAAAATGTCAGAAATGAACTGAACTGTCAAACAGAGGCAAAAAAATAATCAAAATTCTAGCAAACCAAATCCAGCAGGATCGTGATAAAATCAATTTATCCCAGGAAGTAAAACTGGTATAACAACATTTGAATAATCAATGTAATCTATCATATTAATAGACTAAAAAAGAAAAACCACATGATTATCTTAATAAACACAGTAGTATCTGACAAAATTTAATACCCACTCATAATAAAATTCAGCAAATTAGGAATAGAAGGGAACTTCTCCAACTTGCATAAAAACCTATGGCTAACAACACACAATTGGTGGAAGACTGTTTTCCCCACAGAATTAGCATATCCACAATGTTCCTTCTCACTACTACTCCAACTTCGCTGAAGGAGCCTAGCTAGCATAATCCTGCAAGAAAAAGAAATAAAAGGCATAATACTGAAAAAATGACTTCTATCTCTCTTCATAGCATGATTTATATATGTAGAAAATCACAACAAAAATGTTAAAAGAACTAATAAATGAGCTTTAAAAAGTTTCAGGATAAGTTCAATATATATCAATTCTACCTCTATATACTTGCAACAATCAAAAATAAAAATACAAATATTAACTATACATCAAAATTGAAATAAATCTGACAAAAAGATGTATAAGATTTGTACATGACAAATTATAAAATACTGCAGAGAGAAATTAAAGATTTAGATAAATGGAGAGATACAGCACGCTAATGAATTAGAAGAGTCAGTATTACTTGGTATCATTTTTCTTCCAAATTGATATGCATATTCACTGTATTCTTAATCAAGATCCCAGCAAAGAACCTAGAATAGTCAAAATAGTTTTTGAAAAAGAACAAAGTTGGAGAATTTATATTATCTACTTTCAAGGGTTTTACTGTGGAAAAAGATGACTTTAACTTTTTTCACACCATATTTTAAATAATGAGTATCCCAAATATCTCAAAATGAAATTAAAACTAAACATAGTTGGCGTACCCTGGTGGCTCAAAAGTTAAGTCTGTGGCTCCAGATGTTGTAGTCCACGTAAAGCCAAGGACCCAGGTTCAAAACCCAGGATCAAATGAACCTAAATGGATAGATAAATGCGTCTTCCTCCTCTCTGCCTGCCTGCCTGCTCTTCCTTACTTTAAATAAATAATTCTCTTTAAAAAACAAAACAAAAACACAAATGTAGGAACTAAAAGATCAAACACCTCTATTAAAAAACACTTCTATTAAACACTTCTATTAAAAACATCTTTGTAACTGAGTTACGCAAAGACTTCTTGTTTTCTTTTTCCTTTTTTTTTAAGGAAAGGTACAAGTATGAATGAAGGCAAATAGGCAGGTAGGCAGGCAGGAAAAGAGAAGGGAAGAAGCATTTATTTTATTTTTATTTAGTTGTTCACACTGGTTGTTCCCCCTGGGCCCAGAACTCAAACCCAGGGGCATGTGGCTTGCTCCTTTGGAGGCAACTGACCTCACTATTGCTCTACCAGGGTGTGCCGAGGCAAAGATTTCTTAAAACACAAAAAGCATATGATAAAATGAACTTTATTTAAAACTGGTTTTTTTTTTTTTTTGAAAGACACTAACAGAGGAAAATAAAGACAAGCTACATATCTGATAAAGGATTTACATCCAGAATAAATAAGTACTTAAGTACTTGATAGTAAGAGAAAGATTTGAGTGGACGTGTCACCAAAGAAGATGTAAGAATAGCCAATAATGCCCTGGTGGCTCAGGCACTAAGCTGGCAGCTGGGACATGGACTATGTAAAGCCTCAGGACCAGGGTTCATTAGCAAGGGAGAGGGGCAACCAATAATGAACAATGAAATAAAAGCTTCTGACTCTCTTCCTTGTTCCCTGCCTTCATTCCTCTTAAAAACATTTTTTTTTTAAATTCAAAGATAGTTTATACAAGTCCTTTTTGAGAAGTCATCGGAGAAAAGGTAGTGGCAAGTTAAGTAAAATAAAATTGGCAGTAAACACAAATCTAAGACAAAACAAAGGGATAAAGGTGAAAGAATGAGTGAAGAAATGACGCGTTTCTTTTTAAATGATAGAAATGTGGGGCAAATAGGTAGAAACTACAATAAACTTTTGGCCTTATCTATTACAACTGGAGTCAAAGATAATAAATTTAGAAGAAGTCTAAGAATATATAAGAATATAAAAGTTTATTCAAAGAATGATAGTGCTACTGACACTAGGACATGAAGAAACGAGATAGAAGATAAAAAAGGAAATCAATACATTATCTATAGAAAGCAGGGACTCAGGACATGATACAAAGGAGTAAGAGTAACTATCAGGGCATATACAATAAAAAGCCTAAGGGCTAGGGTGTATAAATTAAAGCCTAAGTCTTTGAGGGGGATACCAAAATAAATAAAAATGCTTCTCCCCCTCTCCCTTTCTTTAAAAGAAAAAATAGAATAACTATCAAAACACAATTTTTTTTTTAAGTACCAAATGATTTTTTAAAAAGGCAAAGACAAATAGAAAGGAAGGTATAAAGGTGGGGTATGCAAACTGCCTGTATTACAATAAATGCCCCTCAACAACCTTGGCCTTTAACATGGCCAGCTCCCCCAAGAGTGGCTGGAAATATAACTGATCTTGACAGAAAGAAACAGAATTTGTAGATACTAAAGTGGTTTTTAGCATGCTAAATTCACAAATCTAGGGTAGACAAATATTTCTAAATGATTAGAATAAGTAAGACAGTCAATGATGCAAACTACCATTGACAATTTTTTATTAAATCTGCTGCAAGGGTTCAATTTCTACTTCATTAGAAAACCAAGTTTTAATATTGTGTATTTAAGAGTGAACGGACCTGCCGTTAAAGTCTAGCAGTTTCTTGAGCTACAAAATTTAGCAATAACCAGTGATGTTTCAGAACTGTAAACACTGACATTTTACTTCTGGGGGGCGGCAAGGGCGGGAAGGAGTTTACAAGGCGGTGGGGTAAAGGGCACTAGGACGCTGGTGGTGGGTGTGGTGTGATGTACAGGGTCTGAGGTACAAATTCAATATCTTTAAAAGTATATAGCAATGTAAACCAAAGAAATGAAACAACTTTTCAAGTTTTAAAACAAAAGAAAATCTGAAGTAATTTTCAATGCAAATGTTTTTGTTTTCTATATCCTAAACACCGACTTTCTGTACAGAAAAGATTATCAAGTACTACTTTGATATGTTAATTTAGCCTTTACTGTATTAAAATTATAAATTAAAATTTTTTTTTACTTCTTTATGGTCTCATCATTAAGGCAGAGAATTCATTGCTAAATGGAGACTATCAGCCTGTATTTGACTATTCAGTTAATAAGTATACTGACAGTCTTTCATATTTTGGAATCAGTGGTATCATCTTTCCCACCAAAATGTGGGCTTTGGACACACATAGGTTTGATTCACTACTTACCTTAGTTATTAGAAATGTCAGGCACGAGATACTAAACAACTATTTGCAGAATGAATACATGAATTTCAATTAAAAGCTTTTTACTGCTGTCTTATTAAAACCATTTTAGTCCTGGAATCCTTTAAAGAAGGCAGTGAAAAATAAGTTCTGGTTTCCTCATTCTATATGAATGAGTTACCTAAAATCCCGAGAGCCGTGATAGTTAAAGCTAACAACTGAATAAACTTGTAAGAGCCAAGAGCTCATTCTACATCCAGTATTTGCCAACATGAGAGTTTTCATTCATTGCTAAATGGAACAGTCTCTTGTTGGACACTAGGTACACTGTTGTCTCAGGATCAAGAGTTCTTACCTATTCTTGTTAAACTGGATTGCAAAGTCTGTCATGTGCTGCAGAGCTTTGTTGGTGAAGTTCATTTCCATATAAATATGCCCTTGGCGGTGAGTAAATGTTCCTGAAATCTCCAATCCTTTAGCCTTTACTGCAGGCAGCCAGACCTGAAACACAGTGAAAAGTTCAATAGAACCAGACAGAATTTATCTTGACACTATTTGGTTTTGAATAAAGATGAAATAAAGATTTCACTTCCATAGGCAATACCAAGTCAGATGGAAAGGGCTCAGGATAAAGACCTATGTTCTGAATTTTAAGATCATGAATGCTCAATTATTTAAAAGCCAAGCCAAACGAAACAAATAATCCTTCCTCACGCCCTGAACCCACCCCAGCCTATGGGTAATCCTGCCTTCTTCTCCGTCTTTGTTCTACTTGGTCATTTTATTGCTTTCAAATACCGTTATCAAATATATATACGGAAAAGGGAAATTCCAATGAGTATAATGTGGTTTTCTTGATAGTAGCTTTAAAAGGGAAGAAACCAACTCTACTAATAAAAATAGCATGTCTGTAATCTGTGATGGTCTTTTCCCCCCCCATATCTTTTTATAGCTGCCTACTATTCTGCTAGGTAGATACACCACAGTTTATTCAACTAATTCTCTATGAACGGACATCGTTTGTCTCCAATCCTTAGCTTGAATGACTCAATGAGTAACCTTGTGCATATGCCAATTCATATTTTTTTTGTCAATCTATCCTGGGGATGGGTTTTTAAAAGTAGTACTAAAGAGACAGAATAAACATATACGTAATCTTGTTAAATTTTATTACTTTTCTAAATAGAGGTTGTATAATACCATTTTATATTTCCATCAGGACAGTATAAGAGTTCCTCTTTCCTAATAAAGAGAGTGTATTGAAAAACTACTGGACTTTTGCAAATCTGAAAAAATAAATAATACCTCAATCAAATTTTTAGTTTGTATTTTATACTGAGTGAAATTGAGTATTTTTGCAGATGCTTGAGGGCTGCTACCATTTTTTTTTTAACTCTACCAACTGTTCATTTCTTTTGCTCATTTTCTATATTAATTTTTTTTGTGAAAATGTTTTAGGTGCTCTTCCTGTATTAGGGATATCAGCGATATATTGCAAACATTTCTCCATGTGTCATTTTCTTTTAACTTTCTTACGGTATTTTTGTATTTTAAAATCATTTTTATTGAGTTTTATGGTACTTTTTGAGAAGCAATGGTTTATTTAGTCATATTTAACTATTATAATTACTTCTTTTGGATTTTCACTGAGGGTTATTTAAGGTTTCCCCTTTCTTCAGTGTTAGAATTACTCAATGTTTCTATTAATACATACGCAAGCATACTTTTTATATTTGGTCTTGGAATTGATCCTGATTGTGATATGTGGTGGGAATTTAAGATTATTTTTAATCATTACCAAACCATTATCAGTAATGTCCTTATGTCTAAAGAGTACATCTTATATATTCTTTGAGCTCTTATTGTAGTTCCTGGTAACTAGTAAATTAATCTGAAAGACTATTCACTCTTTATATCACTAACTCCTCACCTGCTCCTGACCCCCAAGCCCATGATACTTGTGAATGTGCGGCACCAGTGGGAAAAACAGAGACGACAACAACAAATTCCAAACAGGAAGTCTGCAAACTGTTCTGGCCACGTGCATAGAATGTCACAGAGCCAGTTGGAAGTGAGGAAACGTGAGAATATTCTTAGACACTAAAGGGGGGTGGGGGGAGTGTTAAATAAAATCAAACAACCACAAAATACCATCTTTCATCTCTCAGAAGGTCAAAAAGTCAGTAATATTCAAAGAAGGAGAGTATAAAGGAATCACTTTTTGGAGGTAATTTGGTAATGTCTATTTAAAAAAAAAACGTTTTAAAAGATCAAGCAAACTGCAAGTTTACCCTCAAGATATACTTGCAAAATATATATCAGGAAATATGCACATGAGGATGTCCACTGCAGCAACACATCGACAAAAAAGCAGCGATTCAGAACCCAGGAAATAAATACCCGCCAAGAGGGGAACAATGAAATAAATTATGGCATGCCAAAACAGGGATAAAGTCATTCAAAAGAATGTGGCAGAGAAAAACCAAGTTGAAAATAGTATATCCCACTGACATAAGTCTGCTTGTTTTCACTCCGTTTTTTAAAGGCAAGGTGCAGGCAGGAAGAGAGGCAGAAGAACTTTATTTTTATGCAGTTGCTCACACTGGTTGTTACCAACCCCCACCCCGCTCTGGGCCTTGAACCTGGGACCTTGGGATATATGTGGGTCTCACCCCAGGGTGTGTTTAACTGCTAGGCCATCAGGGCATGCCATTCCCCTCCCCTGGCTCCTTTCTTTTTTTGAGAGGAAGGCAGGCAGGCAGGCAGCAGATAGGAAGGAGGAGGGAGAGGAAGAAGCATTTTCTAAAAGAAATTTACTTAGTTGCTCATTTTCAGTTGTTTCTCCCAGGCCCTGGGCTATGAACCCAAGTCTTTGGGCACATGTAGACTGTGCTCCAAGCACGGGCTTAACACCTGATCCACCAGGGCCTGATTAACACAGTATTTTTAAACGATACAAACACAGGCATATGCGTGATCTTTTTCTTCTGAAAAGACACACTGGGAAGTTAATAATGGCTACTTATGGGGAAGTGGGAAGCAGAGGAAGACCTAATTTTCCATTTCATATCTATACATTATTTAAATTTGACATCTGTATGTATTACTTTAATATTAGTAAACAAGTATATTAGATAATTTAATCAGCAACTTTAAATCCATGAGGATAATATTCATTATAGTAACCTTACAACAAAACTACTGAGTTCTGCCAAAACATAGTAGCTCAACCCACTGACAATGATGAAGAACACGGTGATTTGCTGGAGGGCAGGATGTGTTGATACATATCTGAGGACGGTGAAACTGCACATATGAGAAAGCTATACATGAGTTTAGTGTGTAAAATCAAAATTATTGAGATAAAAATAAAAGAAAAAAACAAAAAAACCATAGCTCAGTTTTGAATTTTATTTTTGGTTACTTTGACACAAAGTTATGACTCCTGGAACACATAACTGGTCTTTATCTCTGCTGCAGGGATTTCCCACATGGACCTGACTACTACTCTACCAGAAGAGCAGGCAGAAAATTCAGGAAGCAACTAGGCATGTGCCTCAGAAAGGCAAGAGGCCTGACTTGAAACAGCACTATTCCCAAAGGCTGAAATAAATTTATAGGAAGTTTCTCCTTTTAAATTTTAATCTGAGAATGACATAAGAGAGAGGAAGAAGCTGCAGCTTTTATTTTATTTAGTTGTTCATCTTGGTTGTTGGCCCCAGTCTCGGAACCCAAACCCGGATCCTTAAGATGTATGTAAACTATGCCTGGATGGAGGTGACGTACCCAACCACTATTCTCCAGGGAGAACCCCAGCTATTGCACTGTGTATCAGATTTATACTAGACTGACTTTAGTGCTGACAAACTATACACTTCTAAACATAAGAGCAAAACTCAAATACCTAATAGTTCTACTTTTTAAGTCCAATTATAAAAATGTCTACCTGCTTTCCTACCTACTACTCACCTTCATTCCTGCTTGCACCTTTCCTTAAAAAAGAAAAAAAAATTAAAAAGTTACAGTTAACAAGGATGCTATGGTGCTCACTATAGCTTAGTTTGAAGTCTTTTACCGTCTTAAAATTCTCCAGAACAAGGGCTCAAAACTTTGTATTTGTTATCAGCAGAGGCACCACAAATGTTAGAATCTAAGTAATTTGGGTCTTGTCCATTAAAAACTACAGCTTTACTTACAGCCTTAGGAGCCACATATCCACCAGGTGCCATGCCTATCCCTGTGGAGAGTTCAAACAGGTCATTCAGACCACTGCTGACCACCGCAGGAGTAGGTGAAGGAGCAAAGGTTGCAGGCACTGATGATGGGATGAAGGATTGGCCCACCTGTGGGGAAAAAAAGGGGGTGAGGGAGATCATGAAGAACAGGTTAACAGTCCTTAAAATGCTGCCATATATTTTAGGAGTATTTATAAATCAGTAAGAACACACCATAATTACAGTAATCATAGGATCTAAATTAGTATATTCTTTGTCCTTTCAATCATCATGGTTACTTTTTCATCATTAATAAGATACACGTGCTCTTTAGAAGTTCTATCAAGAGAGAACAATCAGCAGGATCAGGAACACAGTGACCCAACGTTTTTTGTTTCCAATTTTAGCTTCCATGATTCTGTGCCAAAGGCCTACAGGTACGATACCCTAATGAATAGGGAGCCTGTCTCCATAGAAAGGAGGAGAAGCAGCCAACTTACATAGCATTTCCTTTTCCACTTGGGTCCAGGCAAGTCTTACTTTCCCATTTAGTCATAAATATCTAGTAGGAAACTCTCCCGGGGGAAATGGAAATTCACAGGCCCCCAAACTAACACAGGAGGAGAGTCAAGTTTTTTTTAGATGACACCAGAGAATAGGAGCATTCTCCAGTCAAGATGGGAGGTTCCGTTTTCTTTAACTCTTTAATGTCAGGAAGACAAAGATCTCTGTAGACACCAGAGCACCAATCCCTAAAGATGTCCCTACACCACATGTGGTGTATGACCCCAAAGATTCCAAGTAACCCTACGCTACTTTCTACTCTTCATACGCTGCTACAAAGGTTTTGGTGTACAATGCTATCAGATAGCAGTGGTGACTGCTCTGAGAATGTGTGCAATAGGAAAAGCATCAAACGGGGCAGCGCATCCCATGGTGAAAAAAATGGATGGCACTTACTGCCGGACTTCCTCCAATGCCCCCGCCAAGGTCACTGCCAAGCTGAAAGAGAGAAAGGAGAGAGAGGAGAGAGAGGTAGAGTTCATTTAGCTAAGTACTAGATGCCCATACAGAATCTGTAAATTGTTCTACCAAGTTGCTGGGAATACATGCCATTCAGTGCGTCTCCCAAAGTCTAAAGAATTCTAGGTTGCAAAGAAATATGTCCGAGGGAAACTGAATAGTGACAGTGATACTGTGAGTTTTGAGAAAACGTGGAAAGGAGGAGCTGGGACATCTCAGGAATGTTTCAGATCCAATCTTTCCACTGGGGTACATAGGTAGAAAGCCATAAGGATTAAAGAGTGTGCATATTCCAAGAAATTCTATCTCCAAGCAGTACCTGTTTTTGAGCATTTCATTTTTTATTTTAAAAAGAAATTTAAAGTGGGAAAAAGGAAAAGCCAAGAAAAACTAAAATGTGCACTAATGTGTAAAACCTGCTACCCTACTGAGAAGTTGGGGATCAAAACAGTTTTAAATTTCAAACTTTAAAAATTATAGTGGAAGAAGAATGGTTTTAGAGCTTAGAACTTTCCTAAGAAAGAAAGCAGCTTGGAGAGGAAGACACCCTACCTAGGAGGATTTGGGGAAGCACTGTGCTTCAAATTTCTCTCACCCTCAATACTATTAGGAGAAATGCTATAATTTATTTGGAGCAGATCATTTAAAAGGAGCTTATTGGAGAATTAAAACTAAATTAACTAGGTAACAGGAAAATAATTTGGCTTGAGTTTCCTGGCCTGAGTTTTGCTTTTTTCCCCTTCAAGGTAGATATAATTCACCCTACAGTCAGTCTTCCATGACAAAAGCATTAAAGAACACCAGAAGCTGACTACAGCGGGCATGAAGAAACATAAAACACACATAATACACAAGCAATGGTGTTGTTTAAAAAGAAAAAAATTTACTTTTTTGGGGGCTACAGTTTCATATTTGATTCCTCTCTAGTTCTCATTGTGCATTTTAAATACCTCTGAATCACGAAATTCCTTGTCTGCTCTACAAAACACTGTTTCCTTTATTATCTGTCATTTAGTCATAGAAACTTGGACATTTTTGCTATTGTGTTAAAAACAAAATTGTATTGGCTTTCAGAATTTGGGAAAGCGGTTTTATTTATCTCAATAAAGTCATATACACCAGATATACAAAACAAGGCTGCCAAAATCTTTTAAAAAATCCATATTGAAAAATAGTGAAACCAGTGATAAAATTTTATTTCCACGATGACAGAAAATAACCCAGGCAGGCATTTCATAACTGTCACGCTCTACGGTAAATCAGAGAGCACTCCAAACCTTGAAGAGCCAGCATTTCCAAAATCTGGTTCCTGAATATTATATTATTTGATGGTTGGACATGGGATAAAAATCACGAGCGTAAACACATAAAAAGGTCATCATAACTACGAATTTGTGTAAGTGGGAATGATGAACACAAATAGAAGACATCTGCTTTCTTCCTGGTTCTAGAATAACACACGTCTGGAGCATGACATCTGAAAAGCAGGAGAGTTCTCCTTTATTCGAACACTTGTTTATTGCTTACTGGCTACAAGGCATTATGGAGAATGTAAAGATGCCAGGCAGTGAGAGAAACACACAGATGAATGAGATCCAGGCTTTGCTAACGGAAAGCAGAAAGAAAATATGAATGCAAAATCACACAGAACGTATTAAAGCAAAAAGGGAAAGTTCTGAAGGGGAAAAAAAAAAAAAGCCTCCTTTTGGCTAACAGATAATGAGAAGCAGCTTCAAAGAGGTGATAGTGTAGATTATAAAAGGCAAAAATGGGGTGTTATTTTTCAAATAGCACAAACAAAGGCTTTTTTAAAAAGGATAAATAAAAGCATGATCAAGAAGAATGAATAGTCTGATTAGACTGAAGAAGAGAGCAGGTATTTTAACTGGAATAGATTTGTCTTAAAAGTCACAGAAAATCCGCAAAAAGGCTAAGGAGGTCTTTAAGCTTATAATCTCTCCTTTATAAAAATCTGGAGGATTCTTACACTAAGACAGAAACTAAAAGAATTAACAGCCACTGCATATGTGTTATAGTCATTATAGTTTTCAACTTTAGATACACGAGGAAATCAATCACCTGTGTGTATATATAGTGGAGGGATTAAAAAAAACAAACAACACTGATGCCTGAGTCTCACCCCCAGAAATAGCAGGCAGGGTAGCCTGCATATCAGAATTTTGAAAAGATCATACAGAGATTCAAATGTTCAGACAAGTTTGAAAACTATTGCCTTAGAGAATTAACTGTTATTTGGAATTAGATATCTGATTCCAGATTCATCTGTTCAAAAATTACTTTGGAACTAAGTCCTAAGGAAGCTAAATCTTAAACAGAAAGAAAAAACTCTAAAAAGGGGAGGATGTAAAACGTCTCATTTGTCTTGACACTTTGATCTGGTTTTATAACTTCCTGGTGGGCTTGTCCCTTTACTCCCCAACTGCTCTCCTCTCTTCTGGCCAGTCTTACAACCCAAATTTAAAAGAGTTGGAATTCTTCATGCAACTGGTTGGCACTGGGTGGCAAGAAAGAAAAACACATACTGGAAGATAAATAGCATTTTATCAAATATGCTAAATTCAATAAAAAGAATCAAGAAAAGACACTGATGGCATTGTTTCAAAGTTAATTAAGTCCATTTATAACCCTAGCTTCTTAGATTCCACTTTTACAACCTTTGAATAGTATATATTGTCTTAGCTGGAAAAAGGATCTGAATGTACTCTCCTGCCCCACGTTGCTATCGATTTTATTCCAAACCGTAGAAGTGAAAGACAATCCTGAAATTCTCCTTTATGTTCAGTTTATCAGATACAAAGCAACTTTAACTCAATCAAGAACTCCAACTGTATAGACAGAATCCAAACAGTATTAGAGACATATAGCCAGAAATGAAGATTCACCTAACTGCTATGTATAGAGAGCACAATTTTAATGTTTTCTAGCTAACAAAACTATAATTTATTTAGACTTTATTCAGCATCTTCTATTGACTGAAAAGGCTTTTAAGGGAGGTAATCATCCTCCTTTCTAAAAATATGACCAAGGTGACAGTATAGGGATGAATCTGAGTAATAGGGGAGACGTTAGCAAAAATGGGAGTAATACCCAGCGAGCAGCCTTTCCTGTCTACAGTTATAAACAGAATGATGCAAATATTAATAGGGGAGGGGTGAAAACTGAACAAAGTTCAGGAAAGTTGTTGGCCCAAATTGGCCATTTAAACACTTCAGTTCACCTGCTGATATTATTTGGCCAGACAAGATTAATGTTTGGTAATATTCTGGTCCATACATATAAAGGTAGGGTACGAAATTGGTCTACCTAGAGATTTGAAAAATTCAGTGGTACCTATTATCCTGTGAGTTGGTAGAAGCAAGGTATGTAGGGAATGGCTTTAATCTCAATCTTAGGTGTCCAGACACTTTTAAAAGTGTCCTTTGGACTTGTCTACTTCACGTTGTTCCCAGAATTCTTTCTGAGGTTGCTATTTTCTCCATAAAGCAAAGACAAGTGCCAATTTCATGTAAAAAATAACCCAAGTGCTAAATATTAAGCAAAATTTTCCTGAAAGTCTGTAGGTGATACCAAAGTTCAAATTTTCTGCTAGTGGTTGTAGGTCCCCAATCTAAGTCACAGCAGATATAATCATTAAATGGCCCTGAGAATAATAACATCATTTGGATTCTGCCAAAGAGTGGCCACTTTCCACCTGCTTTGTGCTAAATGGGACTTAGGTCATATTGTATTGAACTACACAATAATGTTACACTGTTAATCCACGAAATGGATGAAGCAGTAATTTCAAGGTGACTCATAGTAACTTATTACAGCATGGCTACATAAGAGCTGTAACAGGGTCAAATTAAACCATAAGTTTTTTAAGAGTCTAGTATATATATAGTTCTAGTTCATGTAGATATCAAAAGCAAATGCCCTCATCCAATGGCAATATGGCAACATGCTACAATAGCAGAAATAAAGAAAAGTACTTATGACTGAAATTCTAATGAGAATGAATGCCAAGTCTGTCTGATTCCAAGAGAAAACAAAATACAAATTTTATGAAAGAAATATCAACTGAGATGGCCACAAACAAAAGAAAAATTCCCACAAATGACTGCAGTGTGATCTGCCCCTTTAAGGTACAATTACTTAAGGTGTACCTTTATTTTTTAAGAAAAGGTGCAGGCAGGAGTGAAGGGAAGTAGACAGGCAGGCAAGGAGAGGAGGGAGAAACATTTACTTTATTCAGTTGTTCATCTTGGTTGTTCCCCTGGACCTGGGCCTCAAACCTGGGTCCTTAGGATAAATGCAGACCACATCCGGTGGCTTTCTCTGATAAAACCACCTGGGTGTGCCTTAAGGTGTACACCTACCAATTTCTTTCTTTTCTTTTTTTTTTAAAGGAAAGGTACAGGCAGGAATGAAGGCGAGTAGGCAGGCAGGCAGAGAGGGAAGGAGGAAGCATCTTTATTTATTTTTTATTTAGTTGTTCACACTGATTGCCTCCCCTCAACCTGGGACTCGAACCCAGGAGTAAGTGGCCTGTTCCTTCAGAGGAAACTGATCTAACCGCTGTTCCTCCAGAGTGCACCCACCTACCTACTTCTAAAACTGTGGAATTGTATGTCTAAAAACATTTTCTTAACTAGAGATGTAGATCTAAGTTCAGACATTTCTTCGCTTCTGTCTAGAGTTATTACCTATTTTATTTGATGCTTTTCAGAGTTGATTTGATTGAAGGGAATCTAAGGAATGCTCCAGGTCTTACAGCCTAATGATTGCTCTGCCCTTCAGAAGCCAAAATTATGTAAAAAGAGCATTCCCATCACAAACAATAAAACTTACACTAAAATCCTCTTGGTGTCAATAAACCTCAATCTGTATTCTTCCTATTAGGGTTTTGGAAAACATACATTGTTATGTGAAAGTATAGTTTTCAGCTGTTGGGCTGCAAATTTTAATTTGATCTTCAAAAAACTATTCAGAAAAGCATCATAAAATATAATCAAGGCCCACTCTGGTGGCTCAGGTGGCTGAGTTAACAGCTGCGGGTATAGATCATGTAAAGCCCGGGAACCCTGACAACAAAAAATGAATAAATGAAAATGCTTCCTCCTCCCTTCCTTCCTAGTTGCCTTTCTCCTGGGGCTGGGGGGGGTGGGGAGAGTATATAGGCATATATAATCAAATTGGTGAAAAGAAATCAGTAGCCATTCAAAAGCTATTAACTGATGGCTGAGAATAGGCTTGATGTAGAATAGCAAAAATGAGCCGAGATCATACAAAAATTACCAGAAAACTCTTTTAAAAAAGGCTTATTATCAGCAGAAAAGTAGGGGGATATCTTACATCTTAAGATGGGATAGGGAATAGACAGTGACAAAAAGTTCCTTAGAATGGCCACTGCCAGTATCTCAGGTCAAAGAGAATTCAATGCTTCATATAGCAAAAATCCACAGAAGCTCTGCATTCCGTCTCATTTTCCTTTGCAGAACTTATCATGTGACTACATATTTACTAAACGTATCTGTTCCATGCCCCATTAGAAAGAAGAGCATGACATAGAATAAAAACTCAAATATTTATTGAGTGAACATTTACTGACTATATAAAGAGCTACTGGCAATACTATTTCTCAAGGAGGTGATTTTGAAATATATCATTTTATTGAATAAAATTATCACGAAATGGACAGAAGGCTCACAAAACTGCTGTATCAATTGGCCTAGAGTACCATTATCTACATCAGAATTGCCAATACATATGAAAAAAAACAACTAAGGAAAGAACTCCACTCCCACCCCAAGGTCAAAGCCCTTTCTAGAGAAAATACATTGTCCGAGCAATTTTGACAGCCAGTTTTCAGCAGAAGATGCCCTGCACATCATCTATTTGGAGCACTTTACATCACAGCTTACTGACAAAAAGATGGGAAGATGTAATTCTATGGCTCTAATTAAATGGGTTAAGATGAACAATCTTGCTCCTTTTCCTGCAAGATAGATGTAACAACTGAATATACTCCGATGGTCCTTCTCAAGCTTTAATCCGCTTCCTAGTGGCATGCTAGTCCAAACTCACACACTCAGGGCAAATGATAGATACAGCAACAAGAGGACTGGACAAATAAGCCTGTGTTTTATATGAAACATTCATGCAGTTTTATATTCTAAGTCTTGACACATCAGTGTTTTAGTCTGTATTGATATCACTTACCATTAAGACTGACACTGTAACACAATGTGCCAAGTTATCCTGCAGCTTCAAATGCACCCTGCACTCTGCTGTGTACTCCAATTTGAGAAGGACCAACGTTAAATGATATTGGACTCTATTCTAGAAGATGACAACAAACAAACTGGAGGAATTATAGGATAGTGGAAAGAATCAAAACTGTGAAGTCTGGGAAATCCTGGGTTCAAGTTCTGACTCCGAGACTTACTTGCTATGCAACCTTAAGTTTCCTGTGAAATAGGAGCCAATTACCTTACAGTTACTTTGAGGATTCGAATTATAAAATTTTTAGCAGAGGGACTGGAACAGAAATAGGCATTCAGTAATTGGTGATTATTCCCAAAACTGTCTGAGGTCAGCTTTGATTAAATCTATGTATATATAAAAACAATGGTTACAGAAGCCACAGTGAAAAGTTTACCAGGCAAAATGAACTACAACCTACAAAGATCTCTCCATAACAAACCAACTCCAAAATTTAAGCTCTTAAATCACTGCAAATCTTTTCCAGAGTAAAAAACATGATGATACAAAACCAGTATATACCATGGAATTTCCCTTGGGCTAAAACTCTCAAAACTATTGCTAAAATAGTTCATGGCTTAAAATATCTGAAAGGTAAAAACCTGTAAGAAACAGTCTGAGGTACTGAAAAATACACACTGGAGTCAGGAAAAGGTGGTTTCTGCTCTATACCACTCCATTACAGATGGGCACACTGACAGCAAATTTTCTTTTTTTAGCAGGAAACCCTTCGTCAGCAAGAGAAAGGCACTCTGGATAATGTTTCCTTTCCACTTCTGATGCAGAATAGCACCATTTATCTAAATAGAATAATGCACTGCACACTGAATGAACAACAGCTATAATTTAGCCAAGGTCACAGCAGACAGCCTGAAAGTAAAGGCAACAAATAATAAAGATTCAATTATTACTTTAGTGATTCTCACAGATGCCGGACTCATTAGCATCATAACATGTATGATGAGTTATGCACACAGGCATCAGGTCACCTCCCACATTATATCAAACAAGAAGGATCTGCCCTGTGAGAAAAAGTCACACTTTCCAGAATGAGTGGTTTCTTAGCTTCAATATGAGAGGTACTTGAAAGACACATACACAGCTTCTAAAACAAGGGGTAAAAAAAACTCAGATAACTACTTCTCTAAGCCTACATCTAAATTGTGAATATCATGCGCTATATGTAAAACAGACCAACTATGTCAGTTCCATTAACTGAATTCATTACTTATTAAGACAACAATTAAAGTTTAAAATAGCGCAAGAAGGAAACTCTGAGTTTAAACAAAAGAGAAAATGCTACAGGGCTAGCAAAAATTAAAGATGGGATGTTCCAGTAAGGAGACTGAAAAGGTATGTAAAAAATCCATTATTATTTTAGCCCTATGAAGAAGTATTCCATTTTTAAAATCTGATACTCTGCCTAAATAAGTAACTATATTGGCCTGCCTCCTTAAAAAAAAAAAAAAAAAAAAAAGTGTGTAAGAATCACCTGAGAGGCTTGGTGTGTAGGTGTGTGTAGGTATGCTTTTTACACCACAGCAACATCCCCACCTCTTTCCTTTGGTTTAAGCTGCTATGAGTCACCATTATAGACGGAAGAAAGCCGGACTCTTCAACTACACTGTGGCAAATAATATGAATAAACATATTTCCTGAAGGGCAATTCTAGAGAAAGTCACAACTCACTAAGTCTCCTAATTTCCTAAGTGCAATAGTCAAAATAGGGTGAACAAGAACTAATGGGATGAACACCAGAATCTCGAGAAGAATATTTTCTAGTGAATATCAGGTTTTAAGAAAGAGGAACAAAAGCATGAATAGATAATCCAAAATACAAAACAATTTTCAGTCTCTAATGATGGAAAGTGAGTAACGACTCTGGGACTGAAAGACTAATCTAAATTGTTCAAATTCTACTTAGGGTCAACTTCTGAGAGACTGGATCACTTATTAGCAAATCACAATGGAAAAATGTTCTAGAGGAAAAGAACAAAGAAAAATCAGAAAAATCTGTTTCTGTAGGTGCCAAAGGGGCTCACCAATATATAATTCTGTGAAAATCAATGTCTTGGCTTAGAGATAAATTTTAATATCTCTACCTAACTCCATTTTGAAATGTCCTTTTGTCTATTCTGATTTGTCTCAAGGTTCTCAACTTTGGGTACAAAAGTAAATTAACCTGGGTATTTTAAAAAACAAACAATATCTAGGTCATGAGTCTCAGAAATTCTATTTAGTTAGTCTAGGGTTGGGCCAAAACACTGATAGCATGAAAAAAAAATATGGCACTAACATTGGACTAATTATGCAGCTACAGCTGAGAACCACACAGTCTGAAATAAAAGTTTAGTAGCTGCCATTCTTCAACACAGCAGCACACCACTGACCTCTATGGGTCAACTTCTGTTAGACACCAATGATCAAAGCAGCAGTAACAATCTAGAGTCCTTGCTGATAGGACAGCCTTTCTGAAACCACCACACAACTCTATTCCTATACTTATTTTACATGGAGATAGGAACACTCCACCACTCTTAGCAATGCTATTCCTCTTAGAGTGTTAATTTAGGGGCAGAGGAAGAACCCTCTTTCCAGGAATGTTTCACTATTAAAGTCAAGAGAAAAAGATCTCTGAGTTTACTAAGTCATAGTTGAAACAACAAACTGAAGTAGTTCACAGTGGTCACAGATACTCTATATCCTTACTATGTAAAATATGGTCAACAGAGCAGGAGCTTGTTAGAGATGCAGATTCGTAGGTGTCACCCAGACACTGACATCCCCAGTAAACCTGGATGCACATTATAGTTTGAGGAGCACTGTTGCAAGACAAGGATTCATTCAAGAAATGACATTTCTAGACAGACTAAGTGAAAGCTCATAGAATTATTTTCCTCTTTAATTTAAACAGTTTAAAAGTGGTATAGTCTACTGCTGCTTTAGAAATTCATTTTCCACAGCCAGATTTAGGTCTTCCTTATGACATTCTCTTAAAAGGAATCTTGGTATCTGATTGAATATGTATTTAACCACAGACACCAATTCAAAACAAACAGAAAGGCTTTTATTGCTAATTTTAATTTCTAGGACATATTTATATCTCAGAATAAATTAAAGAAAGCTGCATGCAAACACCTTCTGGGCTATGTCACCAGGTATATAGCATTTTACATTCCAAAGTCAGAAAAAGCTAAAATTCAGAGTTACACAGGAGCATTATTGAAACCACACAGCAAAAGGTGTATGTTTAAAAATCCAATCAGAAAATAACCAACTTCCCACCTAAAAAAGAACGTCCATTACAGAAAAAGAAAAAGAGGCCCATGTGTGACTGGCTATGATAATCTAGGAAAGTTCTAACAGTTTTTTTATCTGAAGCAAAACTTGCAAGAATTCTAACAGACCTGGTGTTACGGGCCAATAAAAGCTAATATAAAACCAAATGGAAATAGTCTCTTTCATTCCATGTTAAAGTGGGTCAAGAAACAAGAGCATAGAATCTTAAACCAGGCAACACCAGAACATAGGGTCTCTTTCTCCCCTCCATCCTTCAAACTTTGTTTCTTTGTCACTCTTAGGTTCAATAAGCCTACCATGTTGTAAACTAGCAGGGTAGATAATGAGATTAAGGCATAAATTTTAGGAGGATGCAATATACAACTGTAATTAATATATGAATATCAATGTGTCAGTTTATTAATGTATCAAGAAAAACTATTTTAATGTTCATAAGGGATTTGTGGGAGCCTCCATAAATATGTCAAGATTCATTTGTCAGTCTCCTGAGTCTATAAAGAGGTTAATATAGCAATGCAAAATAAACATGAGAAAATTATTTTTATAAAATCAATTAGTTTTATTCATCAGAGATATGAAAATGAAAAACAAGTGCTTATAGTCCCAAGAAAGGTAAGCGGGATGCCCATTTGTGTCACTATTAGCCAAATCCAGAAATTGGTCAGTGCATAGACTCTAGAAGTAGTGACTTTGCACTAGTAAAAGGCACAACCCACAGAGATGACGGTAATCATTCTTAAGACTTTTTCTGCCAGCCCAAAAGCTAATGCTCCTGTGTTGACTGGCATAAATCCCAGATATAATACTGACAAAAAAATAAAAGAGAAAATGTTGGTGCATGTAGCAGAAAATAAGGATGTTTTGTTTATTTAATCTCTGAGAACATATATTTTCAGATCTATGGCATCTGCCTTCCAACTTCTGATGTTGGACAATAAATCAATTTGTTGGGCATCATTACAGTCATCAAGATGACAAACATCTTATTTGCAAGTGTCTAGTTTAAAAAACCCTTCTAATTCCATCATTAAGTACCTAGCCTGTAGGAAGCCATGCAATGAGACCTGTTACTATTCTTCCCTTTTCTACATATAAATATTTCTCATTTAGCTTGTACAGTAACAAAAATGAATTTTAGTTGTTATTGATGTCACCTATTCACACAGACTGTGAATTCTGGAGCCTTTTAGTGTTAGAATCCTGGAAGCTAATTAAATTGGAAATACGACAAGGTAGAAGAGACAGAGGAAGAGAGGGGACTAAAAACCAACCAAGCGGTACTTCTCAAGTGTAATGAAGCTTCATTTTTTTTTTTTACACAAATGGCTCAAATGGCTACCTCAAAACCATTTAGAATTAGGGTATAAGTCAATAAAATATAAAAAGGCAAATGCTTTAAAGTCTCAGAATAGGATGATCTCTATGGGGTCATTATTAAATGCTGTTTAGGTCAAAAGACGAATTTAAAGGGACTATTCAAAGTTAAGAAGTAGGAGCAATAACAGACTCTGGAAAGATTACTAAATGTAAGATTGCCAAATAATAGGTTGGTTAAACATAAAAAGCTCCACTTAGAAGCAGAAAAACCACCCAATAATTCTGTACACTTGTAGACACACCCCGTATGCCCATGATGGACAGCAACAACTCTCTAAAGATAAATTATCTTGTCCTTTCTCAAAAGACAGTGCTCAGCTCAAGGAAAAGAATTAGTTCTAAAGAGCTGAATAATCTAAAGTTGTTTAACCTATCAAGAATAATCAAAACAAAGAAGGAAGGAAGATGCTTACCAGGCTGTCTAGTCCTCCTCCCAAGAGATCCACTGCTCCCATCTGCATGGATGATACTTGTGGAACATTGACTGGGGGACCGAGGTCAAGGTTTAAAAGGTCCCCCAGGAGGTCGCCTTGAGAGGGGATAACTTGAGGCTGTTCCAGGTTGGTGGCAGGGGTGGTACCAACAGGGCTGTCACCTGCATCAGTGCTGTAGTCACACACATGAGAGGAAATAAGAAGTCAGTATCATCTGGGATGTAACAATGCAGCCAGTGACTATGAGGTACATAAAATACAGAAGAAAAAAACCTTATTTTATAATTATTTGTTGAGGTACATGAAGAGACAGCAGCAATTCTTATTTTTTTACCGAAATACAATTGCTAAAATGAAAATGTACACCATATAACTTCATCATCAGGTTGATTTTAATTGAGCACTTATTCTATAAGGGAGCGCCTAATAAAGAGTACTGAGGACATTTTTTTTAATGTAAATATACTTTCTGTCCTCAAATAACATACTCTAATGAAAAAATCAGCATTCACAAAATGACTGAAAAGCACACTTACTGTGTAACAGCAGAAATGAGTATATTATGTGTCTGCATACTGACAGGCTACAGCTGAAGAGCAAAACCAAGCAAGACTGATTCAAAAACTGAGACCGATTCAAAAAGCTTCTTAAAAAGGGTTTAATGAACTAGATTTTAAAGAACAGCATAGTTTAAAAAAAAAACCACAGGCGACTTTCCAAAAAGGGAAGGGCTGGTTTGTGCAAAAAAGCACATAAATGAACAATTTGATTTGGTAAAATAATTATATTGGCAGGAGAAGAAATTGGGATTGTTAACATTTTAAGGAAGAGAAGATGAGGCAATATAACTTTGAAAACTAGTTTAGAAAGTCAATTTCTTACATGCAAATGCAAAAAAAACCCCATTTATTTGTTGAACAAATAACACTAAAGAAAGGTAATTCTAGGAGCTGTTTGCCTAACAGACTGTAGCTGGGAGAACAGACATGAAGATCAGTTGAAAGTAATCTAAAATGCTACTACAAGACACTGTAAAATAAAAAGGGAAATGGTGAGTTCCAAGAGATAATAAAAGGACTAGGCAGGACACATGAAAAGATGTTCCTCCTCACTTGTTATTAGGGAAATACAAATCAAAACAAGGAGGTACCACCACCTCAGACCTGTGGGAATGGCTACTATCCCAAAGAATGGAAACAATAAATGCTGGTGAGGATGCAGAGAAAAGGGAACGCTTTCACACCATAAACCTTTATGCAAAGCAGTATAAAAATTGCTCAAAAAATTGAGAATGGAAATCTCATATAATCCTGTCATTCCATTTCCGCGTATTTACTCCCCAAAACAAAAAAATACTAATTCACAGAGACATAGGCACCCATGTGTTTTCTGCAGCATTATTTACAATAGCCAAGTGCCCATCATTACATGATGATAGTAAAGATGTGGTGTGTATACGTGTGTGTATGTACATACGTATATGTATACATACACACACACTGGAATACTACATAGGCCTAAGTAAGATGAAATCTTGTCATCTGTGACAATATGGATAGAACTAGAGGAGATTACACTAAGTGAAATAAGTCAACGAGAAAGATAAATACCAGAGGATCTCATTGCTATTTGGAATATAAAGAAACAAAGCAAATGAATTACAAAATAAAAACAACCCTTGGACATTGACAACAGAACTGAGATTGCCATTTGGGAGGGGGTTGGGAGTAAGTGGCAGTGGGGGTCCAATGGACAGTGGTGGAGGACTTTTGATAATTTGATGTTGTTGTCATCACACATTTGATGTATGGAGAGCCTGTGGATATAGGCTTGTATTATTTTGAAAATCAGTTACCTCAATAAATTAAAAACAAAAACGATTAGGCAGGGAGGTGCAACCTTGTGGTTTAGGTGGAAGGTTTAGGCCATGTAAAGCCCAAAGACTAAGGTTCAAAATCTAGGGCTAAGGGAATGGGGGAAAAAGGACTAGGCAGGAGAAATCAACTTTTCAATACATGGTACTGGTTCAACTAGAGGACTGTATAGGAGAAAATGAGCCTTACCTGTCTACCTCAAAGCATAAACAAAAATTAAGATACAAATCAGAACTAAATTTAAAGGGTAAAACCTAAGAGAGTATTTTATGACTTTGGGGTAGACTAAAGTTTCTCTGAAAAGCACTAACCATAAAAGAAAAAAATTGATTGGACATTATTAAAATTAAGAACCACTCTTCTTCAATAGATACCATTAAAAGAGTGAGAGATATGAGAAAAGTTATCACCACAGACTGGGAAAATATGGATATCAGACAAAGGACCTGAGTCCAAATTATATAAAGAATTCCTACACACACACAAAATAGAGAATTCATTAAAAAATAAAGACCTGAACAGGTATGTTACAAAAGATAATATACTAGCAGTCAACAAACAGAAAAAGGTAATTTAACACTTTATGAGGAAAGTGCACATTAAAACTACTACCAGACATCTTTACACATTCACCAGATGGCTAAAATGAAAATGACTAACAATACTAAGTGCTACTGAAGATGCAGGTCACCTAAAACTCTCAGACATTGCTAGAAGGACTGTACATTGGCATAATCACTTGAGAAGACTGGCAATGTATCTTCTAGCTAAACATCTATTCGATGACCCAACAGTTCCACTCCTAGATATAAATCCAAGAGAAATGAGGATGTAATCTACCAAAAGAAGACTAATCATGGCAATTTTATCTGTAAGTCCCAAACTTGAAACAACTAAAAGGTAGATCAAAAGGAGAGACCATAAATAAATTATGGCACATTTGAGCAATGATATATATACTATTTGCCAATAAACAGAAGCAAATAATATAATAATATATTAGTTTCACAGACAAATACTGTGTTAAGTATTAAAAAACAGACAAAGAAAAGTAAATACTGATGATTTTGTGTATATGATGTTCAAGAAGGCAAAACTAATCTATACTGACAGGAATCAAAAAAGTGGTTATCTCTAGAAGGTGGGTATTAATAGCAAAGGGGCACGAGGAACTTTCTTAGATGTAAAACAGCCTCTAGCTCATGAGGATGGCAATTGTATGAATGCATACCTATGCAAAAATCTATCCAGCTGTGCACTGAAGATAAGTGCACATAATACTGAAAGTATTATAAATAATATATCAATTTAAAAGGAAAAAATTCCCATAAAGTAAATTTCACGCTAAGATGGCTTTACTGTCAATTCTTCCAAATATTTAAGAAAAAAGTAGTCAGTCTTAAATAAACTTTGAGTACAGAACGGCAACTGAGAAAATCCGAAGTGGTTCAGAATGCTATATTTTAAATTGTTAGGTTTGATAACACATTGTGATTCTTTTTAAGTACTTATTTACTAGACATACTTATGGGTAAAAGAATATGAGACCCGGGGCTTGATTTAAAACACTACACACCTTAAATTAAAAAAAAAAACAAATTGTGGGTATGATAAATGAAACAAGATTGTCAAAACAGTGATGTGTTGAAGTGGTAAGTTGATGAATAAGCTTGTTTTTTCATTCTATCTTGCATGTTTTCTAAGATTTATATGTCTTAAATCATAAAAATCCCTCTAATATATAAATTTTTTTCTAAAATAAAAATTAAAAACCTAGGTAGGCTTTTTGACAACACTTGAATATATAGGACACAAGAAAATAAAGAATCAAGCAACAGAGAATATAACAGACAAAAACTAAGAAGCGAAAGATCCTTAAAATCATAAGGGACTCTAAAGGGATGATAGAACCCTGGTGAAATTACCAAAGAAACAGGGGTATGATGTTAAGAAGAGAGGCCAAGAAAAAAACAACTAAGATCAAGTACTGGCTCTACTAAATACTAGGTTGCGTTATCTTGGGAAAAGTTTCCTCATCAATAAAATGACAACAATGTCACTAAAACACAAGGTTCTATTTTAAGGAAGATGAAATGAAAACATAATGTAAACTGTAGAGCCCTGTAATATTATCAGTGTAATATAGTTGTGGTTGTAGATAAGTTCCCTTAGGTAATACATAAAGAAACACAGAAAGAGAAGGCTCAGAACAGATTTTGTGATATAACCAAGATTAATGACGAGAGAAGAGAATGAATATAGAATCACAAAGACTGAAAAGAGAAAGACAATCTAAGAAGGTTGATTTAGGAAGAAAAAAATGTCAGGTTATCAAGATGAGAAGTATCTTGACAGGTGTTGGGAGGGCTGGGGGATGGTACAAATACAGGCAAAAATCACTAAAGTCAAAACAGAAAGTAATTTCATAATCATCTGGCAAGATATATATGAAATCTCTATAAAGGGTATTCTCTGCACAAGCAATTCTCTCATCTCATGACATGTGTCATTTAGGAAATGTGAACATGGACTTATTAGTACCTCTAAACAGAAGGCAGAATAGGTAATTGCACACATCTTCCTTCACTATATAGGAAAGGGTATTATGAGAAGATAGAGTAGATGAAAAAAAGTAAATGATCTTACAGTTTCTACAAGGAAAGAACATGGTAAATCATTATTACATTCTTTCTAAATGAAAAATACAAGAAAATTAACATGACACTCTTTACCATTGTGAACCTATGGGAAATAACTGCATAACTGTCATCAAAGCAATGTTTTTTAAATACATTAGACAACTATTTACCACCTCACCCTGATAGAGCAGCTGTCAGTAGCAAGCAATATCCAAGTAAAAATTATTTGTCCCTTTCCTAAGACCTTAAATATTTTTAAACCTCTAGAAAAAGCTGAATAAGGTTTTAAAGTGCTGCTGTATTCAATATCAAAGGCATATTACTTGTTAACCTGAATGCTGAAAAAGAGACCTAGGTAAAGTCAGTACCATTATGGACATAAAATTGCAGCAACTTAACACTCCTATTTACTTCAAAGGGGACTTTCTTGCATTTGCGTTTCCTTTAAAACTGCAAAACAAGCACAGATTATCTGAAAAGGGACCAAATAAGGAGTTATAAAGATAACAAAAAGACTATTAATCAGAGAGAGGCCTTATGTGAGAGACTGCTTCTTTTTAGGTAGTTTAAATACTGATTCTTTCCCTTGTGTTCTAAGAAAGGACAGTTTTGCTTATTGATTTGTTTCACATTTTCACTCCTAAGTGAGGGCCAAACTATCAGGAAAAAAAGGTAATTTAAATGGTATATAACTATAGTTACAGAGGCAAGTCAAACAGGAAAACCTTATCTATTATCAATTGGAAGCACAGATTGGGAGATGTCCTTTGAAGATAGATGGCCATAGCATAGACAATGTTAACCATGCTTGACTACAAGAAGAAATACCCTGGCCTGCACTGATGGAGTAGCATTTTGATCCATGGCCTTCAGCCAGCACAGTCCACATACATCCCAAGGATCTAGGTTTGCGTCCCGGGGTTGGGGAAACAACCAAGATGAATAATTAAGTAAAACAAAGCGAGTCTTCCTCCTTTCCCTGCCTGCCTCTGTGTACCCTCATTCCTGTCTGTATCTTTCCTTTGGGGAAAAAAAAAGAACACCCTTAGTACAAGGCCTAATCCTTATGAAATTATATGTTTCTTGCGTAAAAATCTTAGCACCTAACCTAAAACCAAATGTTCAACTCAAAGACTAAATAAAGTAATCATTTTTTTTGGATGCTACCCATTCCTTTTTCATCTGTTCCACAGTCTATTTAAATAGCGCCCAAAATGTTGAATATATCAGTTTCTTTAAACATTTCTTTATTTTACTTAGTTGTTCATCTTGGTTGTTCCCCACCAGCCCCAGCACATGAACCCAAGTCCTCGGGATATATGTGTATTACATCCGGTGGCTTTATCTGCTAGGCCACCAGGGCGCACCAACTACACCTTTGGAAAGCAATTAATGCTACATACTAGTCAGTCATGAATCACTGAAAAGTATCTATCAGAAAAAGGTCCAAGACATTCATTAACTAAAGTACAATTACTCTAACCCCTCAGGGATCAATCTCTACTTAGATTTAAGGTTTATTAATTAACGAAGGAAGGAGATGCTGAAAAGATTCTAAGATACCCGTTATAAGAGCTTATTAGAATACTGCTCCTCTCAAATTAAAATTTTACACTAAAACAATGTTACCTGAGATCTGTTCATAACAGAATTCCCTTATTGATATAATCAACTTAATTTGGTAAAAAGAATGGTACAGATAACTGAAATACTATGTCTACATAGAATCTAGGCTACTTTTATAGGATACAGCTTTATTATAGAGAAGCATAATATACCTACTTTATCCATAAGCTTCAACCGAAGTTATAATAAAGGATAAAAATTAGCTTAAATATATTTATAGACTTTTTTCCCCCAAATTTTCAACTCTGGGAAGATTTCTAGCCTTCTCTTACTAGAGAGTTAAGCAGTTTTCACACTTTAGCAATTTAGAAGGTCTCACCACAATTTTCTAAAACAATAATCTTATCTACTGCTAGATCAGAACATGGAAGGGCCTTTCACTCACTGTGTATGGCCACTGGTATTCACATGGAGCCTCCAACGCAGAACAGTAGATTTGCAAAAGGCACAGTAAATTGTATTCCACGCTATAAAAAGTACGACAAAGACCACACACAGAGTCAGTTCTCATACAGAACTACTTCACCTGCTTACCTCCCATGATGTATTGGCAAGTGTTTGCGGTGGATTCCATGACTTCCTTCCACAAAAGCATTGGGAGGTTTATGGTACACAGAAGCCAAAGAACCAATGTGGCAGATGAGCTCATCCAGCAGAGTTGGCTCTATCAGATCTGTCTCCTCAGAGATCAGCGGCTTCTCAGAGAGAACTACTTCTTTGGCTGTGACAGGATCGGTTGAGAGAAGGCGCCAATAAATATAGCCACGGTCTCGAAGGTCGGGATTATCAGAATCCTAAAGAAGAGGAAAGGAAAGAAGGTTTAAATGAATCTTTTTCTCCATACAAAAAAGGTAATCCTATAGTGATTTAAGCACAGTTGGCTGTTAAGAGCATACTTTAGTCAACATAGTTTTTAAAAAGTCATAATTCTATCATCTCTATTGTTTCAAGAAATTTAAATATAAATTAAAATGGGTTAATCTTAAGATTCAAATTCAAAGAGAAATTGGAGAAATATAGTTTAATCTGGTAAAAGTCAATTGTTTGAGATGGCTTTGGAACATAGAAATAATGGCGGGTTTTGTGTTTTTGTTTTTTTAAAAGAAAAGATGCAGGAAGAATTGAAGGTGAGTAGGGAAGCAGGCAGGAAAAGAGAAGAGGAAGAATCATTTAGTAAATTCATTTAGTTGTTGATTTTGGCTGTTCTCCTCAGACCTGGGTCTTGAACTTGGGTCCTTGGGAGGTATGTGGACATATCTGCTAGACTAACACTCTGTCCCCTAAAGCAGCCACATTAACAGTGTAGTACCTATCTTTCCAGACAGCTCCCATGCATACATGTATTTTATACAAAACCATGCCGTGTTATATATACTCCTGTTATACATACTCCCATGTAAGTCGCTTTCCATACTGGGACAGCTGCAGTTTTCCGCCATATATGCAGCGCTGCATCATTACTTATTAATGGGTTGTGGCCTCTTTCTCACTGACCTCCTCCTTTATTTTGGGGATCATTACAAAATAGCAAAAATATCCTATTATCTCTCTTGGAGTATGTCTATACGATGTCATTCATTTATGTGTTAAGTTACTCCAGTGGTATTGTTTTATTAAAGGCAATAATAAGTCCCGTTTCAATTTCTGATTTTAAAACACACACATACACAAAATGCATTTTCTAAAGTAGGGCAATTTGAGGATTTCCACATCAATTTTCTTCTTTTTTTTTATTGTAGTACCTTATTCTACATAAACTGAGATGTATAGGTTCCCCATTCTTCAGATATATGTCAACATATCCTGCCCTCCACCAAATCACCAAGTGCTCTTTCCCTTCATCCAGGGGCTCCGCCACCCTCCACATGAATTTTTAAGCAAGCAGATGAGACGATTCATGAGTTAGCCGCTTCAAGGCACTCCTCATTCTGTCCAGTACGACCTGTCACCTTGATGGCTTTGATTAAATGGTTTAAATAGTTATTAATCATATACTGTTTAAACTGCACTCATAATGGATTGTTGGTTAAAAATAGAAAAGCATAAAAAATACTGTGATATGGCAAGTTAACAGACTATAAAATTAGGTAAATTGTACTTCAAGATAAATCTTTATCACATTCAGAAGTTGCATTATTCTAATAGAAATGCATTTTGATCATATTAAAATGTTTTTACTTAGAATGCCAGGATTTAAAAAGGGAAACAGTGATAATAATACCTAATTTGCTTTATTTTGTTGGGGTGGTAGGGTGTGATCGTGAGGAAGTATTTATAAATAGCAGCCTGAAATCTCCCGTTTTAGATCTTCCTTTGGAAACATAGTTTCAGTATTGAAAAACATAAACCAGCTGATTGCTTAAAAGAGGAGAATATAGTTTCTCAAAACAATCAGGTGAGGAAAGCAACCCCTACCCCAGCTTTTGTTGATGGAGAAATTAAAAGTTAAATTTTATATATTCAGGTACACTCTGGTGGCCGAGCCGAGACTTGGCCAAGGTCCCAGGTTTGCAACCAGGTCAGGGGAAACCACCAGGATAACCAGGATGAACACTAAATAAAAATAAAATGCTTCTTTCTCTTCTCTCTTCCTGTCTGCCTGAACTTTTCTTTGGAAAAAAAAATCTGACTTGATTCAAAAAGACATTTTCAGTCTTCACACTACAGATTCTTTTACTGGTCTCTGCCTCTAAGGAACACAGCCTTGTTATCTTCAAAGGTGTCTGTTTCCCCTTTAGAAATGAATGCTTTTTGAGTTCTATCCCCTCCAGCCATTACCATTACCAAAAACCACCTATTTTATGCAATTCCCAAAGCATATCATTTAAAATTTGTAATTATGC
This sequence comes from Solenodon paradoxus, assembly GCA_004363575.1. NCBI lineage: Eukaryota > Metazoa > Chordata > Mammalia > Eulipotyphla > Solenodontidae > Solenodon > Solenodon paradoxus. The sequence goes on from RJWH01000831.1 coordinate 310,704, forward strand.
TTGTTATACAATTAAAATGACAACACACATCACTTAACCAGGAAAATTTGGTGTATCTCTATAGATTAGTAACACTGTATTAAGTAAAACTTCAAAATACAGTAATAAGTTTAATATACTGCTATATTATTTTTATTCCTTTTTTCTCATATATCATGCAAATATTTATCCAAATACCCTCCCCAAAGATTCCTGTGGGGTTTCACAAAAAAATCACATTATAAATCTTAATTGTGACTTTAAAAAAATAGTCCTATAAAAAAAAGTAGAAATTTCCCAAGACTAAAAGTCAAAAGTAAGCAAGGTTCTTCACTATTTGAAGTCCATTATTCTGAGGGCTGATTCATTTGGCCTACTGCAAGCTGGTCTTCACTGCCTCACTATTCACATTAAAGCCATAATAAATCACACTCAGTCACTTGTGATAAGAAAACAATCTTTGTAACCATAAGGTGCCCTAAGTGTTTGGTGACTCAGAAAATTTCATTTGGATCCACTGTACTGCTAGTCCACAGGCCTCCCTCAGGATCTCAAGGAAACTATATTCTAAAAACTTGAGGACTTTCAAAACAATGCTTATCAGGCAAGTTCAAAAACAGCAATTCTTAAACTATAATATGCATCAATATACTAACACCAGGAAAGCCATTGAAAGTGCAGATTTCCAGGGTCAAATTCACAGATTTTAATTCATCATTGTCAGAAGTGAGGGCCAGGAGTTTGTATTTTTAACAAGCAGCACAGGAGATTTTTATGACGGTGATCTCCAGTTCATAGATTAACAATGCTAGTTAATTCTACTGCAGAGAAGTAAAACAGTATTAAAAGAAAATTGCTCAGCCAGTCATGAACCAGAGGATGTGGCAGAAACCAATTCAAATGAACACAACAGTGGGTGTCCCACTGCCCTCAACATATTAGCTATAAATATTAGGTTCTTAAATTGCTACTTCTTAGCCATATATATTAAGTTCTTATTTCACAAACTTGAGGAAAAAATTTGAAAAAACTTCCAGTGGAAAAGACTTACATAAGTATGAAATATTCCATAATCTTACAAAACTAGCTAGCTCATTAACACATACTGACTTATGCACAATGTGCTTCAGAAGCAGGGACTGTGTATTCTCAAAGTCACTCTTAACCTTCAGAGGAGCCAGTCTATCTGGGTTTGAGTCTCAGCTCCAGCCAAATCTAGGTCGCCCTAAGTCTCAGTTTCCTCTTCTAGAAAACAAGAATATTTAATGTTAGCAGTAACTTATTGATATTGAATACCTGAAGTCTTTACTAAAATGCCTGGTACACCATAAGTACTATACAAAAGATTGTTATTAAGATTCTGTATCAGTCCTTGCACAGAAAGTCTGAATCAGCAATGCCTAATGGCTCATTTATACCACACCATGTCCTAAAAAAGGATTTAACAAAGGTTATACAAAAATGGATCTAAGGCTGGAGAGCATAAATTGAAACTAGAGGCAGAAAAATGCATGACACAATGACGTAAACTTCACAAGAGAACCTTAAATTCAATTCTATGGGTTCAAACAACTTGCATAAAAAACAAATCTAGTCAGGTAAGTCATTCAGATGGGTGGTTAACTACACACCTTTGCCAGAAGAATTCAAAACTAGTTAGAAATTTGTTTGATGGGGCCTCAGAGAGAAGAAAACACAATGGAATAAAAAATGACTGACAAAAGATCCAAATAGGACAATTTATCCTGGTAAACTGATGGCATCAGTGTAATTTAGTAAAAGCAATTCCATGAGGGATCAAATACAGTGCGGTCTAGATACCCTGCTCTCTACTAATCTGGCTTGATTCAGTGGAGGATTTCACCTATGTAAGAACAGAGTCCTTATATTCTTGAAGCACTCCTCCCTGAACACTTTATCACAGGTAATATTTGATAAATACTGGCAGGCATAAGATTGAATTTGAATTCTAGAAAGAATCCAAAATACAGCTCTCTTTATGCTATATGTTAAAACACAGATACAGAACCCTTAACAATGGAGATGAAGACAGGGTTGAGAACTTGTGAAAACTATGGAACATACTAAAGTGAAAAGGTCACCTAAAGGAGGTACTAGGAGATTCAATGTCATTTTTACAGAAGTATGTCCTTCATTAACACTAGGGTTTAAGTTCTATTTTCTTAATATCATAAAAGCAGGAATAAATTAATTTAAAAGCCATAAACCAGTTACAAAGGTTTTTTTAAAAAATAGAATCTAATGTCTGCACCTTTTCTAATTTAAACCTCCCAAATGAAATTTTCTACAATTTAAAACAAGAAAAGCATGACCCAGTGGCCCAGTGAACAAGTCTGCCACCTATGGCCCAGCACATTCTGCACACATCCCAAGGACCCCAGGTTTGCAACGCAGGAGAGAGGGAACAACCAAGATGAACAACTAAAATACAGAGCTTCTTCCTCTTCTCTCTTCCTGTCTACCTGACTTCATTCCTGCACCCTTCTGAATCAATGAATCAATCAACCCCTTACTCTTCCCAGATTTCTTACCTGTGTTGCCAAACTCAAGACCTGCTGTACCAACTCCTGTGTTTCAGATGGTTTCTTGAGAAACAGCTTAACTATGGCAGTAAGCAGAGTGAGCTGCACCTAAGCAGACAAAGTTTGATAAAGTAAAAGGCACTGGCATTATTCTAAGCCATAATCTCCAAAGTGGCATAATAGTATTACTATTGGGGTGTGGGGATGTCTAAAGAGAAAGAAGTTCACACACAGCAAATATCAACAACAGCATTCAAAGGTATTCATCAACTAAAAACTCATAGCTGCCTATCTCCAAACTGCATTTTGGCAGCAGAAATTGCTTATTTGTTTTTGGGCCAGATAATCACCTATATTTCTTAAAGTACATGTTAACATATTGATAACATGAAATTGGATTCCTGACCAATTCCTTTATTATTTAACTTCCATCAAGAGCTCCAACTTTTGGGAAATTAAGGAATCATCTTTTATACTGGGGCAAGAGCGAGGACAGTAGAATGATGCCATATCACATCTAATTAAGAGTAGGTTAATGGACCCTGAAGCTACTGGTTTATATGAATTCCTTGTATAGATCTATTTCAGTTACTATGGTGGATTACATACATGAACTTAAACTTGCAGTGAGTACATATCGATGGGGGAAAGGGCTTAACACTTTATCCACTTCCCTGGTTCATGGCTTTAAGGTCAAGTCTCTCGATTTTGGTAGAGATAAAAAAATGGGAGTGAATATAACCATCCACAGTGAACATTTATTAAACTGCACATGCCAGCCCCACATTCCAGTCCCAGTTGAAAGCCCCTGCTGGCACATGTACTTATCTATCCTCAGGTGATAGGGAATTTTAAAAAACGATAATGCTCGACACTAGTAGCTGCCAGTGTGGTTCTGGACCACCAGCAGCAGTAACAGCATCACCCTGCACCTTGTAAGAAGGGCAAATGCTAGACCCAGTCAGACCCACTCAGTGAGAAACTCAAGGTGTGGGGCCCAGCAAACTTTAACAAGCTCTTTAAGACCCACTGGTCTAAACTATGCAGCTTTGTTCCATTAGAAATCAGCACAAATGACAAGAGCTCATTCCTAATGGGAAAAAAATGAAAATACTACACATACATCCCATACCCTACATGCACCCACAACCCACCCGCTCCAACACTCCACCCAACCTTTAATTTCCCCAAAATCTTCACCAAAAGATCTATGGCATAGGTTAGGTTATAGATGAGGACTAACCTGAGTGCTTTCATCATGAAAACCCTCCAGGAAGCTCTCTAGTAACTCATCTGCATTGTCAATTCTTTCAGCATATTCTCCCACAATCCAAATCATAGCGGCTCGAGCATCTGGCTCATCCAACGAGTCTAAGTTCTCACACAGAGTGGCAATGATACTTTCATACCTGATAAAATAAAATGGACTGTGGTTCCTGAAGCAAAACTTCAGGTGTATTTAACAATGAAGGTCAAAGTCAAAACTGTGCACAAGGTATCCTAAAGCACCAAACTAAGAGGCTTTTAGTCAAGAAAATGTATAGGCTTTAAGGTAGAAGATTACAAATGTCTTAAATTTTTCTTCAATTATGTTTAATAATTTAAACCATTATAAAAACCTCATCAGATATTATTTTCACTAGGAAAAGTTAGCCTGTGGTATAATACCATGATATATTTTTAATCATCTTTCTTATAACTAGATTAGAGAATTTTCCTATTCATTTTGCCTTAATGATGGAGGAACTGACAGAGGAATGGTAAATCCCATCATACTTTTTAGGAAAATGGAGTTAGATGACAAGAGCATCCAGACTACAAAAAGTATCTTTGTCCCTAATCCATTTATCATACTCTTTATAGAGGATCTTTGTTCTTTCTTCCCAAGGCAGTCACACAAATGTTAATTTCTCCAAAGAAACAAATAATTCAAATATTTCTTTTTACAGGTCCACAGCGCTCTCATTTTTATCATCATTTTGAATCCATTTCCTCTGCTAGGGTAGTTTCAGACATCAGAATGACACTGCATAATAAATTAGATGTAGACAGCTAAATAACACACTTAATTGTTTGCCCTACTTTCACTGATTAAACCACGTTCTTGATAGCTCTTATTAAAACTATCATACCTCCTTATAATAAAAACCAGAAATGAACAAGTTTCATCATCAATCATATTAAGATAAACATGTTCCTCTTTATTTAAGAAGTTTAAGTCTACCCATATGGCTCAAGCAGCTAAGGAACAGGCTAGGAAAGCCTAGGACCCAGGTATGAGACTTGTGGGGGGATAGAGTCAAAAAAAAGAGTTTAGAAATCCAACTCTCCTCTTTTCTGAGAGAATGGTGAAAGGATATGGTCCAAAACATCATTTCTAAAATTTATGTGTATGATACTTAATAAACCACTACACCTTGCTATATATTCTAATGTTCAGTTCACCACTAAACTAACTTACTACAAATCTCTTAACACTACCTTTAGACTAATCAGAAGCTTCAGTGCAGCTATCTCTCTGATTATAAGGCAAAATGAGATTCAGGTTCATATAAGACTGGCTCTTTCATAATCTTTAATTGCTTGCTTTCAACAGAAAATCTAAAATAAGTATATTTGCTTCACAAATGAGAAGTCAATATGAAAAAAATCTGTGGAGATGTTCCTTTAAGAGACTACAACTACAAACTTCAGAAAAGGCCAGAGGCTCAGATAATTTGTTACAAGTTGTATAACTTTCTACAGAGTACTTACTACATGAGAACAAGTCACCTTCCTAGCTGTTACAAATGAGTGGCTATATAATTGATCATCCAAACTGAGACATATCTGAGAGCAAAAAAAGGCACATTCATTAATTTTGCCTGGTAACAGGTATAAATAGAGTTTGTGTCTAGAATATAAAGGGCATCCTATTTAAGGGTAACTTAACCCCCAAAGACCACGGTTATGCCAAAAGCGCATTTTTGGATGGAGAATCAATTCTTCTAAAAGTAATAAAGCAGGGGGAAAAAATTCAGGTTTCAATCCTGATGTTCATTTTTAAATCCTAATGTTCTGATTTTTAATAAAGAATTGTATTACAACCAGTTACATTAAAAGAATAATTCTTAACAAACCAACTACAAAATGCCTTACATAAACATTTCCTAAATGATTTAAAGAAGGGGGTAGAAGCATTTGGACATACTTGTTGGGGTACTTGCGAAAGATGTCCCTGATGACAACGATCGCTTCTTGGACCACATAATTTACTTTGGTCTGGATAAGATCAAGCAATGTGCTTACACAGCGTTCTGCAGATTGCTGCAAAGAAGAACACAGTAAGTGAGAAGTGAGATACCTACAATAATGCAATTTCAGTACATGAAAAAATTTAAAAATATACAGGTACATCAACTAAACTAAAAGATTAGGCACTTAATTTAACCAGGCTATACTATAGGCTGGGCTGATACAGGCAACACAGATATTCTAGATACAACCCAATTTTACTCTTAACAAAATAAAAATACACTGCCAGATGAGTTAGTTAAAATTAAAAGAATCACCTCGGAAACCACAAAAATAGAAGTGTGAAGAAAAATAAGTCAAGGTAGAAGGAGTAAAAATGAAAAAATAAGCCAAAATAGGTGGCATAATTGCAGGAGTTCATGGATGAGTAGTAACAGTGGAGGTTGTGCTTAGTCCTTCTGCAATGAAATTGCCTAATTTTATATGTGTCATTTCCAGGGAGAGAACTCATCTTTGTCATTATATTTTCGAAGTTATTTGTGACTCAAAAACTCTAATAATTACTAGACTATGGGAATAAACCATCTTTTGGGCTAAAAGTTTATGGCTTTAAATAAACTGCCAATACTTACCTATGAAACATAATTAATCTATTAATCTTTTATTAATGAAGGGAATATGGGAGACAAGTGACAAAACTAATAAGGATAGCAGAAAAATTACGAAGCCTATAAACCACTAAACAGTATGTAAAAATTTACCACTAATAAAAAAAGTCCATGTATAATCAATTTTTCAAAAATATTTCAAAAGAACATTCATAGGATGAGCTCACTTTTGTAAAAAATACATCCATGTAGACAAAACAAAAACCAATCCTTGGACATTGACAACAGACCTGAGGTTAGCAGTGGGGAAGCGGGTGAGGGATGGAAGCAAATGATGGTAGGGGTCTAATGGACAGAATGGCCAAAAGGAGGATTTTTAGTAATTTGGTGGTGGACATGGTGCGTTGTCATGTATTTGACAAATGGTGAACCAAAGACTATTTTGAAAACCAAAGTGACCTCAATAAATATTAAATGTTATCTCCATTGTAAATATAAATGGGCCACACTGAATAATATGCAGAGTATATATCTAAAGAAAAGGTTTCTTCTTCCCCTCCCTCTCTTAAAAAAAGAAAATGATATACCATCATCTATAGATTAACAATCATCATACAATAGTCCAGATAATTAAATTCAAACTGCAGGAACAAAATAAAAACTGCATTTCAAATCCCCAAAGATTCAAGAAGCTACTGCACACACGCACACACACACACACACACACACACACACACACACACACACACACAGCTAAGGAAAAAGTAGCAATAATGTGAAAAGTAATAAAGAGAATGAAAATGAAGGCTGTGCATAGCTCAAGAAAGCAATCAGTCATAACGAAGCAAGCAAGAGAACAGGACTATAAGAGAGAAGGATCTAAGAGACAAATAGGCTTACAGATCTGATATTATGCTTAAATAACTGGAATATAAGGGTGCAACAAAGATACAACGCAAGAAAAAAGAAAGGCCATTTAAACTCCAGAAAAACAAAGACTCTATGAGAAAACACAATAATCTGTACTATTATCTCAGTTTAAATAGATAATATAGGAACAAAAACCTTACAACTATACTGGAAAATAAGAGAGGGAAGGAGTAGGGATAATGGGATATATGAAATATGCTGCCTTTCATCAGAATAAATTAATAAATTAACGTATATTTGGCCAATCAATAAATAGCACAGGTATATCAGTTAGAGATAGGAACATAATCAAATGGAAACTAAAATCAGAAACAAGAGTTATAAATGATTCCCTTTGGGGCAATACCCTGTGACTCAGGAGGCTGAGGTGGCTATGGTATAGATCATGTAAAGACCAAGGACCCAGGACTGGTGCGGGTAGGATGAGGAGGGAGAGGACAAAAAAATTTAAAAAGTTTAAAAAAAAAAAAAAAAAAAGATTCCCTTTGGAAAGAACAGGATCCACAATAGGTGTTTTTCACTAAAAATTCTTTATATTTTAATTGTGTGTTCTATTATTTTGATAAATTTAGGAAATGTACTTTAAAGAAAGGAATGAAGATTAACACTCAGAATCCCATAATGGGATCACTGCCACCACTGGACACTTGCCTCCACCTTGATGGCACACCGTCCAATGGCCCGCACAGCTTTGCGAACAAAGTCAACATCCACTTCTGTGGCATATTCCTTCAGTTCTGCCAGAACCTGTTAAAAATTCAGAAAATGGACAATCTTTAAGAATTTTCAAATAGCAATTTAATGGCCTAGCTCTTTCTGAAGGCCAGACATTAAATCTAAGCTATTATAAACTTGTGTCTGCTTAAAATTCGACCTGAGCAATGTTGGCTTGGGATGCCAAACGAATCATGATGTCCAACTTCTCTAGTTTAACATAGATGGGATCATTGTATTTCACAAAGAAGACTTTAATTTCCTGCTTCAAGATTTCAGGTCTGTGGAACAGAAACACAAGGAAAAGAAGGTAAGCCATGTATTGCTATGTCCTTCTGAGTCAGGATTAACATCTGATCTACGCCTCACTGCATTCCTCCACTCCCCGCTCCTCCTGCGGTGGAGGGACACCATAAAACTCCTTCCTGCACGTCCTTCTAACCACTTCTATTTGGCAAGCTACTCATTCTTTTTAAGGGTGAGTGAGGGTCCACACTGCCAAGAAGACATACTGGAAGGACAACAATCTGGCTCTACACTCTAGCCTGACCCACATTAAGCAGGCACTAGCTAGTATACTATTGAGAGACACTTCAGAAAACTGAACTGCACAGCGACCCAGGCATTTATTATAGAAATACTCCAAAGTCAATTATTATTGATTAAAATTATAATCAATTGTTTACTGACATTATTAAGCTTAATTCAATATTACAGTTTAATCACCAATTCAATTTTTCCCAACCTTTTCTGAACAATTAGGTTGATGTTCCTCAGGGCGACGTACTGTACTTCTGGCTCCCCAGACAGCAAAGTGACAAGTGGAGGGGCCAACTTCTTCAGCAGCATATTATAGTAGTCAGAGTCCTTAGGTAACAACTCTAGAAATTTCATTAGGACTTTTACTGCTGAAAGCACCACTGCTGAATTGGCATGAGAAAGCCGCGGAGTTACCCGCTCACAAATGCTGAGGGCAGAAAAGGAAAATTAACATCCTGAATTAGAATTTCTTTGCTCAATCCACTCTGTCAGAGTACCAGAGCCCAACTATCCAGAAATCTGAGAATCCAGTCAGAAAAGTTAGAGCTCCGTGCATAGGTTAAGTTAGACTCTAACACAGCAGAAGCCTCATTCCCAGCAAATTATAGGCAAAGCAGGGACACCAGAAGACTTTAGGAACCAGCAATAAGGGACAGTCAAACTGGAAGGAAACTAGTCAATACCCAAAACATTTAAAAGCTCACATCTTGCAGTTGCATAGTCCTCTCTGTCTCCTATATTATGTAAAGGCCCCATGCTTCAAGGCCCATTTCTCCTTAACAGATAGGAAGTCAATTTAGCATTCTACAACTTATTTCATAGGGAGAAATGGTAACCAATTTGTGGCTGACAGTTTCCTTGAAAGATGGAAGAGTCAAGTTCATTGCCTTAAGGATAATAAAAGAATCTCTGAAATGGCTTTTTTTTTTAACAAAAGAATACCACCACAATATTCTCCCAAAGTCTTCCCTTTCTTCTAGTCCCTGCTACCTACACTCATATATCCCATGAAATCTCAAATATTTCATTATCTGTTGAGGGTTCATCAGAAATTAACCTAATTTTGATAGGTCTCAGGCAATATTAACTGGCTGGCTGACTATATTAAGTATTCAAGACAAGCAAGTGTTTGCTCTTCACTCCTCTATCTTCTTAGCTGACTTTCTGGTCTCCTTTGCTCTTTACACAAACAAATGCTACCTTCTCAGTGAAGCTACCTTCTCTGACCAGCCTCTTATAAAATACAAATCCCGACCCCCAAATACCCAGCATTTCTTACATCTCCCGCCTACTTTACTTTCTTGTTAGCACTTACCATCTGACATATTGTTAAATTATAAATAGGTGTGTGTGTGTATATATATATATGCACACACATATATATTCTGTCCGATCTCTCAAAGTATTCAACAGGGGCTATGATTTTTATCTGTCCACACTTACAAACTCAGGGCCTAGAGCAGTGCCTCCCATACAGTATGGCCTCAATAAATAATTACTGAGTGAATAAGTAAGTGTAGGATATAAATGACTAACAGAAAGCAAAATTCTAGGTAAAGTTCTTTCCAGAAAATATCTGTATTTTCAATGACAGAAACTAAGCGAGCTTTAGTTAAGTCCAGAGGAAATCACTTTCCAGACAAGTGAAAAGACTTACGTTACAGTAGTTTGAGCTTTAGCCAGGCAAGGAAGGTTCTTATCTACCATAATTAAAATATGTCAACATTAATGAAGAGCCAACATTTTTTTCAGAAATACTTTTACCTAATGCTCAAAAAAATTGGTGATTATTCCAGTTCTATAACTAAAGTGTGTCTACGTATATATGAAATTTAGCAATTTCTGATCATCAAAAAAATTTTGCAATACTGAAGTGGTAAAGGGCTGAACAGAACAATCCAGGTGTACCGTCCACAATCTTCTCTAAATTCAGACTGACCTGATTTCTACATTTAATGAAAGGCTTTATATATTTTTGCTGGCTCCAACTTATTTTTGCTCATACTAAATTATAGACATAGTTCAGCTCCATAACTAGTATCAAGTCACTTAACTAACTATTACAATGAAAAGTTTGTCACTGCAGTGAGAGACACTCTCAAACCTTTGTTTGCCAAATGACCAGGAAAGGCTATATGGGAGATATGAGACAATGATGGAGGAGATTTTAGCAGAGGGTAACTGCACTGTTCAAATAAGAAATGAAAAGCACACATCTCTTAGAAGTCATTTTTGCATGTTACATCACCTAAAATGCCCCTAAATCTAGTGAGAAAATAACCATGAGGGCTGCAATATCTATCGTGGAAGTCACTGATCTTCCTCAACATAATAGAACCTTATTCTAACACAGACACTAGGACTTACTGAACAAGGCAACAAGACTCCCACATACTAACCAGGACTACACCTCTCCAGGACTCACCTCTGAGCCTCCCGGTCATCTTTAGGGTTGTAATTAGACAGGCAGTCTAGAATGAAAATCTGGCCCCATTCTGTGCACTCATTCAGGGCTGTCAGCAACTTATTAATGTTCTGTGGGTTCAGATCGAGCAAGTTGCTGTTTGGGTGAGATTCGCTGATTTCAGATAATGCTGCTACAGCATTAGCCACCACCTAGGGAGGAAGCAAGTAAGACCTTGATTTGCTAAAAATGCTACAACCATATGCTTTATCTTCTCTGATCACTTCATACACAGACCTTAACACATAACCATCCCTGAACATTTTACCTATTCGGATAAACCACTTTCAAAGCATGTATTAAACCACAATTAGGTTATATATAGCTTCCTAGTGATCAGGCAACCCAGAATTTAAACAATTCATATTATCAGCAGAGACACACGATTTACTATCAAAATATTAATAATTTTAATAGCACTCAAAACTATGTTTTAAGTTAGAACATATCAACAGCTATAAAAACAGTGAGGAGGAAATACCTAGGTCAAATAATTGTGTACATTTATAGGTCTGCATGCATGGCGTGGGTGGGAGGTGAAACTGTCAATCACATCATGAGTCTTTTAGAAAGAAAATGTGAGCTTGAAACCCTAGTTCACTACTATTACAATTACATGATGGTGGCAGAGCACATAATCTCTTGAAATTTAGTTTCCTCATCTGAAAACTGGGGGGATAATTTAATCTTCCTCATAGTTTTAATTTGAAGATAAAATCAGATGATGTAAGTGCTTTCTATAGTCTTATGCAAATTTATAGCAGTAAGATTACCATAATTCATAAGACAGTTTTTCACATTAACATCTAAACTTGGGATACATTTTATAATCAAAGGCATGAATTTACTAGCAATAATTCTTCTTTCTAGGTAACACAAAAATAATGTACAGTCATCCCTCATTCTGTATCGCAGAATTTTCACTATATTGTGGGATTTTGTGGAATAGGTATACTTCACTGGTGAGTACCCACATAGAATTTCATATGTTGTTAAAATTATTAGGTTAAAGAGTGTAGAAAGTGTTTATAAGAGTGTGGGAAGGGTTTATAGGAGAGTAGGAAGGGTTTATAAAGCCTTAAAATATATATAAATAATAAAATAAACTATAACACTGCTTCTTCACAGATTTTCACCTATCGCATGCGGCTCTGGAACGTAACTTCCACGATAGGTGAGGGATTACTGTATCTTATAATCGACGGCACCTTCATTCAGTGAACTATGATATCTCAAATCGATCTGTCTTTTTAGGCAGTTTGATAAATGAAAAATTGCCAACAAATATTCCTGATTTACCGCTTTGGGAATCCATATTATTTAAAAGTGAGCACTCTTTATCAAATATTACAGATTATTTCTAGTATAACAAATTTACAACCAAAAAATATTTAAAGTAATTTGAAAACTGAAAAACATCCACCAATAAAACAGCTTTTACAAATGAATTTAAAACCACATTTTACAGTGAGGCTCCCAGTTTTTATTAAGCCAGCTAAGGTTAAGTACAAATAAATATTCTGAAAGTATAAATGAGATGTGATAGGAGATAGCAGCTTCAGCAATTATATATATCGAAGAGTCTCAAAAGGTCAATGCATTGTTAGTTCTTAATAAAGTCACAGGCTAAAAACTTGAAAAACTGAGTTGTGAATATCTTTTATACTAGGAAGAGAAGAAACATTAACAGCCACAATTTAGACAATGATTCTAATATCAATATATCAATAATATTATGTCAATATATCAATAATATTGGGTACTCTACAAATTTACCAGCATGACTTTACCTAGAAAGTAAGTGTCTAAGAGAATAAAACTCTTTTTAACAACTAATACATTTATGCACTTCATGATTATGCAAAAGACAATGAATGATTCCATACATAGTCACTTATCAGTTATGATTTAGTGATCAGAACAAAAATTCCAAGATGAAAAATCAAAGGTTCACTTGGCAAATATTATTATGGATCTATTTTACATTAAGAAAAATCAGCAAAGTTATCTAGTTCACCTACTGCCAGGCAGCATGTGTAAAGTTCTTTTCTGCTATAACTTTTATTTGCTAACTACACCATCAAGCATTGTGAACAGTAGAAGGCAGAAAGACTGAAATAATCCCCTCCATCATCTCAGGGCTCTACATGCAGAGAGATTTACTGCCCGTGTGTGCATCTGATAGACCTTATCACAGGAGAAAGGACCACAATGTCACACTGGAAGACTAAATGCCTGCTGCCCACTGTTGCCAACATGTGCCCAGTCTTGGTTACCATTGTCCAAAATCAACATCCTACCACAACTTACCATTTCTGCCAGTCAAATCCTTTTAATGTTAAAAGGGAATAAAAAGGTAGGTATAGGTCTATTCACATGAAATGTAGAAGGGAAGGTTAAGAACTGGGGGAATTTTAAAAAGAAATATCAGGTAAGAGAACAGCAGGATATGGAATCGAACAGGAAATCAAAACCAACTGTATAATACAACAAATGAAGTGGTAAAACAATTCCCATTTATTATTTAAACAGGAAAATCTAATTAAAGGATCCAGAGAACAAATTAAAGGATGATGGTTAGAAAGCCTGCACTGAGAAAAGAGATCATTGCTAATGGTCACCACGCCAGAGGAAATAGCCTCTCAAAATAAAAGTGTTCCTCTAAAATTCCTTGGAATTCTTTCTATTCTGCCTTCCCACTTTCATCTTCTAATCTTCATATTCAGACTTTCAAAAATGAATTGAGGCAAGCTCCAAGGTACTGCTTGAGTTTTCCTGGTCATCAAACCACTTTTACTCTTTAATGGAAACTTAAAAGTAGTCATATCAAATCTAAAGCAAAGCAAAAACTAACCTGTAGATCGCAACTGGGTGGCTAGGGTACAATGTTTACTCTCTGGGTACACTGTCAACGCTTACACTGTTTCTTTGGAATAATAATATTTCACCATCACAAAAGAACAAATCTAACTCTTGCAGCTACTGCCTTGATTTACCTGTGTATTAAAATAGTTACACCTCTCTGACTGTACCATCACTTTGAATTTGAACCAGGATAAACATGTATAAAATTTGCCCCCTAGAATACTGGCATTTCTCTTAGGAAACACTGCCACAAAGAGAAATGGCCTTTTTACCTATAATCTCAGAAAATTAGAATTCTTAAGGAAGAAAGTTTTTAAAGGAAGCTTTGCTTTTAAAATGTATTTATACACTGGGCTTGACTTATTTTATACTATACCTAATACAGTGAGTTATACAAAGAGCTAAAAGACAATAATAGTCAAAATGTATTAAACACTTACTATGTGCCATTAATCGTCACAGCAACTCTGAAGTAGTTGCTATCAAAATCCACCTATTATAGATAAGGAAACAACGGGCTTTAAAAATTAATTTATAAATAGGGTGAGAAAAATTCAGTGACCTGCTTAGTCAACACACCCAGAAAGGGATAGTACTTGAATATGAACTCAAAGTTTGAGTCTGATTCCAGTTTCTGAGTACTAATCACTCTCCCTCCAGCTTTTACAGAAGTTCCATGAGCTTCTTCAACTGGTGAACTTCAACTGGGGGAAAGGGAAAGAAAAATCAGAGTTGGGGGAGGATAATAAAATCAAAACATTACTTCCAGGCACAGGTGATGACATACAGATTTATACAAGGAGAAAAATGTATTCTTCTACCTTATATAATTCTGAGATAACCATATCCTGATGGCACTTTAAAGAGGCAAAATTTACTATTCAGTTATAAAATCTGATGTATAAACTAACCCCATCTTATATGTAGTGATGGAGAACATAAATTTGACATTTTTTAAAGGGTGTAAGCAGAGTGGTGGATATGACTAGAATAAAAATGATCCTGTTAAAAAAAAAAAACAGAATTAGATCTAGAAGGATATCTAGATATACACCAAAAGCGGAAAATCACAGACAAAATCTCCTTTCTAAGAAATCTCCCATTCATTTCCCTGTCCGTTTGAATGATTTTTATACTACACTCTAGTTTCACTCATTTTCATAGCCTCAGAAGCCAAGATAAACTTCCAGTAACTTCTTCCTATTAACCAAATTACTATTTAGAGGCTTTTCATTTCCAGCAATACCTTTGAAGGTCAAACACGCCGAATAGAAGCTATGCTCCAGTTTTTCTGTTCAATGTATAACCCTTTTGGCTGCTGCCCCTGAAGACTTGAATAAAACAAAAATGGTAAAATAACTGACCAAAAGTAACAGATAAAATAAAGGTGGTTTACACAGTTTTCTCCTTCTAAAAATCAACAACGTGGAATTTTGCTTTCTCCTTTGTAAAGTTGCCTCATGTGACATGTTAAAACAGTGCAACAGATTTGTTGTAAGTGGGTTTCAGAGTCAATAAAAACTCCTTAAGGATATAATTTTTTTCTTCTCAAACAAGGAAAATTTAGAAGTTACGATTTAATTCAAGACACTGTCCAGAATGCCAGCTTGTAATACACCTACCATATTACATTCTATAATGTTCTATTCCGACCTCTGCCCCCTCATCTTCTTCCCTGGAGTCTAAAAACTTCCTGTTGAGTCAACACATCTCATCATGGGAAGAAATGTTGACTATATGGTAAGATTTGTAAATGAGAGTAAAAAATCTAACATTTAAGTGGCTTAAGCTGTAGTTTGACAAAATGCACATGTTCTTCAAAGTCAAGGCACTACACAGATCTACACAGACAACATAGAAATACCTGTTAGACAAAAGGCACTTCCCTAAGAATCAAAGTTACTTAGCCTAGGCCCTGAAAGTATATCAGATCACTTATTATGTATGCCTTTTGAGAGTAAAGTAATCCCCTTCACCAAATTAAAGCCCTGAGGATCATCTTAAAGGGTACACTAAGAAAGGAATGAGCCATGATCTTTTGATACACAACTGAATTACTATACACAACAGATCCAGTTTTTAGGAAGTTGTTGATGAAAACTGCTCTAAAGGTATATTCCTGAACAATTACCTTTTAAAAGTAATTCAACAAGCTTGCCCTGGTGGTCTAGTGGTTTAGTTCAAGGGGCACAGTGCACATACAACCCAAGGTCTCTGGTTCAAAAACCTGGGGTCAAGGAACAATGGAGATGGAAAAAAAAAAAACTAAAATGCTCCCTTCTCTTTCTGTCCTGTCTGCACGCCTACTTGTTTTCATTCCTGCCTGTAACTTTCCTCAAAAAAAAAAAAAGGTAATTCTGCAATGATGTAGCAATTTTGCGGTAAATTTAGCTTTAAGCAGTCCTTATTAATACCTAAAAATCTAATCTGACTTTAAGAATGTATACAAAAGAATTAAATATCTTTTAAAAATTTGTCAATGAAAAGACTAACATTCTAAAATCATTAATATTATCATGGTCATAACAATCCTAAGACAGCAGCACTGTTTATAACTCCATTTTGCAGATGAGGACAGTGAGAAGTTTCGAGGGACCACAGAGCTGAAAAATGTCAGAACCAGGATAAAAGCCAAAGTCTGTTTGGTTCCAAAGCCTGAATTTTAACCACTACACTATAGTGCTAAGGGGGAAAAAACACCATTTCCCAGTTATAAAGTATCTTTCTGTTTTTCAGATAACTTCATACAAAGCAAGTCGAATCTTTATAAAAGGAAATGATTACATGCAATTTGGTATCCTGTACTGAAAACCACATTATTAGTACTGGACATTCGTGCTGAAACAGGTAAAACTTGTATTAAAGCCTTTATTTTAGTTAATTGTAGTGTACCAATGCCAACTTCTCAGTATTAACAAATACATTATGGTTATGTAAGGTATTGACTTTAAGGGAAAATGAATGAAGGGTTTATGGCAACTTTTTTTTTTTTTTTTTTTGCAAAGGAAAGGGGCAGGCAGGAAAAGAGAGGAGGAAGAAGCATTTTATTTTTTATTTTTATTTAGTTGCTCACACCGCTTGCCTCCCCCACCCCCCCAACCCCATCTGGAACTCAGACTCACAGGTATGTAGCCTGTGCTCCTTCAGAGGCAACTCATGTAACTGCTGCTCCACCAGTGCACAGCTGTGGCACCTTTCTGTGCTATCTCCACAACTTTTAAAGTCTTTTACTCTCCACAAATTTTTTTACTCTAAATTGGCAATAATTTAAAAAATTACAAAGTGAGAATACACAGAAAAAAAAGTCACAAAGCTTATTATAAAGGAAAACAAAAGGATCTGCTTCCTCAAGAAGAAATGTACTCAAATCAACCAGTGGGAAATTTAAGAGTCGGGCAGTTGGCCTCATATCAAAGCAGCTTCCAGAGATTCTACTTATTCAACAGTCCAATTCTGCAGAAATTAACAGTAGCTCCTCTTTTAGTTCAATTATAATATCACTCAGTTGGGAAGCCTAAAACACCAAGTGAACATAGTATTACCTCTTACGTTATTCAAAAGCCTGCTCCATACTGACACTCACACATTCCTAAAATTTTACCACTTCTGGAAAACTTTTATGGACATTTGGCATGAAGAACATTATGCATTTCTCATTTCACTTACATTTTATGACTCTACTACTTATATATTTAGGCACAAAAAATCATATAACTAAAGTACGTAAGTACAAAAGTAAAATAAATCATACAATTTAATACTAAAATCACTGTTTTTCTATGCATTCTGCATCTATGCTTTTAGACAATTTAATATAGCCTACAAGGACGCCCAATATTTGAAAAATCCTCAAATTTACAAATTAGATAGACTGGAGCTCTTGGAAACATATCTGACTGATAAATCACAACATAAGTAAACGCTCTCAAGTCTAAATTAAAATTACAGTAATAGAAAAGTGTGAAATGTTGTGTTTTTTAGTTTATTAAGCTTTATTAAGTTTATTAAGTTTATTTACTATGTCAGGCATTAACTTTTAAAAGCAAATTCTTTCATCTTCAAAATAACCCGATGAATAAGCATTATTAACTATATTTTACAACTGAGGAAACTGAAGCTTGTTTTATTTTAGAGGAAGGACAAAAGGAAAGGAGAGGAGGAAACATTTTTGTTCTTTCCCCCAAGTGCCAGGTATTAAACCCAGGTCCCTGAGCTTTACATGGCCTACATTCCCATCAACTCAGTGACCTGAGCCACAAGAGCATGCTCTGAAATGCATTTTAAGTGCCTTGCTCAAGGCCACACTTGTAACAAGCTACCAAGCCACTTTAGCTCTAATGCCTATATACATTTTCACAACTGTTGCACTGATAATTTTGTTACAGGGGGCTGTCTGTCCTATGTTCTACAGGTATTTATTTAAAGTATCCCTGGACTTTATCTACTAAATGCCAGTAGCATCTTTCCCATCAGTTGTGACAACCAAAAGTATTTCTAGATATTGCCAAATGTCCCATGGTGAGGAGAGGGAGAAGAACCACCCAAGCTGAAAACCACTAACATAATCCCATGCTGCTTCTACATGCTGGCTAGCACAGCTAAGATACACAATTTTTCTGAGCAGCATTGTTTTCTTCATAAAATAACTTTCCTGAATAAGTTCAAGTCAAAAGAAACTAACAATCTAACTACAATCTTTACTAAGGACTATACTGGTTGAGGTTATTTTGAGCACGGCTCTTGTATAGAAAAATCTCAACTAAAACTGTGTTCTTTACAGACTTGGTAGATTTATACTTTGAGAGAACAGAGCAGCTGTGGGCAGCTCTTCAGAGTGATGGAAACAACACTGACAAGGCTCGGAAGACACATCAAAGAAGTTAATTAAGTCCCTAAACCAAAGCGACATAGAACTGAGCTCAAAAAGTAAATATAGGCGTGCCCTGGTGGTCTACCAGTTTAAACCAGGCACAGTCCACATACATCCCAAGGTCCCTAGTTTAAGACCTGGGTCTGGAGAAACAACCAATGAACAAATGAAAGTAAATAAAAGTGCTTCTTCCTCCTCTCTCTTTCTGCCTCACTGCTTACTCACCTTCATTCCTGCCTGTTACTTTCCTTAAAAAACAAAAAGCACATGCAGGGAGACTGTCAAGAGTCTCTGAAGAGGCAGAGTCTAGTGTAAATGTTGTTAACTGAAATTGGAATGCCTAAAAACACCTCTGAGACAGAAACAAAAGGCTATTAAGAAAATCCGAATATGAGCAAGGCTAGAGAATAACTCCCTAATGTTCAAAAGTGCAAATATAAACTTAGTGAAATATAATTTTTATAATTCTGACACTTGTAAAGAAATCATGGGAACTACTTTCCTACAACTCCAAAGTGTTTCCTCATTCTAAACACAGGTTTACTGTCAAAATAACGGACCAATAAACCTGCATCTGAAAATAAGTTTGGCTCTACTTACCCCAGGAAAGATGGGACTATATACAAGTCTATGTGGATTACCAAAGGAATCAGAACCTTGAAATTAATACTGTAACAGTATGTCAATCATGAGCAAATATCTATTTCATAATATAGCAGCAGCAACCATTCCTGATAAGCTCCCATAAACTAGGCACTTTAATATGCCTCATTTTGTAGACGAGGAAGTAGACTCCACAAAGTTAATTGAGGACTTAATAGAATGAGAATTTTTTGCTTCGAAGTCCATTACAACAGGAAAATAAGGTGTATGTGATTCTCCCCTCTTGCCCCCAAAGACAGGGAATGAAAATATGATAAAGTCCTATCATATGAAGCAAAGAACACTAGCCCCAGGAACCAGACTTGAGGTCAACATAACCCCAAGTAGTCATATTTTGATCAACACTTTGTACTCTCAGATTTCAAAACCATTTCTGCAGCTGTTCTGGGACATTCACATCTAAGATGACCAGAAGTAGCTACAAGAAAATTACTAATGCAGAACCCCCTGGAAGCATTAATTTCCTTTGCAAGTAATATTTGCTAGTGCAGTGCTACCACTATGTGGAGCAGTTTCTGAAAAAGTGGAACAAAATTACTCCTTCAAGAGCAGTAAAGCAAGGATTCACACCCATCATGAGAATGAGAATTTCATGTTGTTTCCAGGTAACAAAAGGTCTTTATGCAATTCTTTTTTACCAGTTTGAAAAAATAAAAACTCTAAATATATGTGTGCGCATGTACACATATAATTTCTATTGTAAACATACATCCATAAAGGCAGTAATCTGCAAAGGGTTTTGGAACTCAGAACTCTGTTAGAATCCTGGTTACACTACTACTAACTATAAATTTGGGAGAGTTCTTTGTAGAACTGGATCTCTGCCATGCTGGAAGATATGAGAATCAAATTAAATTCTATAAATAATACCATCTATCATTGTGACTGTGCCATAGAAAGCACTTAAATTTAAATTTCCCATTTCCTAACGACACAAGGTAATCATAAACCTTAGGAAATTTCCAACGATTTGAGCTATTAAACCTTGTACTCCAAACCACGAGACAATTCGTTCACTAATTATCAGGAAAATCAGAGGTCTAATGATAGTTATCTTCTGGTAAAAAGCAGGACATAGAGTTGGGATGAAAAGTGTTGACGCAAGATCACAAGGAGGAATGTGTATATGACTGATGGCTACCCTCCAAAATCCAAGCTTTTCAGTTCTTCATGAACAATGACAACGAAGAGTTTAAATACTGATTTGATTTGATTCTGAGTGTGCAAAACAAGGCCAGGGCAAGAATAAGGCAACTGAGGCATCTCAGGAACAAAACTTAAGAGACACCCCATTCTCAGGCTGTCTTAGTACAGAGCTGACACCTGAGAGTAAATGCCTTCTTTAATTTTGCATCTTACTTGCCTTGCAAACAGTTATCAGGGGAAAGTTCTGCTACTGAGAAACCCGATAATAACCAGGTTTATTATTTAGAGGGCAATAGGTCCACCTTTTTATTTTTTTTTATATCTAATGCTAATACCTACTCCAGGAAAATGTGCTATAAAGATAAGACAAAGGCATCCCTAAAACAATTTTTCAAAATCTACCAAGTAATCTTAAATTTTCTCTGAAAGTCTTTTTAAAAACACTTGTGAAAACCTCCCCCAAATCACTTCCATTCCTTTCTAAGAAAAATAGGTTAAAAATCATTAGGAGGAAAAAATTAATTAGGCGTGCCCTGGTGGTATAGCAATTAGGTCCACCAGCTCTAGCTGGCACAAATCACATGCATGCCAAAGACCCAGATACATGTCTGGGGCTGGGGGAAACTCAAGATTAACAACCAAATAAAATAAGTAAAATGTTTCTTCCTTCTCTCTCTTCCTGCCAACCTGCCTACCCAACCTGCCTATGCACCTCCTTAAAAAAAAAAAAAAAATCATTAGAAGCATTATTGTTTACTGTTGTGAAATACTAAATTCAAACAGAGATCCATTCATGTGCTATCTGTTTAAATTACTACAGATACTTGGTGAGGGAAGAAAACAGCTGGTAAAACAACACTCATATATAATGATAATTATGGAATCTTATGATAAACTATTCATTTTATTCATTTAGTTACTTATATGTCTGAAAATTTTAACTACAAATAATTGAAAGACATACATATGCTACTGAGTATTATGCACTAGATGAAAATCAGTCTTTTCTTCTACAGTGAAAACTTTGAATAAATCTAAATTGGCTTGTTCCAATAATCATACCAACCTCTCAACTGATCTGGATAAAGATCTCTAAGATGCCTTTACTAAGTCCCCAGCTATCCAACCATCTAATTTTATGCTATATTTTGAAGAATTTACTTTAGTGTAGAGATGGCTTCCACCCCATCAACTGCAGTTACCTATAGAAGTTAGAACTCATTTTAGTTTGCTCTATTCTACATTATTAGTCTCACTGAATATTTAATACGTTTCCACAGATCCATCTAGATGACCAAACCTCAAGAGTTTGAAGCCCACTTTTTATCTTCTCATTTGTATTCAGGTAGAAAATTTTAAAGAGAGTCGCTTAGAATAACAATAAATCAAAAGCAAATGCCAAAAACAAAACTTAGTACCAAGTAACCATTCTATACAAATGGACACTATTGTCTTATATTATGGAATTTTTTTTAAAGGTGTCACATGTACAGGCTTTAGTGAAAAAAGACAGGGTTGAATCTTCTAACAATGGTAGTGTTACACTGTTTAGTACACACATGTCTACACCCATTTCTATGCCTAGGAAGTGGCTAAAAGATTTCTGATGGCAGTTAGTCCAGAGTACCTTAAAAACATTTGTCTTGTTTCATGTTTTGACCTCGATACAAAACTTGAATAATAAACAGAAATAAGAATAAACCCAAAATAATATGAACCAAATGAAATGTCAAAGCAGAGACCTGAGCAAGTAATTTGTGAGAGAGAATACTTCACAGCGAATTCCAACTCATTATTTCAAAAAGTTCAACAAAAATATCAGAAGTTAATCCACTAGTTAACTCCTAAAGTTATTCACTTCCAAGTAAATATCCCATCAGGCAAAAGAGAGAAGAGAGAGACCGTATTTTTCCATCTTCTTATACCGTACTCTGTGACTAATCAATTCAAAGAAGCTCCAGTTGCTAGCAAATTCAATGCACCTGCTTCTTGAGACTTGTCCCTCTGCATTACATAGAAAAAGCTAAAAATATCAGTAAGAAAAATAAAAGTCCTCAAATTTGTTTTGGTTGTCAAACATTTAGAACATAATCAAATTGGCTAACCCTATTCTAGAATTCTCCTGTAGAAGAATGCATTACAATAATCAAGTAATCAAGAAAATTTTAATTCAGTTTCCTATATAACCACCAGAGTATCACAAATATCTGAAAAAATAATCTTTTAAAAAACTGATGCAAATTTAAGGTAAAACCTCCTTAAGAAAATAATTTAGGAACTAGTTTCTTTCTGAGCAAATACAGGGACAGCTATGTTAAAAAGACTTGCTTAAAGATCCTTGAATTTTAGTACTTATTTTCACCTCAGAAATACCTGGCATATGAAACAATCTGTGAGATTGTTGTACTTCCAGAACTACCCTAAGATTCACTATCCCAAAGATAAGATTTGTGTTAAACATGCTTTTAAAAGAGACCCATTTCAAATACTGTTCTTTCTATAAAAGTTTATTACCATTGGATTTGAATCTGCAATGAGATCCCGCAAAGAATCCAGAAATCCCTGATCTTCCACCATTTGGGCGTTGATATCATGGAGTTTTGCCACACAGACTGCTGCTGTTTTCCGAACATAGGGATCTTCATCTTTCAAGCACTTGCGAAGAGGCTCACAGAGATATTCTGTAATCTTGTCCACCCGGATACACCCCATGGTTCTGACTGCCAAGGCTCGAATCAAAGGATTGGGATCTTCACAGTCCTGTGAAAAACAATCATGGAGAAGTATAGGTGTGTATCTGGTGACTAAAAATGAACAAGCCAGTTTACATAAGCTATAAACTAATACGTCAGAAGTCAAATCTCCCATGCCACTCCTTTCCCAAGTATAAATCTTAGTTTCCTCAGATCAGTGGAATAGAACTGAATCACCAGAAACTATCTCATATACTTACAGTCAGTTAATCTATGACACAGGAGCCAAAAGCATACGATAGAGAAAGGAAAGTCCCAATAAATGATGTTGGGAAAACTGGACAGTCACATGCAAAAGAATGAAGCTAGACACTCTCTAACACCACTCACAAAAGTTAACTCGAAATGGATTAGAGACTTAGACATAAGACCTGAAACTATAAAATTCTTGGAAGACAACTTAGGAAAGACATTTCCATGACATCCAGCTTAGAAAGGTCTATGGGGACTCAATTCCAGCATCATTCAGAAACAAAAAGAAAAATAACTGGGACTACATCAAACTAGAGCTGCTTCACAGTGAAAGAAAACATCACCAAAAAGACAACCTATTAACTGAGAGAAGACATTTGCATTCCATATTTCTGACAAAGGCTTAATATCCAAAGTACACAAAGAACTCATAAAACTCAGTAACAAAAAAACAGGCAATCCAATCAAAAAATGGGGAGGGGAATTAGAGACATTTTTCTGAAGAGGATAATGCAGATGGCCAAGACACATGAAAAGATGTTCCTACTCACTGGCTATCAAGGAAATCCAAATCAAAACAACAATGAGATATCACCTTATAACCTGAGAGACTGGCTATTATCCAAAAGTCTGGAAATAACAAATGCTGGCGAGGATGTGGAGAAAAGCGAACAATTTTACACTGTTGGTGGGAGTGAAAATTGGTGCAACCCCTATGGAAAATAGTATGGTGATTCCTCAAAAAGTTGAAGATGAAATCCCATATGATCCCATCATTCCACTTCCAGGTATTTACCCGCAAAATTCAAAAGCACTAACTCATAGATTTATGCAGCCCCCCTGCCACATTGTTTATTGCAGTTCTATCACAATAGCTAAGAATGGAAACTATCTAAGGGCCCAACATCAGATGAATGGATAAAGAAGAAGTGGTATATATATACAATGGAATACTACACATCCCTTAGAAGAGATGAAATCCTGTCATTTGAATCAGCATGGATGGATCTAGAGGGGACTATGCTATGTGAAATAAGTCAAAAGAGAGTTACATACAAGATGATCTCACTCATAGGTGGAATGTGAATATGAAAAGAGCAAAGAAACACAGGAAACAAAACCAACGCTTGCAATAGAATTGAAGCGACCAATAGAGAATGGGATGGAGGGTGGGGGAGGTGGGAGGAGCAAGTGGTGGCGGAACCCACTGGACAATGGTGAAGAACACTTGGTGACCTGGTGGAGGACAGGGTATGTTGACATATATCTGAGGAATGGAGAAATCGTGGAACCTACACATAAGAGTTTATTTTAATTTGCAAAACAAAGGTACTGCAATAAAATACTAAAAAAAAAAAAAAAACTTAGTTGCTTATGTAACAGTTTAGGTTAGAATTCATTTAACTGTTTTGTAAACACAAGGAAGAAATGAATGACTAAAATGATTCATTCCAGCACTGGGCAGAAGCCTAGTGAACTGATGTTATTATTCCCCTAAAGTTAGAAAAGACCTTTGGGTCTGCATTTTAGTACAAAAAAACCCCAAAAAACTGGAAAGATGTATCTCCAAAGTCAGTCCACAAAAATTAAGTACGGGGAAATGAAGGATTTCTGGAGTCTATATGCAAGAAAGCAGGTAGAACACAGAAGTTGGTTTGGGTCTGACGTAAGTTCCTGGATTAAGTTAAGCAACAGAGAGGGACCAGTAAAATCCTAAATATACTTTCTCTTTTATTAGCAAGTGCTTCCAAATACAGTACAAAACAACTCAGAGAGAAGGAACACTCTTTAAATTGCCCTACCTTAAAAAAAAATATTTAAACGTGCATGATAATTTCAAAAAAAAAAAAAATGAAAATTAGATAGATGCAAATTATTTTCAGTACACAGCCCATCAATGACCCACTAGCTAGAAAGAATGAAATGTTGTTCTCTGATTTTATAAAACATAATTTAATACAGGAAAACAGCAAAAATTGCTTAGGGAAGAAAGCATACTGGCTACTTTTCAAAACAGTTTAATAAAAAAAATTTTAGAAATGCTGCCTGATATTTCTTAATGCTGGCTAAAATTCAAAGAAAAAACCATGAAGTTAAAAAAATATAGTAACAGAAACCATTTCATTATACATTCATCAAATTTAATGATGAAAAAGATGAATGGATATTCAATAATATTAAGGAATTTTTAATATCAATTTTTAAAGATATGACAATGGTATTATGATTATGTTTAAAAATAATATTCTGGAAAATAAAAGGATAGGATTTGCTTTAAAATTATCTAATAGGAGAGGGGTTGGAGGTCAGGGAAGTATGCATGGGGAATACAAATTAAACAAGACTGGTCACAAGTTGGGTTAACTGCAAGATAGTTATTTAGAAATTTACTACACTATTCTACTTGGATATGTTTGAAAATTTCCACATTAGAAATTAATAAATGCTTTAAGATCTATTAAATAAAACAAAAGAAAATTAGTAGCTCTTATATTTTCTACTTCTCACCCCAAAGTATAATTTCTACAAAGATAAAATAGCTAGAGTCCCAGATTACTGGTAATACAGTAATATGCCAAACAAGTCAGCCTTAGAAGATGAAACAATGAAGTTTCACCTGTTTTTCTTGTCCCATCTGGCCAAGGACACAGTAAGCCCAGCTAACAGAAGGCTCACCATATGGTCTAAACTAGTGACACATGCTGGCATATAGAATACTTAAAAGGAACATTCCTGGTCACTGCCAGTACTTCTCCAGAGGCTCTCTTTTGGAGCAAAATATACTTATTTGCAATGTAGACATTAACTGTATCAAGCGACACTTCTGAAATGGTTATCTGAGGTAGAAGAGACTGCTTGAGTCTATGGGGAAAATTTACCTTCACGAAGCTGTTGACAGCCATGATGGCCATGTCTGGCTGACTCTTAGCATAGTTCATCAAGTAGAGATAAACAAGTTTCTTTAGTTCTAGGTTGTCAGTCTGCATACAATTCACTACGTCTGGAAAGAGAGAGCTAAGGATAAAGGAGAAAGGAAAATGAATAGATGCTGTTGCAAAAAAACACAAAGAATTGGTCTTACTTTACAGTGATGTAATACAAGGGCAAATGTCCCGACAGTGATAATTATATCATGGACAAAAATTACCAAAGAAATTGGAAATGGTTCCAAGAAGGTCTCTGAAAATAGATTTTAATAACCTTTTTATTATGAAAATTTTTAAACAAAAGTAGAGAGCAGTATAAAGAACCAGATGCACCCATCACCCAGCTGCAAATACTGAAATAAGTCCCAACTTGTTCCAGATATATCCTCAACCCATACCCTACCTCTTCCAGTCCTGACCCCATCCAGTTGCTCTGGATGGGTTACTTTTAAATAAATCCTAGACATTATATTATTTCATATAAATATTTTGGTACAAGTCTTTAGGAATCTTTAAAAATATTTATCATATCAAAAAATTAACATTTTTCCTATCGACCTATTAGGCTTAAAGTACTACAGTTGTTATATTTTTTTAATGCTTATATGTTTCCATCCTTGACTAGCAGTAACTTACTCAGTTAGCTCTTGCATCCTTATGATGTTACTATATTTAATAGTTCCCTTGCTTTCTGTTATAATGAGATGCTCCATCCAGGCTCATTTTGTATACTGCTAGTCCTAGACCTGGCACTGGTTATTTTTTTAAGATATCCTGATTCCCTTTTAGTAGAATTTACTTTTTCTTTTCTTTTTAAGGAAAGAAGCAGGCAGAAATGAAGGCAAGCAGAGGCAGGCAAGAAGAGAGAAAAGGAAGAAGTACTTTAATTGTTCCTAATGGTTGTCTCTCCTTGCCCTGGGACATGAACCCAGGTCCTTGGGATGTATGTGGATTGTGCTCTCAGTTGGAGGCAGCAAACCAAACCACTACTCCACCAGGACGTACCTACTTATTTTTAACATTACAAATTCCTACAAATGAAAATTTGAGTGTAATCAAAATAAAAGGAATTTATATTTTTGCAAAGTTCTAGCCATTTCATGATTTGCCATTCTCTTGTAAAACCATAGGAAAGAAATTCATGCTTCCATTCACAAAGTAGCACCATTAGCTTGAAAGGGTTGAGCTTGTCAGATTTTCAAGTGCGTGCTGCATTTTTTAAATATAGATTAACAATAATTTTATGGGAAGAGAGCAATTAACCTCCCCCGATGACTTTATCATACTTTATAAATTTTAAGTACTTCTAGATATCTTACTACTAGTACAGAAAAATGGAGAAGCACAGCACGCCCTGATGGCTGAGGCACTAAGTTAGTAGCTGTGGTACAGAACATATACAATAAAGTCCAAGATCTAGGACCATGACCCAGGGTGGGGGTGTCAAGAAAGAACCAATAAATAGTGTTTCTTTCCTCCCTTCCTCGAGCGAGAGAACACAAATGCCAAAATCTGGCTCACATTTTATTTCTACAGATAACGCTGTACTTAAGGTTACTCTACGGGAGAACAAAATTTGATAACCTACAAATAAGTAATCTCTGTTTGAGTTACCTTTTTAGGTATAGCTCGAATTCCATTTCCTCCATGGAGGATTCCTCAACTACTTCTATTTAAATGGGCCTCTCTTTTGTGGAATTTTTCTTGTCTTTAATGTATATATTTTGAACCTAATTATAAAACTTTTATTATTCCTTAAATTTTCAAATTTTCAGTCTCTCTGACTAGACAATAAGTGCTAGGAAGACTAAAGACATCTATTATCAAGACTAAAGGACATCTACTACACTTTTGTTTGAATTAGATGTAGCATACACACAAGATTCTTCTCTTTAGTTAGACCTGTAGCAAAAAAAAATGTACTTACTACGTTTTGAAGTTCATCAACAAATATATCTGTGGAGAACTGTTTCTTTCATTATATAATTACTTTATAGCATCCTTAATTTTGCTTCTTGGCCTGCTACATCTAATGTACTATCATGCCCTTTACTAAACTACCTCTGAAATAAATCACAGCAACTTAAGAATCCAATGTGTGTTATGTGC
Source organism: Solenodon paradoxus (assembly GCA_004363575.1). Classification (NCBI taxonomy): domain Eukaryota; kingdom Metazoa; phylum Chordata; class Mammalia; order Eulipotyphla; family Solenodontidae; genus Solenodon; species Solenodon paradoxus. Next base: position 339,241 of record RJWH01000831.1, read on the forward strand.
AAATAAAAGTGCTCCAATAACAAAAACTAACCTCAGATAGAGAACCCTAGAGCAAAGGGAGTCATTTTCTATTACCACCATTTTTATACTGCCTCAGCTCCCAATACAGTTAAAGGAGCAGCTCTCACCTTTTCAGCCTCATGACCCCTTAATACTCTTAAAATTTTATGAGGCCAAGTGAAGTGTGCCCTTGTGACTCGGGAAGCTGAGATAGTTGGGATGTGGACAGAGTAAAGTACAAGGACCTGGGTTTGCAACCTGCGTTCAGGGAAACCAAAATAAACAAAAAACTAAATAAAAATGTTTCTTCCTCCCCTTTCTTCCTTCCTCCTTCCCTTAAAAATGTTTTTGAGACCCCCCCGCCCCCAACCAGAAGATTTTGCTCGTGTGTTATATTGAGTGGCATTTTACCATATCAAAAATCAAAACAAAAATTTTTTTTAAATATTACTATTTAAAGTAACAATAAAGCCATTTCATATTAACATCATTTTAATGCCGAAATTTACTGCTTTAAAAAAATTATGATTGATGATTTTACATATTTTCAAATCTCTTTAATCTCTAGTTTAAACACAAATGAATTCTCATATCCTAAATTCCACCTGTTGTAGGATGTTATTTTAGTTGAAGTATAAAGAAAAGATCCAGAATAAACCTTGGAAAAGGGAGGAGCATCTTAATAGCTTTTTCATATAATTAGATATTCTTTATGAGACATTAATGGTAGACAAATTTTAGTAAACAAAGGGTATAGTTTCTCAAAAGTCTGTTGTGAGGTAGAATCTGAAAACACATCAGTAGCTTTTTGTACTAGGCTGCATTAAAATCCATTCAGTAATCATTCACCGTGAATAGATCTTTTCACCCATGCACAATTTCATGACATAAGCAGTGGTCATCTGGAAAACACTGGCTGCATTATGGAGATTGAGATCGTCCTAACATTGACGTATTTCATTATACAATAGTACCAGACAATCACATTCATTACCTTCCCCACCAATCTCATCAGAAAAGTAAGTGTTGGGAAGCTGTCAAGCTCACAATGAGATGCAAGTTTTAGAACATTCTCATTTTTACTTTAAAGCTGGAAATTTACCTTTCAATTTTTTTTTTCCTTGAAGTGACAGGTTCACTTTTTTCATTTCTGATAAATTCTCTCCCAAATACTGAAGTCTGATTACCTATAAGTTGTCTGTCAATCTGTCTTTCACATAAAAATAATATTCCCAATTTAGATAACTGAACAAGGGCTTTTTCTCAAGTCAACCATCTCTTTGCTATGCAGCAGAAGTGCTTCATGCATAATTCCGATTTCATCACAGAATATTTTTAAAACCTGAACTCGATTCAAAGTTTAACAATATCATTTTGTAATGTTCATTAAGGACAGTCCTAAGTGAAACTGCCCTTTTCCCCTGCAAGTATACGGTGATGAAGAATACAATGACACCACCTTGATTAACGTTAAGGCAACATTAGTACAACTGTTAACAGTGAAAAAGTAAAAAAAAAGGCTAAATATTATAAAAATAGCTTTGACTTCATGGATCCCTGAAGGAATCTTGGGAATTCTCAGAAGCCTACAGACAATCCATATTTATTTCCAAATGGCCCTACTAACTTACTGAAATAGAAAGGGGAGAAAAAAGGAACTACGTTGACACTGATTTTCATCTCGAATTCAGCAGCTGCAGGCAGAGTGGTAAAGTTAAAGCACTGACTTGAGCCAATTAAAAAACCTGTGACCTGCTGCTCGGTATATTTTTATAGACTTCTAAACGTGCCTTAGCAGAAAATCTATAACTATGCCAGCTCTCAAGAGGTTTTATGCTATATCTGTATGCCAAAAATCAAACTCGGTTGACTCTTTCAAAGAGGAAAGGGTATGGGGGTCGGAGGGGAATCAAAAGACTTAAGACAGGAATATAAAAGCAACTATATTTCCTGATGATGTTTTCAGTGGGAAAACTCATTCTTATAGATAACTCTAACAGTTTTAAATAAAAGCAGAAAAAGTTATCAAATGGGGTATAGGTCTAAAGGGACCAATGGCAAGAGATTACTCTTACCTAACATCCTTCCCCACAGTCATAGCAGCAATCACTTTCTTCACAGCCTCCTTCCTCTTTTCTTTCTTTTCATTGTTGAGTTCAGCCTTTAATTCAAAGATTTCTCCTTAAAAAAAAAAAAAGGTGAGATTCCTGGACCAGAGAACCAGAGCAGAATACTGTACTGTGTAATAATACTGAAATAGAGGTAGGGCAGCAATTGAAATATTTAAAAATTGTAGAAGTACATCTCACACCCCTTGAATATTTACTGGTTCACTGATAAAAGACACTGTATTTTAGGCCAGAGAGGAAATAGCAGTCCAGATCTTTGAGAGCCAAAGGAGTGAATTTCATAATAACTAGCTAAAAAGGAGAGAGCACATTATCTAAAAGATGATCTCCCATCAGAATTTCAAGGTCCTGAGGAAAAAAGAAATGTAGGCAAGCTCACAAATCAGTATTCTCAAACCAGAAGAGATTCCAGACATCTCATTCACCCACTCTCAACTTTACAGATAAATTATTGAGGCTCCTTGGCGTGGCCTGGTGGAGTAGCAGTTAGGTCAATCGCCTCCAAAGGAGCACAGGCTACATACATACCCCTAGATTCGCGTCCCAGGTCCAGAGGGAAACAGCAAGTGTGAACAACTAAATAAAAAAAAATGCTTCTCTCTCCTTTCTCTTCCTGCCTACACCTTAAAAAAAAAAAAATATATATATATATATATATGTATATATAAAATAAATAACTGAGGCTCAAAGATCACAGAATGAGTGAGTGATAAGAATTGGCCTTAGAACTGTATTTTTTGTGACTTGAATCTAGAGGTTCTCAGCCTTGGACACACATTAATATTAACTGGAAAGTATTTAAAAACAACAAAGTCTGTGGTCCACTAGGACTAAATCAGCATGTCAAGGAGTAGAACTCTTAAGTTCATACTTTTATACAAGTGATTCTAATGCAAAAGCAGGGATGAGAATCACTGCTCTAATTAGTACTTTCAGAAGTTAATGGGCTTTTTTTAGGTTTCATCCTGTTTAATCAATCTAACAAGAATAACAACTAGAAGCTTCAAGAATGGTACAAACCAGTCATTTCTAAGACACATTCATGAATTATTGCTCTGGCCCTGCACATTGAAATACTATTTTATGGCCCAGGCTCATCTATCTTCAGAATGCTAGCGCTCATATACAAGGTAACAGCCCTCACTGGTTTTATTTTATTATTTTATTTTTTAAAGGAAAGGTGCAAGCAGAAATAAAGGCAGACAGGCAGGCAGGCTGGAGGAGAGAGAAGAAACACTTTTTATTAGTTGTACATCCTGGCTATTCTCTCTAGCCCAGGATGCAAATCCAGGTCCTTGGGATGTATGTGGACTGTACTTCACCAAAGCACTACTCCAACAGGGCATACTCACTGGTTTTAAAAGAAAATAAGTTCACGAAAAAAAAAACGACTGTTAGGGAAGGCCTGTGGTTCAGGTGGCTGGGATGGTGAGGGTGTGGGACCATGTAAAGCCCAAGGTACTGGGGTGAGGGCACCAAAAATAAAACAAATAAGAATGCGTCTTCCTTCTTTCCCCCTTCCTCCTGCTCCTAAAAAAGAAAAAAATGGGTTTTTTTTGACTGTTCCCATTTCATTCTTCCATTTATAGATGGGAGTTATTCTATAAAACTGTCTCACTTTTCTCCACATTTATGACTGTTCTTGATGTCCACTTTAATCAAACCTTATTCACCAGCATAAATAACAGTGGAACTATATGATCTGTTGAAGTCTCTCTAAATGGAAAAAAATGAAACTGGTAATACAAATGTTGAATATTAAAAAAGCTTGTTGCATCGATATCCATTGCTAAAAAGGTAAATTATACAATGTTATTTCATCAACAGCAACAAAAACAGCACATCCAGAAAAGATAAGTTCTTTAAAGACTCATTCTTCTTCCTCTTCATCGAGAACTCTACTGCCAACTCCAGCTCTCAGGGATCCTATCATTTACCTCAGGGAACAGTAAGGCAAGCAGCAGGGTTTCAGAAAGTCTGAATTGTGAATAGCAGCAAGAGCTGACAAACAAAACAGGATGTAACTGAAATTATTCCAATTCCAATAGCATAAACTTAAAGAACATGTTCCAGCGGCAGCTCTGGTGGGCGATGCAGGAAGTAAAAGGAAGACAGTCTATCCATTTTTAAAACTGTGGCATTTACCCAGCTGTGATTCAATCTTTAAGTTTCAAACTTCTACAGATCCCTGAACAAAAATGGGTTACCAGGACCCAATATAAAAGAAGAGGTTTGAAGAGTTAGATGGGTTTTTGTAATTCTATCTTTTTAAGTCATTACAGACAATACCTTGGTCAAAACATACAAATATTAAAAGAAGAAATAAATACATTTCAGACTATGGGAATCCATTTAAAAGCTTAAAATGAATGGCAAAGAGCTAACTGCTGTCTTGCAGTACAAGTAATAAAGACAGACAGGAAGCTGGGTAGGGCCAAGAAGGTGCACTAAATGAGGCAAGGTATCATACCTACTACAACTGCCTTCCAGTCTTTCCCCTCACTTTCCCTTAATCCAATCTACCAAACACTACCAGCAATTAGCAATGGTTCTCAATCTTGGCTACACATTAAAAAATGAGGGGAGCTTTTAAAAATCCCACACTCAGATCATATCCCGACCACTGAGAAATCAGGATTATCTATGGGGGATGTTTGGGGAAGGGGGGATGGTACCTGAACATCACTGTTTTAAAATTCCCTGGGCAATTTCAATGCGTAGGCAAGATTAAAAGCCACTAACCAGTAGCTGATGTCATTAAGCAACTCACTATGGCATTTTCTTTAATAAAAAAGCTTGCTTACCCTTAACTAATTACAAATGACGGTACAGGACAGATACATTTGCACTTTTTGGAAAATGTTCTAGTATTTCTAGCTCACTACAGGCCACTCTAGTGTACCTTCTTTTTTATAATAATAATTTAACTGTAAAGAAAAGTTGCAAGATTCCCCAATTATAAACATCGTGCCACATGTGCTTGATCATACATGTTTTTTCCCTGAATTATTTAAGCTGCAGACATCATGTCTCTTTAGCTTTAAATGTCAACATGCAATTTCTAAGAACAAGGAAATACAACAAAATACAATGATTAAAATCAGGAAATTTAACACTGTTACATTATCATCATCTAATTTTATCCCTGTACCTCTTGGGGCAGGAATTCAGGATCATGCACTACATTTATTGTCATGTCTCTTTAGTTTCCTTTCATCTGAGTTACTCAGCCTGTCTTTTGTAATAATGACTTTTAAATACAGGCCAGTTATTTTATAGAATGACCTCAGTCTGCATTTGTCATGGGTATTACCTCATGATTACACTGAGGTTTATGCATTTTGGCAGGCATAATGATGGTATGTTCTCAGTGCATCACATTAAGAGGAAAATTATCTTAATTTTTACTATTGGTGATGTTAACGCTGAATACTTGGTTACGGTGGTAAAGTCCAAATTCTGACAATTATAAAGGTACTTTTTTCTTCACAATTAGTAATTGGGAAAGGACATTTTGAGACGATTTAAATATCCTTCTCATAAAACTTTCACCTGTTTGGCACACCCTGAGGCTTAGCAGTTAAGTCTGCAGCCTGCCAGGCACAGTCCACAAACATCCCAAGAACCAGGTTTTGACCTGGGGCTGGGGGGAATCTAGGACGAAAAACTAAATAAATGCCTCTTCTTCCTCTCTTCCTGCCTGCCTGTGTTCACACCTGCCTGCACTTTTCCTTTGAATTAAAAACAAAAAATAACTTTCACTTACCAGTCATTTAATTGTTAGAGTTTGAATCAACTAACACTATGATTTGTGTGTGTGTATTTATTACTCAATGGGTTATAATTTACTACTGTCGTTAAAAATTCTCATATTATCTCAAACTTGGCCAGTGGAAGCCCCGTCAAACATATGCTTAACGCATCATATCATATTTTGAAGCACTTCCTTATTTTCTGGTACAAGATATTCATACTTTACCCCTTAACCCAGTCCTGGAATCTGTCATTCCTCTAAGGAGTCCTAATTCCTTTTAGTGCAAAATGACATTTAGAAACAAGATCTGGGCATATACTCTAACTTGGAGGAAATTAGACCATTTAATCAGAAACCGAATGGTAGAGTGCTGAGAAAATGTGACTTACACATAGTAGGCACTCAAAAAATATTTAATGAATGAATCTCAACACCTTGAAGAGTGTTCTTTAAGACCAAACTTAAGTCTGGAGACTCTGGGGAGGTTGAAGGCAGCAAACATAAGGCAAACTAAAAAGATAAATTCTGGGGCATGAAAGTTGTCATATCTCAGTCACTGGAAGAGAGGTAAAGAGACACATTTGAGAAGGTAAGTTTCTGGAGAATAAAGCAAGTCATTGGTGTCATGCTCACAATTCTGCAGTAAATATAAGAACTGCTGAAAACAAAAGCACGGAATTCTGATCCGGAGGAATAAATAAAGCTCAACAGAGGGACACCAGTGGTTAAATTAAGCCATCCTGTATTTGGGAGGGCCATCTATAGCATTAGGAATGAGCTACTTAGAAACAATATATGAAAAATGAAGAGTGAAATTTCCCAACAATTCTTAGCACCTAGGTCTATATTCATATGAAAAACAGCATATATCTGATAACAAAGATAATGAGGTTAATCAATCCAAAGCTATTCAAATAGTCTATGACCTAAAACCCAACAAAGTGCTTAAGCGAAGATTTCCTAAGTACAAAGAATGCATTTAGACAAAAGTCTTGACAAAAATTAGGTAGATCCAAATGGAGGGATATGAAAATTTCTCTGCATGGTTCTTCATCGTCCCTTTTCCCTATTTCATTAAAGATTAAATGTTTTAAAAATTATATTTATTAATACATGCATTTATATGCACAGAATAAAATTGAAGATACAAAGTTCCCTCAGAAACAGGAATAGGGGGAACGTCCATTTTTACTTTTTACCTATCTCTATTACTTTAATAAACTCCTTTTATGAAATATTTATTTCTAAGTAAAAATTTAAAAGATAAAATGTGCTTCTTCCTGTTTTGCTCTCTCAGATCAAATTTTAGTGGATCAAGGTTGGATCCCTTCACTTTACTAAAATGGAACCTTCAAATCCATCACAGTCCTATATTTAAACACCTACACTTTAATAATACTCAGATACACTTGTCTGGAGCAGTAGCAGTTCTCCAATGACAATGTCTGTGACACACATGCATGAAAGGTAAGGAACATTCTAGTTGGGACAATCTTATACCACAATTTCTGATAACTTTCAAAGCTTTGATCAGGTTCTCAAACTTACCTTTTTTATTTGTTGTAAAGTACTTGGAGTCAGTCATGGTTTTGGATCTTCAACGTCTACCTACAGCAAGAGAAAAAACTACTTTAACAAGTTATTTATGTCTAAGAAGACATTCAATTAGCATTTATTAAATTAAGAGCATTTATAAATAGAATTCCTATATTAAAAAGATATCCTCCCCCTTACCACTGTATTGGTGATTCAAGGGATATAAAGAAACTAAGAAATTAGGCAACTCTTACTTTATGTGACAAAAATCCAGAGGTCAAATAAACTTAATAGTAAGTAGTAATAAACTTAACCTGTCATGGCTTTGTGATTTTATCCACAATTATCTCCTCAAAATCTTCAAGACCTAAAGTTAGACCCTTTTTGTAAATGAATCTTCAATTCATCACTCAAATATTTAAAACAATGAAAATTTTATTTTGAAAGTTCTTTCCATTACTTTCCATTCAGGAAAATCTGATTTACTTCCTTGACTCAAGATGGAATCACTCCAAAATATGTTACATACTCTGAAGTAGCATAAAGTCAAAGAGAAAACAATCCTGTCAACAAATTCACCATTACTAGCAACTTTCAACAGATCTCTTTCAGAAAAAAGAAAGCCTAAATTAGTAGAATATTCATGACAAACATCTAGAGGCAAACATGCTTTCGCATGTTTTTTTAATTATGATTTTCATATTTCCAACAATGTACATTTAGCCCACCAGTATTCCCAAAGAATAAATAACATCAGTCTACAGTTAAAAACAAGGCAAAAACTGAGATATTTATTCAGTCACAGTGAACACAAGAGTTAGAAGTGGCGTTCAAACTTAAAAAAGGCACCCTGGTGGAGTAGGGGTTCCACTCCCTGTACACCCCAGGACTCCACTTTGTGTCCAGGACTCCACTTTGTGTCCAGGGGCAGGAGAAAGGTGGGATGGGGATGACAAGCAAGATATACAGCAAAAATGCTTCTTCCTCCTCTTTCTTCCTGCCTATATTCTCTGCTTGCCTTCATTCCTACCTGCACCTTTCCTTTTATTAAAAAAAGTTAAAAAATAGATCCCAGCCTCAATTCTTCTGTCCCAACATCCAGAATTAATCCAGTTGACAAATGGTTCCAACAAGCAAAAAAAAGAAATGAGCTGGTCACATTTATCTCCAAATAATGAAACAACGTTTTCAGATTTGAGAAACTCAAGACTTTATCCAACATACTAGGATTCTTAAATGCATTAAAATGTTTTTAAGGGGCATGCTTTTACAGCTCAGGCTGACGTTGGCAAGCAGACCACTGTAAAGTCAAAGGGCCCGGGTTTCAAGACCCAAGGCAAAAAAATAAAATAAAGATGCTTCTTCCTCCTCTGCCTTCCAACTTTCCCTTAAAAATTATTTTAATATCTCTTCTGCACTCAAAAATGAGGATCTTCTTCTGTACCACCATCACTAAGAACACATGCTACCAAATTTAGGTCAGATACCCTAGCACATGCTCATTACCATCAAAATTAGTGATAATATAGTTGGCAAATGAATAAAACAACATTCGGCCAACAATTTTAGTATGAATCTGAGAGAAAAGACAGAAGCACTAAGCAAATTAACATAATTAAAAAAGAAAATTCAGATAAACATGACATAATGAAGAAAGTCTGGGTCAACTCTGAACTCTAAAATGTGCTACTTGGACAATAAAAGGGAACTTAAACTCTTTTACTATCTTTCCAAGCAGTTCTTTAATATTTGCAGTTCTGATTACGTAAGTGTTTTAGATTATATCATAATTTCACCTAATTACCTTATTGAAAGAAGTGAATATACAAATATTTTAGATATATACAAATATATTAGATACAATATACAAATATTTTAGAATGAAGGCATTTTTATAGTATTTGCCATAATTAAAATTTAACTTGTAACAGGTTTGCCTTATGCAGTATTTTCATAATTGCCTTTCTAGCAAAAATTCAAAGAATCTTACAATCATTTAATGTATTCACAATAGAAACTGAATATGAAGTGAGCAAACTGAAGGAGTCCTTCACATAAATGACTTGGACTAAATCTGAAGTTAACATCTAATAACTTAGATATAAAAATAGAAACTAGGGCCTGATAGAGGACATTATAGTCAGTCTAGGATATTATACCATATTATACCATACTAGATCCCACTGAATCAACAAAACTTAAAATGTGCTTAAGATTTTAAAACAAGGTGTGCCCTAGTGGCTCAGGTGTTAAGTCCGTGCCTGGGGAGCAATCCACATACAGCCCAAGGACCCAGGTTCTCCACCCAGGACCAGGAGGATCCAAAATGAATGCTTCTTCCTCCTCTCTTCTTGTCTGCCTGCCTTCCTCTAAAAAGATTTTAAAACAATCTCCTTGGAATTTTTCACCTAATTTCTTTTAAAAAGGGCACTAAGAGTATTATTCTCTAAAGCTCTCATACACATTCCCACGTTAGATTCTTGAATTTTCACCACAATCTCTGAGCATTAAACTAGTCTTAAATGCTATCTTTATTAGTTAATCACACATTTCATAGCCTCCTTGAACATTGTTTCCGTCCTATTCATTGAGTACATTCAGTTCTTAGCTAAACAATGTACCCACCCACAAAATTTCAGGAAAGAGTGAAGTAATCTTAGAAGCCTATACCCAAATCCTAGATTAAGAATCCTTGCTAGAGAAAGAAGAGGAACATACTCTTAGCTTGCACTGTGATAAATAATAGTAATGAAACATTCCTTATCCATCTTAGCAGAATATCAAGTCAGTTCCTGTCTTAAGTCAAATGAAAACTGAGAGAGAGAGAGAGAGAGAGAGAGGTGATGATTGCACAACACTGCGAAGGTACTATATGTCACTGAAATGTTCACTTTAAAATGGTTATTTTATGTAAATAAATTCAACAATTACATATCTATATTTTTAAAATGAGAGACACTTAACAGATGCCAGAGAAAGACTTAACCACAATCTCCAAAATATAGGATGGTGAAAACTGCTATCTGGATTATAAGTCAAGATAGTGCTCAAAAAAGAAAAGAGAAAGAAAAAAACAAAACAAAACTAGTATTTACTAAAGAACCTCAAACAGCAATCTCCTTGGGGGAAAAAACTGTTCCAGCAGGAGCGACCCAGAAAAAAGCAAAGCTGTAAGGCAGTTCTAATTCATAGTACCTTTCTACCAGATCAAACTAGGGAAGTCACTGGCTATTGTGAGAACTTGTGGTATGGTCTAGGGAAATTGTTAAACAACAAAGCAGTCATAGTCAAAGCATACCATGACTCTTACTTGTCCTAACAGAAGTCACTGCATTTCAGAGAAGCACCTGCCTTCACAGGATTATATATCTAGATTTAACATAACCTAGTTTCTACCAAATATAGGTTGTGAAAGTCCCTTCTCTCCTATTCCTCTCTTCCTTCAATCCCCCAAAAGGGAATAAGGCAGGAAGAGGTCTTAATTTCAAATAGCTCTCTGGGAAATGGCAGCTAAATTAGAATTGGCAAGGCCTCTAAACACCTCCTTTTCACATGAAGTTTGACTTTACACACTTCAGTGCTCAGTGGGGAAAAAAACAAAAAACTGGCCAGAGTTAAGCAAATTATAAAGCAGAAAGGCCAGCTAGCTATTTTTTATTAGAAGGGCAAGAGGTGCTGATTAGACCATCAATAAGGCAAAGAAAAAGCAGCATCAACTATCATTTAAAGAAATCACAACAGACACTTAAAAGCTAAAATCATCTGATTTCCATTTAAATATAATTACAAAGTAATTCACTGATATTATACATTAAGAAAGACACTCAAAAAGTTTACATTTGATTCTTTACTAAAATACCAATAAACTCTGGAAAACTTAAGCCTAGAAGGAAGGAGAGGGAAGGAGGATGAGCAGGTCTTATTTAACTCATTCCTCTTCAGCTAGGTTCAAACCAGTGCCTGAAAGGTAATAGTTTAAAAAAAAAATGAATCTGTTTAAGAAAAATAAAATAGAACAGAACTCTGAGATTCTTAAATCAGAGTATCAGCTTTATATTAATTTTACCACCTAACTTTCAGTGAGGCTGTTTGCAGAATACATTATACTTGCTGCTTCCTAGGGAGTTTAAACTTAAGATACCTGCAAACAGTTCTCACCTTACCACCACGCTTAGTCATCATTGGAATGTGTTACACGTTTTCTTATACAGCTGCATCTCCTTCATCTGGTGCTTTCTATTATTACTTTGTAAGTGTACCCTGAGGCTAAGCAACAGAAGTATACCAGAAAGGTAATTAATAATTTAAAATGTTCCTCACTGAGACCACCGCCTTTCTCAATCATTCTGTCTTTTCTAAACTAAATGTATTTTCTTTACTTTTTTATTTAAACCACAACGATAATGATTATCAGTGTTGGACATTTGAAAATACTTTCAAAAAGGCAAAAGTTTAATGAAGCATTCAGTTTCACAATAAAGCACCCAGGTGAATTCCAATGAAAGCCAGACCCCCGCCCTCCCCATGAATAAATTTCTTATGGAAACAGTAAGAAGTTCCAATTTCTTTACTTTGGCTTAAAATACAGCCTTTCTCAAACCAGATCAGTCCTGGCAGGCCCGAAGAGAAAACTTGCCAGGTTAAGATTTATTCCCGTTTGCTTCCTCTTCTCTCACCTAGGCTCGATTTTGAGGTTTCACTTCACTTCTCCCAGTGTCAGGAATTCCTCTTCGTTGCCCAGGTCAAGATTCTAGGGATAAGTTCCTCCTTCGTGAGGTGGGGAAGAGGTGTCACCCTCAAACACCGAAAATGTGCGGGGACTCCCTTTTCCCTTTTGCTGGTTGGACACATCCGGCCTCTCAGAGCACGACGCCAAGCCGGGAAGACCGCAGGCTCTCCCCTCAGCCCCCAGCCTCTGCCGACCACACCCCTGCCTAAACCCCACACTTCGAACATAGGTCCCTCGCCCCAACCCCCGCCTCTCCAACTCCCTGCTGCCGCACCCGAGAATTTCCTCGCCCCGCCACAGCCACCTTTACTCCAACCCTCTTCCTCACAACGGTCACACGCGACAGTTCACTCCATCCTCAACGGTCACGCTCCTAGAATTTCTTTCCCTCCACCACCTGTCTCCGACTCAACTTGGGGTTCCCCCACTAGTGACGGACACACCCCAAAGTTAGCCGCCTTGAACTCACCAGAGGCAAGAGCGGGGGTGGCGGCAGCAGCCCGAGAGCACGGCCCGAGTGGTGTTGTAATGGTTTCCTGCACGTCACGACTCCTTCTCCAGGTCTAAGCCACTGCGCAAAACCCACTTTGCCAGGGACAAAGATGGTGGACAGGAAGCTCTGGCGTCAGAGAACGTCGCCGGGCGACATCATCGCCACGCGCAGGAGCACTAGAAAGGGAGTGAATTCTGTCGCCTAGGACTCGGACTTTGTTCTTTCCTTCTTTCTTTCTTTATTCGGGAACTTACTTGAGACCTGGGCTTCAAATGGCTTCTTGGTGTCTGTCCGAAGGGACATATTAAACAAGTTGATGTTCTCTGAATTTGTTTCCTAGCCTGAGTTCTCTAAGAAACGTAGAAAGAGTGAAATACCGTGTTGCTTTCTTTAAAAACATTTTTCCCTAGCCAGTTCAGGAGTGTGGACAGTGGTAATCCAGTTTAGGACTATACTGGGGCAGTGGGAAGAGAGTGGTGGGACGGAATCAAAACAGTTCGAAATCCTGCCATGATTGTGACTGGGACAGTTGCTTAACGTTTTCTCAATTTTGGCTTCTTGTCTGTGAATTGAAGCCAGTGGTAGATCGCTCTCGGACATGTGAGGCTTAAACGAGATAACGTAGGTAAGCGCCCAAAAGTAATGTGTGTTTACACAAAAGTAAGTTCCGAAAACTTTCGGAAACTAAGACATAGGTTCTAGGATCTGGAGCTAGAGAACAAGATTGATGATGGTAAAAAGAGACTAGGCGTCCCCAAGCTTTATTGGAGGCAGAGGGGGAAGGGTGGGAAGGCTGAGAAGGTGAATAAAGTGTCCCATTGTTTTCTCATAATGTTGCACATAAACTTAGTGAGTTGAAAAATGTATTTTAAAATCGCATTCTTAAGAAAGTAATAAAAAAGATATGGTCACATTTCATAGAAAATATTCATGCATTTTTTTTTCTCCTATTATAAGAAAATTGGAAACCTGAATTTTGAACCTAGGAAGTGTGACACTAGGACTGATAATGCCCATGTTTTAGTACTAGGCAAGGAGAGAATGGTGGTATTAGTCACTGAAATAGGAAAATGTAAGATGTTGCAAGTTTCAGGAAGGGGAATGAGGTGATAAGTTCACTTCTTATGCATGTTGAGTTTTGAGTGAAGAAGTCCAAGAAATGATTAACTATGTGTCTGAAGATAAGGAATGATCAGGAAATGAATTATATTTCAGTGTCCTCAGAATATGAATGATAATCATTCTAATCAAGAAATGTGGATATTCCACATTATCTACTATTGAAATACAAATTAAAGTAGCAGTGAGATACCATTAGACACCAATTAAAATGGCCAAAATCCAGACCTCTGGTAATGACAAATGTTAACAAAGATGTGGTGAAACAAACCACTCATCAGTGGTGGGAATGCAAAGTGGTACAGCCACTTTGGAAGACAGTATGAGTTTTCTTACAAAACTAAACATACTCTTAACCATACAACCCAGCAACTGTACTCATTATTTACCCAAGAGAGCTGAAAACTTAGGTCCATACAGAAACCTGAAAAAAGATTTTTAAAGCAGCTTTATTCATAATAATCAAAACTTGAAAGCAACCAAGATGTCCTTCAGTAGAAAAATAGATTAATAAACTGTGATACATCTAAACAATGGAATATTATTCATCACTAAGAAATAAACTATCAAGACAATGAATGAAGTCAGAGAAAACTTTGATGCATATTACTAAGTAAAAGAAGCCAATCTGAAAAGGCTATACTATGTGACTCCAGCTTCATGACATTCTGGAAAAGGAAAAATGATAGACAATAAGAAGATCAGTGGTCACCAGGGCCTGGTGGAGGAATGACTAGGGAGAGCATAGAAAATTGTGAAAACACTGTATATAAAACTATAATGATAAGTACATGTCATTATACATTTATCCAAACTCTACAATATACAATAGCAAGATGTCAACTATGGGCGTTAGGGGATTAAGATGTGTCAACGCAATTTCTCCAGTTGTAATAAACTACTCTGGGGGAAGGTTATGCATGTGTGGAATCATATTAGGTGGGATATCTCTACCTTACCCTCAATTTTGCTGTGCACCTAAAACTGGTCTTTAAAAATACTATATATTTGATTTAAAATAATAATGAATGTGGAGAGTGAGAGACTATAGGGCCTAAAATGGAGGAAATCAAAATGCAAAGGGGACTGAGGAGTAGTCATAGAGGCAGAAGGAAAAGCAAGCAATTAGGGTGTTTTAAGCTATTTTCAGAGTTCCATGAACATTCGAACTATACCATTCTGTTCACTTTTGGATCTTTGAGGCCTAGTCCCTTTCCCCAAAATTTATTGAATGAATGCATGTATGAATGAGCGGTCACCAATGTCAGTTGCTGTACAAAGAAGGACTAGAAAATGTCCAAGGCTTTGGCAACACAATGGTCTTTGATATTGTTATTGAAGACATCAGTAGAGATATGAGGG
The DNA here is from genome assembly GCA_004363575.1 of Solenodon paradoxus. Taxonomy (NCBI): domain Eukaryota; kingdom Metazoa; phylum Chordata; class Mammalia; order Eulipotyphla; family Solenodontidae; genus Solenodon; species Solenodon paradoxus. Next base: position 354,363 of record RJWH01000831.1, read on the forward strand.
CAAAAGCATACCGTAGAAGTTTAAGGATGAATGGGAGGTGACTGAAAAGAGAAGAGGATGGTGTTTGAAGGAGAGAGTAGCAAAATTGGTTGTTGTTTGTTCAAGTTCTCTACTCATACATTTTCTTTACACTATCCCTTTTTGCAACACCTGGGTTCAATTATCATTCCTATGTGTGTGATTCAAAAATCTCTGTCTCTAGCTTTGACCTATACCCCCAAACTTCACCACCAAATTGCTAAACATACCAGTGGGTAATTCTATATTGATGATCCCCACAACCACCCCGCCAAAAAATAAAAATAAAAAAATTAAGCACATTAGAAGGGAATGGAGGAACGGTTAAAAAATCTAGTTCTAAGTATGTCTCCTAGCAGAGGTCAATTTCATAGAGATGCCACCAGAAAAAAAACCTTAAGAACTCTGAGTCATGACTCTATCCTGTTCAAAAACTTTAAACAGCTCCTCCTTGCCTGATATGTATGTCCAAAATCTACTCTTCCTCAAATTTTCTCCATCTCTGTTTTCTTTAGTTTCCTCATCTAGAAAGTGGGAGAAATGGTAATATCCAATCATAGTATTGTTACAAGAAAAATTTATTAGCATATACAAAGCACTTAGAACTACACCTACATAGTATGAACTATGTAGATCTTTGCTATGTGATTATTTCAATAAATCATACTAAATTGCTTAAGTAAAAGACCTAGGGTCATTTTTTATTTCTTAATTTCCACATTCAACCCATCTCCATGTTTTCAAGCCTACCTTCAAAATATATCACAAATCAATCCAATTCCCTGTGTTTCATCTCATTAGCTCAAACCACTATCATCTCTGGACTCCTAGAATTCTCTAAACTCTCCATTATCCATACAGCAGCTCATTTCCTGTTAATTTTTTTTTAAGTATAAGAAACACTCATCTTTAAGTACATACACCATACATGAAAAACTTGGTGAATTTCCACAAGTAAACAATCACATAACCATTAGAGGGTCATCTTAAAAATAAAAGCCTGATCATGACTCTGGTGTATAAATCCTTCAATGGCTCCCTATTATATTTGAATTAAAATCCAGGCACCTTCCCAGGGTTTTTTAATCCCTGCATGATATCTACTACTCTAACATCATTTTATGCCTTTTACTTAGTCGTTTCATTTTGTGTTAGCCATTGTGGCCTTCAAATATACCTGGTTCTTTCCCAGTTTGGGACATACTGTTCCTCCTGCCTCCTACCTAATATTCTTTTCCCAACTCTGAACATGGCTAGCGCCTCATAATTTGGGTCTCAGCTGAATTGTAAATTTCCCCAGAAAGCTATTCCATGATTAGCTACTCTAAAAGGTCCTGATTTCCCAATTTCCACTGCTGTCCCCAATCCCAGCCTTCTTATTCAATATGAAAATCATTTATTAACTTGTTTATTATCTCTGTTCCCAACTAAACTGTAAGTTCCACGAGGACAGACATATCTATTTTTATAACTACTTTATGCCCAGTACCTAGCAGTGTCAGGCACAACAGATGTACTCAATATTGAACAAATGAATGGATGTCCACAGGCAAAGTAGTAAAACTAGCATTTAAAACTCTCTGTAGCCACCCAAATCTTCATGCTCTCTACTATTCCTTTCTATAGCTCTTAAGTAAATTAAATAATTTCCTCCTTATATACATTACATCCAGTTCCCTAGCCTAAAAAACCCTATCACTACTGCGACTTGCCCCAAATGTACTCATCTTAGGAGTCCATCTAATTCATTAAACTTTCTCAGTGGGTACCTGTTACGTCATGAGCTACAGGAGATGCCATGTGACAGCATTGTGTTAGAAAGCAAGTGGCAGACAGCTGAGATAAAATGTAAGAAACACTCTTCTTTTTAGTTACATAGGCCAATATAGGCCTGCTGTTTAAACTAGTTTGAACTGTTCTCTTTCTCCCAGATGGTAATTATCTCTTCCTCAAAACTCATACCAGAATTAACCTATCTGATCTCTTAATACCTCTAAATATGAGTGCATTCACCTTTTATGTCTTTTCACTAGAAACCTGATAGTGGGGTTTGTGCTGAGGTATGTATTATTTGTTGACTCTAAGAATTGGTATTTGTTATTTTGACTGCCTTTCCGTTTTCTATAATTTCAGTTTATTCTTGGATTATCCTTAAGGGACTATTCATCAAGGTATCTTGCCTTTTCTGGCTATGAGTGGATGCGGAATGGAGAGGAAATCTGAACAAAAGATTGGTCAGTAGAAGTTTGACTGATGAAAACAGTGACAGCAGAAATTGAAGTTCATTCATCTCAACAATGTTGCCTGGATGAAACTTTACTAATTCTTGCAAAGACATCCAATAGGACTGTCTTTCCTTTTCTTTCAGTATTGGCTTTTGTTAGCTATTCCATATACTTGCAAATAAATTTCTTTTAAAATTAGTCTGCTTTTGTTGCTTGTAACCAAAGAACTCCAATTTATACAAATGGTGATCTAATTTCTCACTTGTTTCAGTTCATGTTACTTCTTGCTGTCCTTTTGCTGTTCACTTAAACCTGTATATAATAGCTACCATTGATTGAGCACCTATTATCTGCCAGGTGCTTCCTATAGATACATGACTTCTAGTACTTAAAACTGTAAGACAAAAATCTTCTATCAATGTGACTTTTCCTGGCAGATATTTTGTAGAGAAAACCAAAACAAAAGAAAAAAAATGTTTTATTTCCCTGAACTAAAATCCAAACCTTGTCTTATGGGGAGTTTGTGCACCAACTATCTAACCTTTATACTATCAGGGCGTCCAGGCAGCAAATAATACCCTCACTTCTATGCTACTTACATCAGAGATAGAGCAGGAGTTGGGGAAAGAGTGAACGCTTAACCGAATTCAATAAGCCTGTATCAGCAACTCAAACCAAGTAAAGTTTGCACATCATTTAAGAGCAGTTAGTAAACCGTCGGATAAATTGTGGTATACAAGTTAAAGATACCTTCTCTATCAAGACTCCATCAGGATCTCTGTCTTAGCACTGTACTCATATCGCTTAGTGGCCCATCCTGTGCTGTACGACAGTAGGAACTATTTTCATGTAGTGCGGAAAGTGCCTAGAGTTGTTTGATTATAAATCTGGAAGACAATGGAGCTACTAGCTAAGATGGGATAGAGTCCGAAATTCTCAGGAACAGCAGGCAACTATTTCATTCCAATCACCTTTTTAACTGGAGGCCATAGACCTAACATTTCTATTCCCTACCTAGATCAAATTCTTCCCGGAAGGCAGCTGAATATAAACACTAACCCATTCCACGCAGAGAGAAACCACCCCTACGCAGAGCCCTTTATCCCTCCGCCCCTAACTCGATCACAAGCCTCGGGAGAGGACTCCTGATCCGGCTCCGGGAGCCAGAGGTCCGCCCGGCGCTCCGAACACCTTGTAGTTGTTCTTAAATGACTTCCGCAGGGAGACATTTCCGCAAGCACCCACTTTGCTTTCGGCGGGGCGGGGTGGAGCAGAAGTTCCGGTCATAGAGTTTTCCAGTTCCGGTTTCGAGGCCCCATTCGGAGGTAGTGTCTCTCGTGCCCAGCGACCGTGAGACCCTGGCTGCTTGTTTCCGGGCGCGGCTGCTGTCATAAAGCGGAGATCTCCTTTCCAACGTGGCGTCGTGGGTCCTCCGCGCCTCGCCGGGGTCAGCGCGCAAGGACGGGCGCGGCGGCGGGTGCTTCTCAGCCTACAGCTGGAGCCTGTGCTCGCGGACAGGCGGGCTCTAACACGTCTGAGCTTTCAGAGCGCCTGGATGGATCCCTCACCATAGATTCTCTGACTGGCAGCTTCCAGGACACTAGCTCGAAGGACCAGCGCTCCTTTGCCCATGCTTGCCCCCCCCCGCCCCCATCATCACGCTGTGCACTGTGAGGTGCTGCATTTGATAAGTCACCCTCCCCCCCCACACCACTGCCACCCACGTTTGCGTTAACTTCGTTTTTAACCTCCTTATTTGATATCCCTCTCCTCTGCGTCCTAGAAGTTTATTCTCCCCAGTTCCTATAAAGTTGGCTTCGGAGTTTTGGGTGTCCTGCAGAAAGATTACCCGTAAGACTGAGCACCCGTTTGGTACCACCCCCCCCAAAAAAAAAAAAAAAAAAAAAAAAAGTTAATGCTTACTAGAGAGTCCCTGGGCAAAGTGAAACCCAACGCACACAGGAAACTATGGCTGAGCATGGGGCTCATATCACAACTGCTTCTGTGGTGGATGACCAGCCATCCATCTTTGAGGTGGTAGCACAGGACAGTTTAATGACAGCAGTGAGACCTGCTCTTCAGCATGTGGTCAAGGTAAGGTACTAATTCTCTGAAAGGTTTCAGGGACCTAAGTAAAAACCACACCAATAATTTGAGTTTTATTTGGTAGCCTAGGTTTTGAAATAAGCAAGTAGCATATCATTCATGTCCTGTTTTAAAGGCTAGTGAGTCCTTGTTATGTTTAGAGGCCTGTACTGAATACACAGCCTTCGGGGAGCTTAGGCTAGACCCCAAAAGAAGTGTAGAACTGAAAGGAAAAAGGAAATGTAAATACACGGTATAGCAGTGGTGTAATGTAATGAATTTCATTTGATTTATTTTGCTTTAGGTTCTTGCAGAATCAAATCCTGCCCACTATGGTTTCCTGTGGAGGTGGTTTGATGAACTTTTCACCCTGCTAGATCTTCTGCTCCAGCAGCATTATCTGTCTAAAACCAGTGCCTCCTTTTCTGAAAACTTTTATGGCTTAAAGCGGATTGTAATGGGGGACACACACAGGCTTCCGAGATTAGCCAGTGCTGGTCTCCCAAAGAAGCAGTTTTGGAAGTCAATTATTTTCCTGGTTCTTCTTCCCTATCTGAAAGTGAAGCTGGAGAAGCTGGTTTCTAGCCTGCGAGAAGAGGATGAGTATTCAATCCATCCTCCTTCTTCCCGATGGAAACAATTCTATAGAGCCTTCCTGGCAGCCTATCCATTTGTTAATATGGCCTGGGAAGGCTGGTTTCTTGTACAACAACTTCGATATATCCTAGGAAAGGCTCAGCATCACTCACCACTGCTGAGTCTGGCTGGAGTTCAGCTAGGTCGACTTACAGTTCAAGATCTACAATCTCTGGAGCACAAACCGGCTGAAACCAGCATGATGCAACCAGCCAGGAGGTGAGGCCTTGCCATTTCCCCCAAATCTCTGATTAATAAGGACTAATATCCCAACTTTATGAAATTCACCTCCCTCAGTCCACTTTGAGGTATTTCATAAAATCAGAGAAAAATTCTTGTCATAAATTGCCATCCTAGTCCTTATCAAACTAGCTACAGTTCTATGCACACTTGCTATGTGCCAGGTGATTGCTTTACATCGATTATCTCAATCCTCATCACCACCCAATGCAATAAATGCATCAGCCCCTTTTAGCAGTTGAGGAAACTTAGCCCCAACAGCCAAGTACCTCTTGCCAGGTCCAGAGGGCTAGGGGGCAGAGCTAAGATTCAGTAGCAGATAGGTATAATTCTAAGACTGCTTTTAACTGCAGTGCTATACTGCATCCAGTTAGTGTGTTCTCCTACAGGTTTAAATATTTACTTCTCAATGTTACTTTTTGTTAAGTACATTGTTTGTTTCTGGATGTACTTAATTTTCAGCAAAAAAAAAGGGGGGGGGGCATAAAATCAGTGCCTAATTTTTCTCGACACAAGACCCAAGTTATTAAAAACAAAGCTTACTTAAAATACTGAAGTCAGAAAGGAAACATTTAGAACAGATACTTAGGGAAATGCCAACCTAGTAACTACACAATCCCCAAAGGGAATCAATGCCTGATGAAAAGTGTTAAGAACTGCTTTTGTATTAGTCATTCTGTGATTATACATAACTAAAGTTTCTCCTGTTGCTCTCTTGTCCTATTTTCCCAACAGTGTTAGTGAGAAGATAAAGGCAAGTCTGAAGAAGGTTGTGGGGGGTGTTGCCTTATCCCTCTCTACAGGCCTTTCTGTGGGTGTATTCTTCTTACAGTTCCTTGAATGGTGGTACTCATCTGAAAATCAAGAAACAATCAAATCACTGACTGCCCTGCCTACGCCACCACCACCTATACACCTAGACTACAATTCTGATTCTCCTTTGTTACCCAAAATGAAAACTGTGTGCCCACTGTGTCGTAAAACCCGGGTGAATGATACTGTTCTTGCCACGTCCGGGTATGTGTTTTGTTATCGGTGTGTTTTTAATTATGTGAGGAGTCACCAAGCTTGTCCCATCACAGGCTATCCAACAGAAGTACAACATCTAATTAAACTGTACTCCCCTGAGAACTAAAAGGGACTACTCTCTTATCTCAAAACAAAAGTATTGCACTATAAGGCCATAGGGCTGGTTTTCAGTATGGTATATAGCATTACTTCTCAGCCCCAATTCATAATGAGATGACCTTTAAACAACTGTATGGATTTCTTTAATAAGATGTGTCCATGATCTTAACCTTTTAGTCTACTCTCTAGACCCCTACTTACAGTTGACCAAACCAGTGAGTGAGAATCAGGATTGTAGGGGACGTACGGGTCAGTGTAGAGTAAGTAAAAAGAGGAGAATTTACCACCATGTAAGTTATCCATACATGTTATTAAGTTTGAAATTTTCTGTTTTTTTTTTTTCAATAATCAGCACATAGACATGTCCTATCCCTTTTCTATAGAACAAGTATGGAAACTCTCAGGAAAAACCCATTAGACCTCAAAGTGGGAGATAAAGGGGAAACAGGCCTTGTTTTAGAAAAGAATCTGCCTATGATAGAGGTTTTGTCAGTTTGCAAACAATGTGAAACATGAATCTTTCTTTACAGTAATACTTAAAAAGACTTTTTTTTTTTTGCCACTCCTGGCCCAGGTCTCAAAGTCCGAGTCCATAACTTTCACATACTGTGACCATTTGTTAAGTAATATCTATAGTTTATCAGTTTATATAGATACCTTTATTAGCCACCCATACCTTTCTTGGGAAACTGACTAAAGGGACAATAGAAGTTGAGTGTTTATAAACAGAGTAGTCTCAAGATTTCAGTGTGAAAGCTAAGAAACAATGAAGAGATGAGGTAAAATACTGATCTATGACTGTGAAGAAAGGATCTCTTAATAAGCTCATTCTGCTTGCTGTTGAAGAGTATGATAAACTGGCATGGATTATCCTGGCTATTACTAAAGTTTCTATGAAATGCTTAAGTAAATTTTAAGAATAAATGTTTTTAGCAATGAACTGTTTCATGTTGTCATAATTATGTGAAAACTTAAACGATTACTTGAGGTGTTTAAAATAAATTTTTCATCAGACTACTCTGGACTTTTTTGAGGGTTTTTTAAAATTTTTGCTTGTATTAACATTTTGCTTTTTTTGCTAATCCAGTATTTGGAAAAAAATTCTTTACTCCAACAGAAAGAAGTTAGCCATATGTGAGATTCTTTAAGTCTCAGAAATACTACAGAAACACCTATGTTGCCTACATAGGAAAATGTATGCCACTGGATTGGCAGGTGGTGAGAACAAACCATCATTACTAGAAGAGGAAGGGTGAAAATAATTTGTAAATGCTTGTACTGAGATAGAAGTTTTCCAATACTTTAACTCATTTTAACAATTCAAACCACATTCTCTGATAGCCCAAAGGGGATAAAAATTTTGAAATAAAATACCCCATGGATTTAAAAATACTAACTTCTATAAGTTTCCCATAAGGAAAACAAGATGGATATGTGCAATAATTACAAAGACCTCAGTTTTACCAAAGCAAATACAATTAAACAAAACATTTTTAATATAGCAATTCAGTCAGATCCAGAACTGAATGATGTAGTCCTTCATGAAGATATTAAAGCCAGATTTTTCACCTCAGCCTAAGAAGGAAAACATGAAAGTATCAGTAATTCAAAAGAATACCAAAGAAACACTCAAATAATAAAGTCAGTATCCATTAGGCTAGAACTTAAACCAATGTGGAAAAAATGCAATCAGAATCAGCTCAGAGAGAAGATTAAAGGATCATGCCCTGGTCAAAGCCAACACTAAAGCAATGGCAATACCAGGTCACTACACTTCACTCATCATAGCATCACTGAATTTCACCTCGTGTTACAGAAGAGCAGCCCAACAACCCACTTTCACAACCAAGAAAATGTACTTACCTCTGAAAATGTCCCTGTTTAGATAAGTGTCAACCATGGGTTTTCAATAAATATTTTATCTTCCGCTATGCTTTAAGCAAGTCTGCTATGCAAAATTAAAAACTTGAATAAGTTATTGGGGTTTTTTTGTTGTTGTTTTTTTTTGTGGGGGGGTTGATGTTCTGCTTCTGAAGCACAGAGGAAGGTGGAGAAGCCTTTGCAATTCAAAAATACAAGTTTTTAAAAATGAGCCCAAACAGTTTCATGCATGATAAAATCTCAGCAATATCTGTGAAGGGAATTCAGAGTCTAGTTCTAAAGTAAAAGCTTTTCTAGAAAAGATTTAAGTTCCTTTATGAGCTCCAATTCATTTAATACACAATTTGATTTGCAATTCTGCTGGCCAACAAAAAAAAGTATAGTTAAAGTATCTATACCAGAATCTTCTATATCAGAAGTCCAAGACCCAGAAAGACTATGATTTGCCAAATGTCCATAGAAGTGGAGAGCTGTAAAATCTGCTAATCAGATTTATTATTGTTACTAGCAGCTAAATATAAAGTTTAATTTTTCTCCAGATTAGGAGCAAGAAAAAGAAGCAATTCACAACCTGGATAGTCAATTTAGGAATGAAAAAGCTGACTGCATTTTATGTATGCTAAATGACAGACACCTTTTGGTAGTATACTACAGTTGACTTGGAAAAGGATCAATGTCACCCTCTCCAGTCTTTCAGCATGGTATTGTCAGTATCTAAATAACTCTGGAGGCAACACATGCTTCCTCAGCCCTCTATAAATAGACTAATACAGTTAAAAACTGACAGCTACTGATTCATGAGCACCATTCAACTACTTAACATAAAGAGAGTAAAACTAACAAACTATGTGTAATGGGTGCTAGGCTAGAGTCTTTTATCTCACGAGCTACAGATGAATAGGTAGACTTTGGAAATGAGGAAACTGGCTGAGACCTTAATTTTAAATAACATTGTCTACAATCATGAAAGTGGTGAGAATTGCAAAGTTCTGAACCCATGAGTGCCTGACTTTAAAGCCTGTTACTGCTAAAACCCACACTACTGTCCCAGTGGATATCCTGTTTCTCGTTTCTCTCCAAATCCATACACTCTGATTATCACACATGTATTAACCTTAAATTATGGAGGTGTGACTATGTCATTACTCAGAACCATTCAATTTCTCCCGTGGTCCAGGAAATAAAGTCCGAACTACTTTGCTTAGCATTAAAAATGTTTCAAAACTGACATAAATAAATTTACCTCTAACACCTTCACTATAACGTATCTTACAGTCGAACCAGTCCAGACAATTACTAACGCTAAAAACTATTATTGGAGCTCTGTGCTCTTCCTCTAGAAAGTCCCTGCTCTCTAGAGAAGGCTTTTCTGTACTTTTCTACCTCCGTTTGTAACCCTTCTGCGTGAATCCTTTCTCCATCAGGCCGAAAGGAAGCACCTGTCTTTCCTCTGGATTATGGAAGCAAACTATCTATTACATTTTGCATTTTAAGATTCAGACACACTAACATGGAATTCAAAATTCAAGGTCCTTAGCAGTGTAACCCCGGCCTACCCATCCGTTTCATCTTCAGCCCCTGGGCAAACCTCCCAGGTGCGCCAGCTATGGACACACTTCCTAACTCCTCCAGTCCTGTCGTCTAACTCCCAAAACACTTTTTCCCAGCGTGACATGTACCACACGCCAGTTACCAGTGCACGTCCCCCTACGCCTCGTCTCTCACGGCTGTCTGATTAGCCTTTGCATCCATTGCACTCACAATAGTGTCTGGTACAAAGAGCGAGGCTCAATAAATAAGCGTTTGATTCAGTCAGCGAGAGACCCTCCCTACGAAACACTAAACTCTCGTAAGAGCTGATTATAAGAGCATCTGTACAATTTACAAAGCCGACTTACCTCTATCGTTTTACATAAGGACCCACCATATCTCACGCTCGCCAAAAGCCCCCATCTCCCTGCTTCTACCTCACGGCGCTCTGCCTGCGCGCTCCGCAGGGCAACCAACCTAGACCCATAAAAATAAACTAGACCCGTAAAAATAAAAAGGGCTAAACCTCATCAACTTCAGGCAACAGAGAATCCGCCCTTACTGGGAAACACGAGTAAGGCCGGACCCAGCGCTCACACCTAAGACCCAGAGAATCCATAATCCGCGCTCCTAACTCCAAAAACGTCCCGACCTAGACGCTCGGAGGCCTGCCCCGGCCTACACAGGCTACGGACTCGACGGCTCTCGGGCCCAGGAAAACCCAGCTTCAGGATTCCCGCTCGCTTCCCCCTTGCGGCCCCAACTGCGTCCCGCCCCAGCCCCCGCCCAACAACCAATCCCGCGGCGGCTTGAAGGTCACGTGGGCCGAAGACTTGAGGCGGGGTCGAAGTCAGGACCAGCCAATTGGAGGGCGAGGAGAATATCGGGTGGAGCAAGGAGGCGGAAGCGCCTTGCTCGTGCTTGTGCGCTGCTGCGTAGCCTCGTCACTTTACGTGCTCTGAGAAGTTTTCTGCATCTCAACGCGGTTTCCCTGCCCTGGGACGGCTGTTACCCGGAGTGATTTTACTAGTGCTTTTTTTCACAACTGAGGAAGTGCCTCTAAGGGAGGGTCGTATTTTGCGCTTGTGCCTGGAGTGCTTAGTCGCTTCCTTATGTAAGCAAGAGCTGACAGAGTGCAGGTAAAGGTCAAAGAACTGCAAAAGAGAGCAGGAAAGACGAAAGACTTCCGAGAGAGGTAGCATTTGATCTGCTGCTTGAAAACTAGGTGAGATTTGAGAAGTAGGAGATTCTGGGAGAAGGAGTCATTTAACTCTCAAATTCAAGGATGAAGCATGGGGAACTTAACAAATTTAGGTAAAGTTGAAACGGTGTAACCTTTCTCAAAATTCTGTGAGCTACAAACAGCAGGAGGAAGCTTAACTATATAGATACCCTCCAGCATCAAAAACAAAAACTCAAAAACGCCTGCAGAACAATCCAGATTTAATGAATCAGATATTCTGGGGATAGAGCCCTGACAAATTTTTTGATTAGTGCCCCAGGAGTGATTCAGATTTACACCAAAGTTTGAGGACCAATGTTAGCATTAAAGGAGATTTGAAAGATCAAGACTGTTAAAGAGGATAGCTAATCCATGGTATAGCTTAGACTGTTAGGTAGGTTAGCTAGAGGGAGGCTGAAGCAGGACAGGTACCCCAACAAACAAGGCCCTAAGAATGTCAGATAAGGTACTGACACAGACCAGGCACAGTAGACCCCAGGAAACAATAAATTTCTAACACAAATGAAGACTCCAAATGACTAGATAACATAATCTCAAAATGGCTAAGCTAATATATCTCTGCAGATCCCCTCATCACCCAGACTAGCTGGCAACACAAGTGCAGTAATTCAGTTACCTGCACCTGACCTCTACCTCATTATAAGAAACTTAACACAAAATCAAATACAGACTTACTCATTAAACTCATTATAATACACTAGATTATAAGTAGCAAACATTTGCATTTAAGAAAAAACAGCTGTTCTTGAAAAAGACAGCCTGTTTCCTGGAAATCCCTTCAGATACTCCCCAGTGAGAGTGAAGTGAAAGTGTCGGGGTGGGGTCGGAAAAGACCCTTCATAAATATGTGCGCCCTTGGTAACTTAGGGTTTTTCACTTGAGTCCAATGCACTTCTCCTACCTTGAGAAGTATACTTTCCTCCACCTGCCACTTTTCTCTGTTACATATAAAAGTTTCTTTTAGTTTCAACATGCGATGTCTGCAGTGACATTTATCCACGGCAGGCACAAGACCGTGCTGAGACTGCACATGAACAGGACTAGTCTGGAGAGAGGGGGAGGCTTGAAGGTTTCAGAGCCTGAAGTAATAGGTGATCCGAGCTGTACTTTAGAAAACTCAATATGTGAGTGTGTTTTTAAACAGATTGAAGGAAGGCAGTGTGAAAGCAAGGGAAGCTATTGCAAGCATATGCAGTGATCCAGTTGAGAGCCAATAGCAGGGGAAATGGAGAGGTGGCACATGAAAGAAAGTCAGATAGGGATGAGTGGAAGAACATGAAGAATTAAAATGAAAGAATGAAGAAAAACGGGAGAGTCTTCTGTGCCAGACCTACTCAGGACACACATTGTACAAGGGGCCTAGACAGTGTAGAGAATGTGTCTTTATATGAGCTGTTCCTTCTGCCTGGTGTTTTCCTTTCTTCTCCATCTTCTTTCTCAACATGGTGTGTTCTTGCCTGCAGGTTTCACCTCAGATATGAATCTCATTTATGAAATCTTATTCTCGAAAGCATTGTGTTATTGTTACTCCTCAGACTACTCAAAGCACACTGTTCATATACTGCGAACTCCAGAGTGGCACTAAAATGTAATGGTCATGCATATGAACTATTTTTGCAAGCACTATAAACTCCCTGTTCCTCAGTTTCCCCATCTTGAAAGAATAAAAACAGCACCCACCTCATAGAGCTGGTTTAAGAATTGAATGAGGCTGGTGCCTCCAGCCTGTGACTACGGCCTTCCCGCTTACCACTTCCTGCAGGGGTTGGCGGGCAGAAGAGAACCACGAGCTTGTGGGGCTCCACTGCCAGACAGTGCCACTTGTGCTTGCCCTTGGTGACCGGGAGACTGGTTTGGAGGCAAGGGGACCCTTTAGGAGACAGCCACCACCCAGAGGCCCTGCTTCCTTCTATGGGATGCTGACTGGCCCCTGGAGACCTCTAAGTGGGTTGTGCCAGAGAACTCCCCAGCTCTTGCACACAGCGGCAAGTTCCTTTCACTCACCAAAAGGGCTTGATTCAGCAGAAGAAGGAATGATACATAGAAAGGCAATAAAATGAGAATATAATCAGGGACAGCATGTGCTCTGCACAATGTATTTTAATGCACCACCTCCTTAACCAAGGCAGACTTGGACAAGGTCGTTATCACCATTGTGTTCCAGATGAGTAAAGGCTCTGGAGGCCCAGAGAGGTCTCTCACCTGCCTGGAGCTGCTCAGAGGCCCATCCCTGAATCTGCAGCACCCCTGCCAGCAGCGTCCACAGTGGGTGCAAATCCAAACTCAGAAGCACTGCTCCCTGCTGCATTGGGCGATCTGTACACTTAGGTTATTTTTCTACAAGACCTGGCAATGTATTTCCATTCTGGATGCACCCTTATCTACAGAGACTGAGAATTCACCCACGACTCCTAACGAACCACTCCGCACACAGACTCTGTGGGGTATGCCAGCCCGGTGAGGGGAGGGATGAAGCAGGCCTGGACATTCGCTTTAGAATGTCTATCAGGCTGACCCTGGACTTGGCCTGTTCTAGACATTAGTGGTTCTGCAGTGAGAAGATGAGGAAAGTTCCAGTCTCCCAATTCTGGCAATTCAGGTTGGAAGAAGACAAAACAATAGTGCATTCACTCATTCTGGCTGCCCCAGCAAACAAGACAGGACCTCACCACGGACAGACAATTCGGGAACCTAAGACTGAGCAGCGACAGACATTAAACTTGCTCTTTGAAAAGAAAGAATAAAGGGAAAGATTAGAAAGAATCTCTGCATATCCCCCAGCACACGTGTGCATGCACATACAAACATATGTGCACACACATGCACACACTCACACACACGTATGCACATGTACACAACCCATATCCAGGGAAAGGAATCTAGTTATGGCAGAAATGTCGAGAAGACAGCAATTTCATGGCTCTGAAGGGAATATTGGCTGAGTCTTGACTGAGGTGAAAGGGAAAGTAAGAGTGGGACTAAAGGCAAAAGCTTATAGAAGGAGCACAGTGCTGGAAGGAGCCAGGAGGGGCTTGTCCAAGTCTCTTCAGAGATGCCCCAGGGGGGAAAAAAAGAATTGAATGAGAACAATGTCATGTGCTTAACAGCCGCCATTGCATGTATTGTATTTGAATGAGTTGTTTAATACATATTTACCCTCTCTAAATTGTGAGCTGGGCAGGAGTCTCATTCTTCTGGCTAACAATAAGGCTGCTTGGCAGAATGAGAGTAAATGAGTTTTGGAATCAATCAGGAGTTCAAATCCCAGCTCTGCTGCTTACTGGTCGTGTCACCCTGAACTTCCCTGAACTCAGTTTCTTCATTTATAAGATGGAGAAAATAATGCATGTCTTACAAGTTGTTATGAGGACAGCTGAGATCATCAAGGCTGTATATCTGAGTGAGTGGCCTGGCAGATAAGCCCACCAGATGACTGCATACATCCCAATGCCCCAGATTCTAGACCCAACACTCAGGGGAACAGCCAAAATGAACAACTAAAATAAAAATAAATAAAATGCTTCCTCCTCTCTCTTCCTGCCTGCCTGCTCCTTGCCTTTAAAAAAAAAAAAAAAAAGAGAAGTGGCGTATCTGACCCATAGAAGACAGTCATGAAATGATAGTTTTTATTTTGATGTGTAGCCCCAGAGCACAGAACCATGTTCAGAAGATAGAAAATGCTTAATTTTTAAGTAAAAGACTAATATATGCTAGGCACCCTGCTGGGTTCTTTATATACATCATCTCTGTTCTAATGAGAATTTTATGGAGGAGGCACAGCCTTCTCTCCAATTTACACAGAAGGAATTTGAGGCTTTGATGAGTTACCAAATTCTCAGAGCTAGAGAATGCAGAGCTTGGATTTCAACATCTGAGGTGTTCAAAAAGCTTGACTGATGGATTGAAAGTTACGAGGCTCTTCAGCAAGGGGATGACACGTGTTGTTCTTGGTCACTGTGCTCTGGTTCAAATATCCCTGTTAATGAATTGAGGATGAGGTGTGTTACAAGAGACAAAAGAAAACACAAAACTGAAAGCTGTCACTTTCCAATCAAGCATGAGAAATGGAATGTTTTTTGCAGTCTGAAGCAAGACCAGATGATGTTCAACACCCTCCTCCTGTTTACCAAACTCAAGGACTCCATCCCCATCCCCTCTGCACTCACCTAGCATTCCAGCCCATGGACTGCCTCTTATTGCTGAACCGGCTTACAAGGTGGAAGTTGGTATTTGACAGTTTGTGTCTAGTGCACATGAAGGCTGTGCTGTAACTACCTCTGATGATAAACCAACATGCTTAGGGACTAAATCAATGCATCTAAAATAAATTGAGGGTTCTCATTCTTAACCCATTGTAAACAGTCTGGCCTAATGACTTTCCCCAGACCTAGGAAAAAACTTTGTATTGGGGACATTTGCTTGAGAGGTATTAGAACCAATATATGAGATCCTCTCTAACAGGATAACCTAGCTATTCATATTCTGGAGGCTTAACTAGGTAACTTTAAAGAAGGAAGAGAAACTGTTGACTGTTCACATTATCCCCCTCCTGATTGGGTTCCTTGGCCTCTTCTGCATTGAAGGACAATAAGAAGGAAGCACCAATCTGGTTGTTATTCTCCTGCCCAAATAATGTTCTTTTTCTTGATTCTGAAGACCCCAGAGAAACCCAGAATCCCAAACTTGAACGACAATGAGAAGGCTTCAGAACATTTGTATCAGATAGACTTGGTTTCTCATCCCAGCTCTTCCACTTACTGGCCCATATAATCTCACTTTTCATGTAGAATGAAAAGCTCCCAGCTTGGTTTCTTTGTCCCAGTAAATCACATGTTCAGTCTATAATAGTCATTTTTATACTTCTGAAAATAAATAATATTTGAGGGATTTCAGTGTGAGAATGAGGTCAAGATTTAAAGTTGATGGTAGAACTAAAAGTGAGACTGAATGTGGAAGTAAATCGAATGAAAAGGGGTTAAATTTGAAGGTCAGGGCTGTGCCCAGGCGGCTGAGACGCTGGTGTCTGGACCATGCAGAGCCCAGGGCTCATGACCAGTACTGGAGTGAAGAATCAGATTAAAGTAAGTAAATAAGATATTCTTTTTCTTCCTTCCTTCCTTCTTTAAAAAAAGGAAAAAAGGGGAAGCTGAAAACAGGCCTTTGGATTTTATTGGGCTGCTGTGCTGATTATATGTCATAGTATTCTTTTTGCCTCAGATCCTGGAAACTATGCAGCCAAACAGGTACGAAGTAACACCAGGTATGCTGTGGCAGAGCACCAATTAAGTCATTAGCCTCGGAAGAAGCCCAAGCCACAAACTCTTGGGTTCGAGTCCCAGGTCAGGGGGGATGGAAAAAACTAGTGTGAACAAATGAAAATAAAATAAAAATAAGTAAAAAAATAAGCTGCTTTTTCCTCCTCTCTCTTCCTACCTGTACCTTTCCTTTAAAAACAAAAGTAATACCAGCAAAGCCAAACTTTGTAGGGACAGTAGCCTCAGTTAGTTTAAAACAAACAAACAAACAAAAAAAACAAGCAAACAAACAACAACCAAACAACCTAAAGATGTCCAGAAACTCATTTAAGTTTGTCATTTCATCACCACAAATAACGTGAAGTAGAAACAGAGTTGTTTCCTGTAGTTGCTGTAACAATTTACCACAAATGTGGTTGCTTAAAACAGAAATGTATTCTCTCACAGTCAGAAGTTCCACTCCAGTTTTATTGGGTAGAAATGAAGCTGTGGGCAGCCTCTCCCGAGAGAGCCTTGGGGAGAATCCATTTCATACTTCCTCCCACTTCCGGTGGCTCCTGGTGCTCCTTCACTTGTGGCCATATCACTCCTGCCTCTGGCTCTCTGCTTACACTGCCTCCTCTTCTGTGTGTGTTACATGTATCTTGGCCTTTCTCTTTTGAGAGCGCTGATTAGACTTACAACCATGCAGGATAATGTCTCCATCTCAAGGTCCTTACTTAATCTGCAAAACTCCTTTGCCTTAAAAGTCAGTATCTACTATTACTACTATTTCTTCTTCTTCCTCCTCCTCCTCCTCTTTCTTCTCCCTCCTCCTCCTCTTCTTCCTCTTCCTCCTCCTCCTCCATCATCACTATCATCATCATCATCATCATCAAACAACTGAGACTTAATGTTTTGTTTTTTTTCATCTGACTATTTTTTATTTTTAAAAAATTATGTTCAGCACACCCTGGTGTCACAGTCGATAACACAGCCCAAGGAATCGGGTTCATGGCCCCAGGTCAGAGGGCTGCGGGTAGGGGACAACTAAAGAGAAATAAATAAATACTTAAATAAATAAAATACTTCTTCCTCCTTTCTCTACCTTCCCACCTACTGTCTGCCTTCCTTCATTCCTGCCTGCCTTCCTTCCTCTTAAAAAAACAACAACAAAACATGTTCATTTTAGAGCCCTTAGAAAGTAAGAACATTTAAAGGAAAAAAAAAGGAAAGGGAAATAAATGAAAAATTATCTGCAACCCTTTCTCTGGTTAGTCAGTCCCTCATCAATGTGCATTTTTCTAAGCTAGTAGGAACAAAAAGAATAAAAGTAAATAGAACAATTTTATTGCATTTTGGAAGGCAGTGGAATGGTTTGATTTTGCTCCTGATGGATAGGCACAGGACAATCTAATTCAAAATGAATGTGAGCTTTGGAATGAAAGCAACCAGAAGAGAAGGTGCTTGTGTGATGCATGGGAATGACACTTAGTCCCTTGGAGATGGGAAGTTTAGCCTTGCCCCCACCACCCCCTTGAATACCCCGGAGTTTTCCCATTACACCTCATTCACTCCCGGGGGTCAGAGCCCAGCGTGCTAATCTTCCCTGTCCTAGGCTTTTCTCCAGTGCTTATCAGCCTTCCTCAGTGGTCAATGTTATGAAGACTAGGGCAGTCTGGCTGAGTTCCTGCTCCTCCCAGACGATATCTAAGGGCAGCAGGGGCTGTGAGGGAAGGCAAACATTCAGACCACACCAGAGGTGGAACTGAAACAGCAAGAGGAAAAGCAAGAGCATCAGGTAAAAAGGAATTTTTAAAAAAATTCATCTGTCTCGTTTTCAGTGCCATTTATGTCTGAAGGTTTGAAAAGCTTAGGAAAACAGTAGCTGAGTAAAAGTTGTAAAGGAAAACGAGAGAGAAATTTTGTGATGGATGGAAAGAAGGTAGAATTAGAATCTCAGAGAACATTGTATCTGTTGTAGTTATTAGCAGCTTCCAAGTGACATCCAAGACGTGGCCGCAGTGAGGCTATTGTCTGCTAGTCCAGAGTAAGTACATTTGGTTGCTAGGCCCCCGTAGGCAGAAATTTTAGGGTGACAAATGACAGCTGGAAATAAGGAGGTCATTTCTAACAGATCTGCTGGAAAACAGAAGGGACTAAATTGAGAGGTAGTAAATTACTCCTGATGAGGGTGGTCAAGCAATTGTTGAAAAAGTTTGTTGGAGTTGGATATCGTGTAGAGAGGATTTAAGCATCAGGTAGATTGTTGAACAGGAAGATCTTCAAAGACCCTTCCAACATTTCTACAATTCTATGATACAACGAATGTTATTAGAAGCTTCCCTAAAGAGCAAAACATTTGTATTGACATATAGGAGAGGCTCACATATGACAAAGCAGTTCATTTGGTTGGTTCTGGTTTGCCAGAATTAAAATTAAAATAATTAAAAATTAAAAGCAAACTAAAGGCTGAAAGCGTACACAGCCGACTGGATGTCTTGTTTTTCCTCTCTTGATAGATATAAACAACACCCATCTGGCTTCTGTTTGCAAAGACCACACAGAAAAAGTGGGCTCTCTTGGCCTAAAGGAAGGATTTGGTTTGGATGAGTAAATATTTTATTTTGCACTGAACAAAAGATAATGAACCATTTTGGAAATCTTTGCTTCAGAGCACTCATTTCAATGTAAGTGGCTGCTCTAGCACAGTTCACGTACATCCTGAGGAACTGGGTACGTGTCCGAGGTCTGGGCGGGGACTAACCAGTGTGAACACCTAAATAAAAATAAAATAAGATGTTTCTTCCTGCCTGCCTATTTGTTTTCATTGCTGTCTGAACCTTGAAAACATTTTTAAAAAAATGTTTGAAAAGCCAATAAGTTTCTTCTGCTTGGGTGCACCCTGGTGGAATAGTGGTTAGGTCAATTGCCTCTGAAGAAGCATAACTCACATACCCCTGGGTTCAAGACCCAGATCTGTGGGGGAAGCAACCAGTGTGAACAGCTAAATAATTTAAAAGAGATTAATTTTAAAAATATTTCTGTGTTTGGCATCAACTGACATTCTTTCAGGAGTAGAATGAAGTTTTAAAAAATGTATGCACTAGCTTTTAACGAACACCAAACTGTTTTTATAGCCAGGTCTTCTATATCACATATACTCTAACACTTTATTCCCTTAATTCTCTCTTGCCTTTCTTTCATTCCCCTTTGCATTATAAATTGGAGCATCTTCTGATTTCAATGTCTACTTCTGCATATTCTCTAAAAAGGTATTTTTGCTCCTCTGTCACCCCGCACCCTTTATACCTGGATGCACTGTTGTTGCTTCCTGATTTTAAATGAAAAATGACTAAATTAATTAGTTTTCCATTATGGACAAATATTAAGCACTGACCCTGACATATGCCTGCTCAGGAAAGGCAAAGGTTGGAAAGATCTCAACACAGTTGTTAAAAGACGGTGACACCAAAGATGAAGTCTAATGTAAAGACGCGTTTCCATTGATACATAACTTTGAGACAATATTCTAATCTCTGGAATTCTTGTTCGTGTAAAAATAACCTTTCTGTCCTGGTTATTTACTGGAACGCTTTTCTGTTGTTGTCTGGAGCAGAGAGGAGCTGCTGAGATGCAGAGTCTCAAGACTGACCCAGAAATGCTCTACCCTGAGATCACTGTGGAAGTGGGCAGAGTCACTTTTGGAGAAGAAAACAGGAAAAAGATGACCAACAACTACCTGAAAAGAACTCAGAATTCCAAAATTGTCCAAGCTACGTGTGCACTGCTGAATTCTGGAGGGGGCATGATCAAAGCCGAGATTGAGGATACAGCCTACAGTTACCGATGTCATGGACTGGGACAGGATCTGGAAACGTCTTTTCAAAAGCTCCTTCCTTCTGGTTCACAGAACTACCTCGACTATATGCAGCAGGACCACAATCTCCTTATCTTTGTGAAGTCGTGGAGCCCAGATCTGCTCAGCGTCCCCCTAAAGATTTGCAGCTTGCGCTCCAATTTATATCAGAGAGCTGTGACTTCTGCCATCAACTTGAGCGCCAGCAGTGCCCTGGAGCTTCTCAGAGACAGGCAGTCTAGAGCCCAAAGAAGAAGGTGGAGGGCAAAGGGGCTATATCCTCAGAAAGTTCTTGACAGGTGCATTCAGGAAGAGGCAGACATGAGGATGTCTGCCTCGGCATTTTTTGAAAGGGACAAACTCATGTTTAAGGAGAAGCTCAACTTTACGGAGTCAACACATGTTGAGTTTAAAAGGTTCACCACCAAAAAGATTATCCCTCGAATTAAAGAGATGCTGCCTCATTATGTTTCAGCGTTTGCCAACACGCATGGGGGCTACCTAATTATTGGGGTGGATGATAAGAGCAAAGAAGTGTTTGGGTGTAAGAGAGAAAAAGTAAACCCTGATTTATTAAAAAAGGTAATCGAAAACTGCATAGAAAAATTGCCTGCATTCCACTTCTGCCGTGAGCAGCCAAAGGTGACTTTCACTACCAAAATCTTGAATGTGTACCAAAAAGATGTCCTGTATGGTTATGTCTGCGTGGTTCACGTGGAGCCCTTCTGCTGTGTGGTATTCACAGAGGCCCCTGATTCCTGGATCATGAAGGACAATTCTGTCACAAGGCTGACAGCTGAGCACTGGGTGGCCCTGATGCTGGATATTCAGTCAGGTAAAAAGGAAGCAAAGTGATTAGCGAGCAGGGAGAAACCTTTCTCTGCCTTCTGTGGGTATTTGCTCAGATGTTTTCGATAAAGAATAGAAACCTGGTCTTGCTTGCAAATATTCTTCTATTTGGAGTTCTTTTTCTAATATTTTTAGTTCCAAGGACTCAGAATGTGAGCTCTTTGAGATTAAAAAAATCTTGGATTTCAATGTATTTTGGGAAAAGTTATGATATGCCATCAGCCATTGACTAGTGCAAGTTCTCTTTAAAGGCCTGTTGAAAACATTTTGCAGGACTGATAATCCTAATTAAAAATGTTCATCAGGCCTGGTTGCTTAGTGGTTAGTACACCTGGTAGCAGTCCCACATACATCCCAGGGTCCCAGGTTTGAGGCCCAGGGTCAGGGGAAAAAACCTAATGTGAACAAATAAATGAAAATAAATAAAGCACTTTCTCCTCCTCTTTCTTCCTACCTGCCTGTCAACTTGCCTTTATTCCTGCCTGCACCTTTCCTTTAAAAAAACTGTTGTTCATCAGGGGTGCCCTGGTGGATCAGCAGTGAGGCCATCTGCCTCCAAAGGAGCAAGTCACTTACTCCTGGGTTTCAGTCCCAGGTCTGGGAGGAAGCAACCAGTGTGAACAACTAAATTTAAATAAAATAAAAGATATTTTTTCCTTCTCTCTCTTCCTGACTGCCTTACTACTCACCTCCATTCCTGCCTGCATCTTTCTTTTTAAAAAGAAAAAAATCTTCATCAGTTAATCTCACTCTAAATATGTTATTTCAGAGAAGCAGTATTTAAAATGATCCTCCGCTAATTCTTTCCTGCCAAAGTGCTCTCAAATTTGAATTATTTCAGAAACATTAGGAACTAAAACTTCAATCATGGGGCATAGGCACCACCAAGTGGGGAAAATCCTAATGCAGAAAGAGATGCTGGGACAGAGGATGGTGCTGGGAGAAGAGGTTGTACTCCTCTCACAGTATGGCTCAGAGTTAGCCTTGGTGACTTCTAATTAATCCAGAAAGGCTTAATGGTTGAATGAAGCTTGTTGGTTTCCCTTCATGGTCATTATATTCCAAATTTGATAAAAAGAAGCTTGGATCAAGACATGAGTGATTTTATTAGATTATTCTTTCTCTTTTCCTAAATCTGAATTTCTTCTTTCTTCTCTCTGCTTGCTTCTCTCTCCGTCTCTCTCTCTCTCTCTCTGGCACACACACAAAACAAACTAGTGATACTGACGCTAGAGATTCATCTAAATCTTGTAGGGGAACTTAAACAATAATTAAACAGATTAATTAAAAAGATTGTGCTTAACTTTTAAAAAAAAATTTTAATTCAGAGTTTTATTTGCTTATATTTAGGTACTTGTTTTTGGTGTTACAAAGGATAGTTGGCTTTATTTTTTTATTTTTTAATTTTTTAATTGTAGTAATTATTCTACATATTTAAATAATTTCCTGTGTACAGACTCCCCATTCCTTAGATGTATTTCAACATACCATGCCCTCTACCATTTCACCAAGTGTTCTTCCCCATTGTCCACTGGGCTCCACCACCATTTTGTGTTTAACTTTTTATAACACCCACTAGAAGCCATTTCCTTGTGGAGAGGACCTGGAATCAGGGTATTAGATTTAGAAGGAAACTTAGGGGTCACCCCCTCACCCTTGGTGGAGGAATATGCTGAATGACTTGCTCAAGATGATCACACAATGACTCAGAAGATACATGACCTGCAGGAGTCCCAAAACTTCCTTTCCTAACACACACTAATGGGGCCTAGAAAGTGTGAGAGCAGCTCAGAATCATGCAGATCACATGTCTCCAGGAGTAGGAAGACCAATAAAAATGTTTCTTTTATTTTTTATTCTTTGTCTGAAGCAACTTTCCGTCTATTTGATTAGCTTGTTCCTGTTTGGCCACAGACTGCATCTTCCCCCAGATGTCACCAACTTCATCTGCCCTAAGAAGTCTGTCCTATCCCAGAAAAGTCTTGGACTTTAAGAAGGCTCTTCAACAGCGTCTGTTTCCAGGTATTCTTTTTTCATGTCAGCAAAGGGAAACACTTGTTTTATAAAATTAAGTTGCGGGGAGCAGACAGCAAATAGTCCAAGCCTTTCTCCTTAGAGGAAGGCCACATCCAGGGCTCAGTTGATATAAGGTCCTGAAATAATATATGGGACTGATTCTTGTTTCCCAGGCATCCAACCCACCCTGCACTTCCGTGTGTTCGGGTCCTCTAATCTCATTCGGCTTTTGTTCTTCAATTCTGAGGGAGCTTAGGAATTTTCCTAAATTACTTAGGTTGAGCCCATAAAGCTAGAAAGTCCCTGGCTATCTAGTGCCCAAGGAGGTGAGCCACAGAGGTGAGTCACGTGGACTCTTTCGAAAGCAGTTCTCAGCCTTGGCACCAGTCACACTGAGTCAGGTAACTCCTAATTGAGGGAGGTTCCCAGTGAACAACTGTGACAATACAAAATTTTCCAGCATTGCTAAAGTGTTGGCAATGTGCCCAGTAGAGGTTGGGATAGGGTTGGGGTCAGATTGCCACATGGTCAGCACCACTGTTTTAAAGGAAAGCATCAGGTTTGAAGAAAAAAGCCTTAATAGGAAAGAATACCTTCTGATAGCAGCAGACCATTTGGGGTTGAGGAAAGAATACCAGGAGGCTATTTTGTGAAGACCCCTCCTGGATTACTTCCCCTCGTACCAGGGCGGCAGCATGGGTACCTTACATACCTGGCCTACAGAGAGGGGGTGCTTTCTTTGCAGGCGAGGACACCCAGAGTTCCATGGCTAGAGTCATTTTTTCCTGTGAAGTTGCAGCAATGTTGCCATAACAAATTTAAGTCATTTATTTCTATTCCTTGAATTTTCAGTGACACAGCAAGAGATACAATTTAAACCAGAATCCTTCTGTAAGAAGCTATTCTCTGATCATAAAGGACTGGAGGAATTAATGAAGACACAGCTATATCCTTGTTCCCAAGGGATTGTGATATTTTCTAGGAGCTGGGCTAGTGATGGAGACTTACAGAAAGGGCAGAATGTCTTGTGCGATGCTCTCCTAATTGCGGTTAATAGCCCCCTGGTGCTCTGTACCATCTTGACAGGCCCCACTGGGATTGGAGGGCTTGAATACACCCGAAACATTGCTCGTCAGTTAAAGCAGAAATTGGCAACTGTTGGTGGTTACACAGGGAAAGTGTGTGTCATTCCCAGACTGATACGCCTGCCCAGCACACAGCACAGACCCAGCGAAATCCCTGTGCGTTATCCCCAACCCTACAGGCTTGCTAATGAGGATGACATGGAGGATTTGCTGCAGGCCCTTCTGGTGGTCTCAATGGGCTCCAGATCTCTTCTGAGTGACCGGCTGGGCTGTGCATTTTTCAGCTTGCTCCTAGAAGAGCAGTGTGAATCACTTTCAGAGAGCCTTCAACAGACACGAGAATTGTTCATCTACTGCTTTCCGGGAACCAGGAAGACAGCCCTCATCATAAAGATCATGGAGAAAATTAAAGATTTGTTCCACTGCAAACCAAAAGAGATCCTCTATATTTGTGAAAACGATCCCTTAAAGAACTACGTGATGTAAGAGTTTTACAAACTAAGCACCGTAAAAATATTTCGTTTCAACAAAATTACTCTTTCGTGATTTTAGTTTGAGATTTTGCAGTAACTTAGCCACATGAGTGCAAGAAACCAGACTCTGTACACATTTGTAAGTGATCAGATAGTTGACCAACATATGGATACTTTGTAATATTTAGGTTTAAAAATTGAATTATAAATTAGCTTAGCATGTCTAACTTTAAATTGATATAACTAGAAACATTTTTTTTTTCATAATCTGTGGCCTTAAATTTAAGAAAAGCTGAAATAAAACTATCTTGCTTTAAGTACTTTTTGCTTGGTACTTGATGGTTTAAAGACACAGGGTATTTTAGTTAGTTATATATTATACCTAATGAGATACCAATCATTTGACTTTGTTTATAAAATATTTTATCTTGTGCACTCTGCTGACTCAGGCGCTAAGCTGGAGGCTGGGTCATAGAAAATTGTAAAGTTTAAGGACCTGGGTTTGTGACCCAGGGTCAGTGGGAATAACCAAACAAGTGAACAATAAATAGAAATGCTTCTTTCTCCTTTCTTCTTTCTCCTCTCACTCCTCCTTTCTCTTCCTTACTGCCTTCAGGCCTGTCTTTCTTCCTCTTTAAAATTTAAAAAAACTTGTTTAACTTGGTGTGCCCTGATGGCCTAGTGGGTAAAGCCACTGGACATAGTCCACATACATCCCAAGGATCAAGGTTCAAGACCCAGGGCTGCGGGGAGCAACCAAGATGAACACAAAATAAAATAAATGTTTCTTTTCCCTTTCTCTTCTTACTTGCCTGCCTATTTACCTTCATTCCTGCCTGCATCTTCCCTTTAAACACTTTTTTGTTTGATTTATTCTGAATCAATTTAAGAAAGCATTCACATTTGCTTCTGAGTCATTCCCTGGTAGAGTAGCAGTAAGGTCAACTGCCTTCAGAAGAGAGCACAGACCACATACATCTCAAGGTCCTGGGTTTGCATCCCCAGACAAGGGTGGGGGGACAACCAAATAACTAATGAACAACTAAATTTAAAAAAAACAAAAACGACTTATTTCTCTTCCCCGTTTTTCTGACTGCCTGCCTGCTATTCTTCATTCCTGCCTGAACCTTGTCTTTAAAAAAATAAAAAAAAAAAAGCTTCTGATTTAAACCTTTAGCTTTTGATTTGGTAAAAGAAATTGGTTGTACCTCAATTAAGCAAATGAAGGCAAATTCATTTTGATTTTCGGTTTAACTTTATTCTGCATATCTTCTCATTTGTAGGCTAGGTACTATGTGCATTTAGTGTTAGAGGCGGCAAAATATATTAAAGATTTCTCATAAAGTTCAATAAGGGAGACGAAGGAAAAATATAAACAATGTGAGTATTGTATAATGAGTATAATTTTAAAGATGCACTTATCTTAACATAAACTGGACATTGGCCAGCAAATAATTCCCAGTGGAGTTTAGGCAAACTCTTAAGAAGTTCGGAGGAAAAGTGAATAAACGAGGACTTTCTAGCAAATAGCCCAGTATGTGAAACAGCCTTTGAGATTTCTTTTATGTAAGGAACTTGTCTTCAGGAGTTGTCAAGGAGCAGAAATAGATGACTTATAGAAGTAATAAAATGTTCTCTTTGGGTTCATTTCAGAAATTTCCTATGCATATTTAACTAGATAATTCCTAATAATGGGCTTTGCAATTATGCTTCCACCTGTCTGGTAACTTGTAACTTGTACTTGTTTTGAAGTGTTCAGTTCTCTACTAATTGAATGAATCAGCCTCCAGATGAGAACTGGCCTTAGAGTCTAAGCCAGGGAGAAATGGGTATCTGATGTTCCCTTTATATGCCTGAAACCCTGTTCTCTTTCATCCTTACAGTCAACAAACGACCTGCCAAGCTGTGACCCGGAAAAACTTCATGCGAGGAGAGTTCCTAAAGATTAAACACATAGTGACGGATGAGACTGAGAACTTCTGCAGTAAATATGGCGATTGGTACGTGAAGGCTAGGAGCATCACCTTTCCAAAGGTGAGGGGGGCTGGAAGTGAAAACCTTCACCATGGGATTCTCTGGATTTTTCTGGATGCTTTACAAGTCCATCAGGCAGATATCAATGGCCTTCCCCCTCCATCTGCTCAGTTTCCTCGAAAAGCAATCACCAACGGGACCTACTGCGCTCTGGAAATAGCAATGATCATGAAAGAAGAAATAAAGAGGATCAAAGAAAATCCCCCCTCCCACGTAACTGCTGACATATTGGCACTATTCAAGGAAGCTGCCTATGAGGAAGCGATGTGTGCCCAGGCTCCACCTGGGGTGTGTGAGACAGAGACCAACCTCACAGCAGAACAAATTGCCAAACGTGTGGCAGAAAAATGTCACAACTTGTTCCAGCATGGCTATCTGCCCAAAGATATAGCAATTCTATGCAGGAGAGGAGAGGACAGAGAACGCTATGAACTTGCACTGCGAAAAGCCATGGAATTAATTGAGATCCCTGGAGCAACAGAAATTACGTTCAGGCAGGCTGCTGGCGTTTTGGGCAGTCATATCATCTTAGACAGTATTCAGCAGTTTTCAGGACTGGAGAGGAATATTGTGTTTGGGATTAGTCCAGAATGTGCCCTGTCAGAGGAATTTCATAAGCTCTGTTTTGCCTCAAGAGCCATCAGACATCTCTACCTGCTTTATGAAAAAGGGGCAGACTTATGACAATTATTTCCAACAATTCAGAAAGCCAGGAAGAACAGAGCCCTTTCTCCCAGGCAAGTGGCAGCTACTCCTTTTCATATATTTTAAGAGAGGAAATAAAGACACAGTTGGTGTGGCCACAGAAATCTCTTGGGACAGACCCTTCTATTCTGTTTGCAGTATCACTGCACTCCTTGTACAGTTACAACAGAATTATAGTTAGTTCTCTGCCTCTAATCAGTTCTCATCCTGTCGATCAGAGAGATCCTCCTTACTAGCAAACTGTAGTTTTGGAGACAGCCCATGCTAATGTATCCCCCGTGAATCCCTGCAGCCTTCAGATAAATTTTCAAGGCATTTCATGACTTGCTTTTTTCAAGGCATTTCGCCTAACTTGCTCCTCTAATGCGTCCTTTATTATACCTACTTTTCCCAATGTTTCTAATACAGGCCAGCTTCTGCTTTGGCGCGGTGGGGTAGGTTACCCTCCAGGCACCTTACAGAGTAGGGTGTCTCCAGGGCAGGGCCTTGGTTGAGACTCAGAATGGCTGTGGGTATCACGCTTTACAGGAATTTGATTTCTTCTTCACACGAAGTCTGGATCAGTCTCTTGGGGTTGACTTTGTGTTAGCCAAGCTCACAAAAGACCAGTTCGTGAATGAAACCGCTACTCTGCTAATCTGCAGTGAGGCTGTAGCAATACGTGGGCCAGGTGTTCTTACTAATCAGTACATTCAATCATTGCATAGGAACCCAAATTATATAAGCATAGCTTTGCAGCAAGGGGCATCGGAATCTAATTAAAATGCATGAAGCCTTCAGATTATGTTAGACTATTCAGAACCTCTCTAAAACAGGGGTATGTTTAGGTCAGGTCTAAGGATTAGACAGGTCAGGTCTTTACTTTCTTTACAAAAGAAAGTAAATTTGGAATGCTAAGGGTGATTGCTTGTTCTATACTCCCTGCCTCAGAAGAAATTTTTTTTGTCTCCTAGTTTCTAAAGTTTCCAAGTTGACTACCAACCTTCTCTTTACTCTCCCCAACACAAACACTCTTTGCTTACATATTTTCTAAGTGCTACCTTTACTCAGGCTTGAAACTTACGCTTTGCTGCTGGCCTAGGAAGTAGTCGGTCTCTAAGGGGCCTTTGCATGTCCTTGATATCTCCCATTATGATTTGGTGTGAATTTTATAGTCCAGCTCAGAGAGTTTATGGGAACCCTGGATGTCAGCTCTGCCACCTAAACCTTCTGTGCACGTTCCTGACACCTTCTGGACCTCTGTCATTTTCTTGGCCTCTAAGCCTCTTTTTGCTCCCTCTATCTGCAGACCATGGCCAGTACTGGTAATTATTTGTTGAGTGGACTTGTCACTTGTGGAAAGTTGGAATCTAACAAGGACAATGCTTCTATTCAATGAAATGAATCTAATTTTTGAGACTTCAAAGTGGTCAGTGTGGAGAATAATGCAGTCATGCGTCACTTAGTGATAGGAATACATTCCGAGGAATGAGTTATTGGGTGATTTCATCATTGTGTCAATGTCTTAGAGTATCATAGCATTAACTAGATGGTGCAGCCAACTATACACTGAGGCTGTAGTAAGGACCGCTGTCATACATGCGGCTCATTGTTGACTTATTATCGGAATGTGGTGCATGGCTAGAATAAGGAATAAGAAAATTAAACTGTTTTTAGGCAACAGGAGAGTTGGTAGAAGTTTATTTGATTTGAGTTTGAGGTTAGGGACTGGTCGGGATGAAGAATAATTGACTAATATGGTTGTCCCTAGGATTTTAAATTTTTTCTATAAAGCTTTAAAATGATGGACAAAACAATTAGCTTAGAGAAATAACTAAGATAAGTTGCCTGCTGTGAGAAGCTTCTAGAATTTACTTTTAAAAGGAAGGGTAAAAAAAAAAAAAAAGGCCAAAAAGAAAGCTAATACATTTCTATTGTATAAGTTTGAGAAATGGAGTAAGGCAAAATAAAAATACTTTTCCTGGTTGTTATCCTTGGCATGCTTTTTCATTCTTGCTTATTTCTTTTCAATCTTTGTTTATATGCAAAAATATTTTACATAGTTATGATCCAAGAGGTGCAATGAACTGCACTGCGTATGTATTTTTTCCACTTGACATTTTTCTGAGGCATTGTTGTAGATCGTATTTTTGTTCTCAATAGTTTATCACTCCCTGTATCTACACCCAGGGTTGTACCTAACCTCAGAGCAGAAGTATTCCATACACCTTCCCTACACCTTCCCCTCTCTGCTGTGGGCTTGGCCAGGTGACCTTATTTGGCCACTGATATGTGAGTGGTTGTGATGTACACAGAGATGGTTCACATTTCGGCATTAGCTCTGCTCTCTTGTGCTTCTGCTATTGCCATGTGAAGGCTACGCCTTGGGCAGCTGAGAAATGAGAGATGTGAACCAGAACTCAATCTGTGGCATGCAGCCAAATTCAACTGATGCCAACTAGGTCAGTCAAAACCTAGCTGACTTGCAAATGTTGAAGTGAGAAATAAATGCTTATTATTGTGCGACTGAGATTTCAAGGTTGTCTTGTGGCAGTAACTGCTAATACAAGCATAGCCCCATGCTGTACCATAGTCTTCAAAATATCATTTTTCGTGGTTGTACACTAGCCCATCCAGATTATACAAAATCTCAAGAATCACCTCCCACCCTCTGAGAATTTGGATCCCCAGTAATTTTACACTATTATAATTAAACCAAGTACATACTCAGGCATACTACCTTTTGGGGTTGTTTTGGTATATTTATACACCCCTAGAAATGAGATTCCTGGATCAAAGGGTGGCCTTTAAAAAGTATTCACCTTATTTTTATGGTTCTTATGGGAAATACTTAGATAAACTCTAATTGCTGTACCTGACAACATGTAGATATTTTTCTTTTTCTTAAATAAGAAAAAGAAAATAGATTGAGATACAATGTCAATATTAAAAAATGAATGGAAAAAAGGAAAAAAAAAAGATGAGAGATCAAAATGCTGACATCAGGTTCTGATGACTAAAAAGTAGATGCTGATTTTTCAGAAACAGGTGACTCAGAACATGCTGTCTGTGCAGGGAGAATAAATCAAGATTCATCAGCCTAAACCAGAAATCAGAGGAAAAAGCTAATCTCTAGAATTTCAGATAGAAACCTGAATTATGTAACCTTTAATATATATATATATATATATATATATATATATATATATATAAAAACCAAACCGAACCAAACCTCTGGTCACTTGAAAGCTGAGGTCAAGTGCTATCTCAGAGAAAAGAAAAGAGACAAAGATGCCTCTTTACATCAACAGGACATTTTTTAAGATACCTGCCATGGAGAAACCGATTTCAGAGAAGAGGATGAAGTATAGAGGGAAACAGACTTCCTATGAAACTGAGTTGTTCCAGCTTTCTCAACGTTTTGGGGAGGCTGAACATAAATTCTTTCAAAAAGTTTCTACTTGATATAAATACAAGATTTATAATAACCTTATTTACTATTTATTGAGATATTACTATGAGATACTATATGCTAAATGCTTTACATATATTCTCACAAAAACTATGCACATACATAAATACATATATACGTATTCTCCATTTTCTAGAGGTTAAAACTGAGGCACAGAGAATTTAAATTTCTGAAAAACACTGGTCTGGTAAATGGCCAAGTTTGGGTAAATATAATATTTAAATAGAATCCCTGATATGGTCATTTCAACTCAGAGAATTTATAAATACTCTCTGGAAGGGAGAAGACTGATGTTTGCCCTCCTGATCCTATGCCAGTTCTCCTCTTTAGAAAGCACTGGGCCCCACTGTAGGTGGAGAGGATTAACTACGCTATACTGTTTCCTGGACTTAACTTGTTTCTTCTCCTAGAGCCTGGTGATTATTCTGGAGAAATCCAAATTTCTTCATCTGCAAAGCTCAGGATCAGACTCCGATCATATTTGTGACCTCTTCCAGGTCAAACATGCCTAAAATGGACTGTCAGGTCTCCTTCAGGATTACTCATTTTAATTTCTCCTGTTGCAACCTGTAGGCGTTTCCTAATTATTTAGATTGGAAAGTTCCCACACTTCTTCCTCCTTCTTTTAAAATCTCTTAGAATACACACATACGCACACACATACACACACCACACCACACCACACACACATCACAGCACACCGCACACACCATACCACACACACCACACCACACACATAACATACCACACACACACCACCCACACCACACCACACCACATCACACACCACACCACACCACACACACATACACCATGCATACACATAAACACATACCACACCATACACACATAAACACATACCACACACCACACACACACACACACACACACACACACACACACACACATACATCTTAGAGTAGACCTTGCTGGTTAGCACATGAAATGGAAATTTTCAGGGACAGTATTTTCCCTCTGAATCGACTTCATTCACAAGGAGAAATATCTTCATTGACAGAGGCAACATGACTTTGACATAAATGGGATCAATTTTCAATTTTTTTCCTTCTTTCATTCTCAGTGTAACATGGAAATGAAGAATGAGGAATTTGAACTTAGCTACTATGTGCTATAGTTTTCTCTTACTATTGCTTGTTACTTCTGAATGATCTCAGGCCATTTGCACTTAAAGTTCATCTTTACCCCTGATTTGATCAGGGGAGCTCCTCTTCTTTGCCCAGTGACACAGCTTGGAAGAGGCCTGGGGTGGGGTGCAATGAGCAAAGTAGGAGCTCTTTCCAAGTCAGCCAGAAATGACATGTAAATCCCACCTGCTAATGACTAATACACCAAACTCCTCTATAGCTCCATTCCTGTCTCCTCTGGCACATATCATTGTAGCTAACACAAATCATCCATGTATCAGACACCATGCATACATTATATCTTTTATTCTTCCAGTAACTTTTGAGTGAAGGATAGCTTCATTGGGTAAAGTGGGATTAGGTGGTATTAAGAGCATAAATCTAGAGTCAGACTCATCCTGGGTTTAAATTCCAACTTTGTTTTTAGTTGACTGGATGATCATAGGTGAGTTAATTTTCCCCTTGGTACTTAGCTTTCTTATCCATAAAATAGAGATAAAAATTCATACCCATGCCTTAAGATAAAAATTACTATTTAAATCAGTACATTTAAAGAAAGCCTAATATGTGAAAAGCTCTCCATAAATTTTGGCCCTTATGAGATTTAATTTGCAGTTGAGAAAATTGTGTCTTGAGGAGTAAATCCTGCTTACAGTCTCAGTACTAATAAGTTCTGAACCCAGGTCTTCCTGACTCCAAAGTCCATTCTAGCCTCTATGCTTTTCTGCCTCCCTGGACATGAGTGCTAAAGGAACAAGTGTCTGTGCTGGCAGTAATTTATTTATTTCATATTGAGATGAGGAGTAAGTACATTTGGAATATCTGTGATATTAAACAACATGCTTTTTTTTAGTTTCTGAATTCTTTTTTACAAAATCAATTTAACCAAAATGATTTGCATAACAGAAATATTTCGATAAAAGGCATTTCCTGCACCAAGAAACCTTAAAAATATACCTTCTCATAACATGGTCTATGTAATGACATTACAGAAAGATTTTTAAAAAAATAGAGAGTGACAAAGGAAAACTCATCCCTAATCTGACCATCACACCACACAGTTGTTCTCTCTTCTGCTTGTTCATTTCCAGTGTTCGGCCATTGGCAGATGCATTTTAGCGATAATCATCCTGTGCATTCTGCTTTGTATCCTATTTGTGTTGATTGTTCTGAAGGCCCCTTCCTGCTTTGCAGTCTCCTGATGGTACTGGAGACTTGTGTGTCCCGTATTGCAGCCTAGCAAGGGGTGGCTCTCAGTACCCCAGGGCCTGTCCCAGTTGGCTCTTGAGCAACCTTCCTGAACTCACTTCTCCAGAGAGGAAGACAATGGCGGACAAACACAAGATGCAAAGCTCTTCGCCGAGTTCCATAAAAGATGGGTAGGATCCGGGTGGAACACAGGTATGCTGGGCGACTCAGCAGCAGAGTAACACAATTAAGACAGGAGCATTCTCCCGTCATCTCTGCCGCAGGTCAAGCTGAGAAGCTGTGGAGTGGCAGATACCAGGTGTCAAACTCAAGAGGTCTGTAAAACAAAGCTCCTTTTCCCAAAGCTACCTAAATAGTGTTTTCCAAATTCACCTGGTAAGAATCACCTGGTGTCATTTTAAAACTTCCAACTCCCCATGCCCACCTCATTTGAAGATCATCCTGGGACTGTGGTATGGAAGGTGGACACAGGTAGGGCCGGTGCCTGTACAGGGAGAATACCTTTCCACCGCTTAGAGTGCTACCCAGGAATGACCAGAGCTTCCATCTGTCTAAGCTTTGGGGTACCTACGTATGTGTGTGGGTTTCAGAGTCAGATGTGACAAGGTTCAAATATAGGCTCCCAAATTGGAGGTGGGCAAGTTAACTGATCTTTTTAATATAACATGGAAATGACAATAATATTCATCTCAGACGGTTATTGTAAACAAAGATTTAAATGCTTTGTTTCACAGGCTTGGCACAACCGAAAGTTATTAAGCCACAACTAAGTTCCCAGTGGCTGTATGGTCAAACACTCAGTGATTGGGAGAAGTTACTTTTTCAATGTCATTACTTAACCTTTCTGAAGCTTAGTTTCTTCCTAGGGATAAAGGCGCTATTATGAAATGCTTAGTACAGGTGTCTGGCACAACATGACATCCTCAGGGAGTAATGGATATAAGGATGCCTGCTGACCCCTGCTAGATTTTTGTCACTGGACACTTTGCAAATATGATTTTTTTTTTTGTTTAGGAGAGATGGTTTTTAGGTGTCCAAGCCCAGGAAGAGTGACACCCTGCCTAGTGAATAGTCCAAGGAAATCAATCATGAGAAGACACAGGTGGCAAGGACAAAGCCATTATTATCCTCACAGCGGGGTACCTGATGGTGGGGGCTCAGGAAGGAACTGGTACCACCAGCAAGAAGGGAGAGGCTTTAAAAGGGCCGTCAGCAGAGAGAGGGTAGTGAGCGGGCAAGAACAGCCAAATTCCAGGGCAGGACATTCCAGGGCACGGACAATCAGTACTAGTTATCCCAGAGAGACCGCCTGGTACATTTGGGTCTGTGCTGAGCGCTGGCCAGCCCCCAAGCCCATCTTCTCGTGCTG
Organism: Solenodon paradoxus; assembly: GCA_004363575.1. NCBI lineage: Eukaryota > Metazoa > Chordata > Mammalia > Eulipotyphla > Solenodontidae > Solenodon > Solenodon paradoxus. Next base: position 388,778 of record RJWH01000831.1, read on the forward strand.
CTCCACAGGAGGAGAAAAACAGAGTGGAGGCAGAAGCATGTCGAAGGAAAGAGAAGGAAGCACTTTTGTTTCTCTACCTATCTACCTATCTATTTTTGGTTGTTCACCCCTGCTCCTGGGTCACAAACCTGGGTCCTTGGGATTTATACGGTCTAGGCCCCAGCCACCAGCTTAGTGTCTGAGTCACCAGGGTGACCTCAACTATGATTTTAAAAAGTGCTGCCTCCTGGGTAATTTGTTGTTTGGAATATGTTTCTGCAATCAGATAACGAATTCCCACTGCCACTTGCAGGCAAAGTCCTGAAGAGATAATGCTAGATTTGTGTGACAGTCTAATTCTAGTAACGTCCATGACAATCCAGCATGAATAGTGAGCCAGGAGATGGTGATAATGGGAGGTACAAAATGGAAGTCCAGTGTTTCCCCAAAGTGGCTAACCATGGAATCACTTAGAATCTTAAAAACAGATTCTGCATGTCTGGGAGGAATTCTAGAATTGGGTTTTTGGTAAATTTCTTTTTAAAGTGTGCTGGCAGGCTCTAACAGCCAAGATTGGGATCTGGTTCATGAGCCCTTCAAGTATGCTGCACATCTGTCACAATTAAAAATGATAGTTAAATCTATACTGTAATAGTTTTTGCAATCTATAGGACTGGAAAGAAATAGAACAAGAAACCAAACAAGAATTCTAGGAACAGTGACTTAGTGGGCTGGGAAGGGGAGTTTCAGATCAAAGTGGTGGGTAGAAGGAAGTTTAACCAGATCAATAGCCACAGCATTGGCAGCAAATCAGTAACAGGAAATTCAGCTCAGCATCCGCTACAGTAATTGCTGGGATTGTAGAAGCCACTAGAAAATGAAATGAGGAAATCAATAAAATGCATTGTTTAATCCCCTATCTGGTTCTAGCTTTGTTTTCTTTTCCTGGTTGCATTAGATATTTCTTGAGTAACTCAGGCTTAATGTATAAAATACCAATGCCTCATCTCTTTGTATCTTCTTCCTTTTCAGTTCACTCAGAGGGTAATACTTAATAATATTTTTGACGTTTGTCCAAAGAGGCATTTCTGTAGCATGGTTCTCCAAGAAGTTTAAGATGCTCCGTGTGATAACCAGTTCCTTTAGAGCCTAAGCCAGAAATCAGAAAGGCAGACACGCACGTTCTAACTTAAAGTTTACTGAGAAACTGAAACCTGAAAAACGGGAGCACGGACAGCTTATGTGTCTGAGAAATCGAAACTTAGAAGGGGTGGGAACATTCTAGCTTTGCTTTTCAGAGCACTCAAAACATGATTATCCTCCGTGGACTTGCTTTTCTCTAGAGAGCTCATATTTGTGTCTTTTCTCACCTCTGAATGTTTCCACAGACATTCGATCAGACTGGACACCTCAACAGAGCAGGATTCCAGGAAGATGCCCAGCACCCCCACGCTGAGAAATCTTCCACCTCCGTAAGTAAGTACAGACTGCCTGGAGAGACCCAGTCCTATTCAACTGAAGGGATGATCTCGCAAAGAGACCACAGAACTCTCTTGTCTCTTAAGTATCTTTATTCTTTGTCATTTACATGGCGGGGTGGGGGGAGGGGAGGAAGAGAGGAAAGACTGAAAGCGGAGAAAGAACTATGAATTTCCGGAAGCAATCGGAAAGTAGCGCGCGTTTAGACATTTTTCGTGATTAGATTTTCACGGGGACAGTGGGCATGCCTATTGGCTAGTTTGCTGTTTTCGTGGCGTTTGCCCACGTTCGCGCCAACCCCTGGTATATAAGAGCAGGCACATGACGCTTTTGGGGAGACGCGCCGCGGGCTTCCCGTGCACCGGACCTGGGAAAGGTAAGAGGGGGTCCTGGCGCTCCTGCTCCGGCCCCTGGGGCTCCCGCCCGCCCCAGCGTGGAGTCCCGCGCCGCCCCTGACTGGGGTATCTCTGAGTTACTGCCCTGTCTGGAAGACCAGTCCTGTTTGCTTCCGCTCAGTGGCAATTTGTCTAAAAGGCGGGGTGTTGAACACTTGGGGAGCAAACGTGCGGTGGGCAGGAAGGAGGGCTAAGGGGGCACCGCGAGGTGGGGGAGTGTGAGTGGGGGGAGTCCGAGCAGCTTGCTGAGAAGGCACCAGCCCAGGCCTCTGGGGTTCCTGGGTTTGGGGACTATGGTAAAGTTAGGGAACGAATCCTGCAGTTCATTGTGTGACCACCAAATCACCGTCTACTATTGTTTGTAATTTAGGAACTAGAAAGCAGAATTAGGATTGCCATTACCCAGGGGAAAGGTTATAATCTTGAAGAAGGGAGAAGCGAGAAAGATCTGCAATTAAAGAGAAGGGTGCAAAACCAAAACCAAAACCAAAACAACTACAACAAAAAAGAAACCGGCGAAGAGCTCCTAGATTTCAGGAGGCCAGTTTAGAGGTCAATTCTAACACAACCCCTCTCTTCAAGTTCTGCCCTGATTGGCCCATCTCCACTGTTGACACAGCTCCGCCCCGCCTGACCTCCAGTTTGCCAGATCGGTCTCACTGGAGTTACACCTACAGTTGACTGTGCATTGTATGCCTGAGTCACCAATTTCCACCACCACAGAAGAGGTAAGGAGTTCACTTTTCTCTGTCTTAGTCGGTTACGCTGGCTGCTGACCAAGAAGCATCTCTTTCCCCCAGGGGTTTCTCACAGTCCCCTTTCGGGTCACTGCACCTGGCATGTCCTGGGTTTCTTTCTATGTTTAGCTATCAGTCTACTGTGGGTTTACTTTGTGTCACATACCTTAAGTATAAATATTACCTTCTTACAACAGCTCTAGGAGGCGGGTTTTATTGTTATCACTCGCTTACTTAAGTATCAAGAGGTTAAGGTTAACAGCCACCAAATCACACAGCTAATAAACCACAGAACTGGGATTTCAACTCTAACCCTTTGAATTTTAATCCCTGAACTCCTGTCTCTGATTCTTTCAGGACTGATTTGGCTGGAAGCAGCCAGCAGATGATGCTAATTCATTGTCTTAAAGTTTTCCTTTAAGCCCAATAGAATCAAATGCTTTTTTTTTTCCCCTTTTTTAAAGTTCTTTGATAAGTTTCCTGAATTGTTTCCTGAACTCTGAATTTCTTATTGGAGTCTTTAGTGTAAGTCTTAAAGATACATTATAAGCAATTGGCAAGAATCGTTAATTACAATTTTCCTTTAAACCTTTAAAACCTTTTTTAAAAAAGTGGGTGGGCCCTGGTGGCCTAATAATCCAGTATAGCCTGGGAGCAGTCCAACATACATCCAAAGGTGGGAGCAGCCAATGTGAAAAACTAAATAAAAATAAAGTGCTTCTTCTGCCTCTCTTTTCCTACTGCCTGCCCACTCCCCTTCATTTCTGCCTTAGGGAATTTTCGGAAATAGCCAAGATGAACAACTAAATAAAGTGAAAAAAATAAAGTGCTGCTTCCTCCTCTCTCTTCCTGCCTGCCTGCCTGCTTGCCTTCATTCCTGCTTGTACCTTCCCTCTAAACAAATAAAAAAAGTCCTAAGAAAATAAAGGCATAGAGCTCCCTGAGCCTCTTCTACCTGCAAAACTATAAATCTAAAAGAATCGAAATTAAATGCAAATTTAATTAGCCCCATGCCCAGCCAGTCAGCTCCTAAAGAGATGAGACTAGTCCTGTCTTGCTCACTAGTCTAGTGCCCTTTCCCTACTCATTTCCCATTTTTAATACAGTTATTGATGAAAAATTAATCCACATGCATTATTATGACACTAAAGTGTGTGGGACAAAGGAAAGTCATTAAACTTTGAAGTCCCCATGTATCCAAAGGAGCATTCTACAGATATCTTGACAAAGACATCTTGATGGTCTTGAGATGCAAAATAGAATCATCACAAATAGAAATGTCTATACAAGGATCGAAATTAAGCAAAAGGGTCAGTTTGTGGATATTCCAGTCTTCATTTTCACCTTACAAACTTATCCCAAATGTCTTCTGTGCTCAGTGACCTCTTTTCCTTCTGCCATCTGCATCAATGTTCACCTTATCTGTTCAGAGTTACTAGCACTTACTAATTAGTCAGGCTTCTCATTTCAAGCCTGTAGGACATGATGGATCTTTGTAAGAAAGGGAAGTAAGACTACTAAGTGGCAGAAGTAGTATTTGAATCCAAGAAATCTGAATCTTAATCACTGAACTCTGCTGTCTCTCTCTAGCCTCTGTCTGGGGCTCTAGGTTCTTCAGGACTGATTTAGGGGAAAGAGCCAGGAGGGGTGCTTAATCACCTTCCCGTCACCACCTAGGGCACCTCTCAGCAGTGTTACACACCTTAAATCCTTAGCAGGTGGCCTTGTTTTGAGTTTCCTGCCTGCTCTTTTCCCTTGGTTTTCCTCTTACCTCTCTGGATTTTCGTGCTTAGTTTTCTTACATTTCCTTTGCAATGTTTTCTTCTTTTACTCATCCCCTAACGTTGATAGTCTTGGAAATCTATTCTAAACCGAGACATTCTCATGTCATAGCACACATCTACCAGAGGTAATGCCTGCTTGCTCCCATTGCTTCCATGATGATCATGTCACCCAGCCAATCCCAGTATATCCTTTCCATCTTGGTTTAAATAGCACTTCCTCATGGAATTTGTACCAAACTCTCCTCCTCTTCAGATGAATTCAGGTATCCTTGATGTTTCCCCTGTCAGTGTGCGCCCTGCCGCTCAGGTAGCTGAGACAGCTGAGCATGGACCATGTAAAACCCATGGACCTGAGTTCAAGACCCAGGGTCAGAATGTTTGGGGGAACCTGAATAAATAAATAAAAATACTTCTCTCCCTTCCCTCCTTCCTTCTTATCTTAAAAAGTATGTGTCCCCTACTTACCCATATCATGCGATGGTAAATGTTCATTTAATTATTATTGGACTATTCCTGTTTTGTTCACTAGTCTAATTCTTTCTCCCAGCTCATGTTAGACACAGATGAAATATTTTCTAATAAATAAATGACTGAATGATGTATGGAGCAATTTATTTCTTAGTCAAAATAAATAAATGTTTCAGTAGTTTCAGCTGCAAGAACAACATGAGTACAGATCTGTGCCTGCTGACAGTGGAATCATCCTACCCAGACTTGGTCATCAATGTGGGAAAAGTAACTCTTGGTGAAAAAAACAGAAACAACCTAGATAAAATTCAGAGAGAGAAAGAGAAGACTAAAGTAGCCCAGGCTGCATGTGCTTTATTAAACTCAGGAGGAGGAGTGATTCGGATGGAAATGACAAACGAGGACCATCATCTCGTGGAATTGGGCCTGGATTTAGAGGAAATTTTGAGAAAACTTATTGATTCTTCAGATTTACAGACTTTCTTCGAGAGTCAGCAACAAGAAAGGTATTATTTCATTTTTGTTAAATCTTGGAGCAGTGACCATGAAGATAGTTCTACGAATCCCCGCATTTGTAGCCTGAACTCTTCATTATTGTGTCGATCTGGCACCTCTGTGCTTTGCATGGATTCAAGAGAGGCATTCAGGTTTCTGAAGACCAAGAAAAGGAATGCAAGATACAGTCAGGAGAATGAAGGACCTTTGCCTAGAAAAATTCCCAAAACTGTGACTCCGAACTCTGAACCACATCCTGACAAAGCATTCCAAAAGGACCGGTTTGAATTTGGTGAAATCCTGCCTTTTCCTGAATCCCAATTCACAGAATTTAAACAGTTCTCTACAAAAAATATACAAAAATATCTTAAAGACCAAGTTCTAGGGTACATCCCTGCATTTGCAAACTCTGGAGGAGGCTATATTTTTATTGGAGTGGATGATCAGAGTAAGACAGTCATAGGGTGCTCTAAAGCACTGGTTGATCGTAACTCTTTGGAAGATGTATTAAAGAAAGCTATTTCCAAGTTGCCTGTCATCCATTTTTGCTCTTCCCAACCACCGGTGGCTTATGAGATCAAGATTGCAGATGTGTTTCAGATGGAAAAATTGTATGGCTATCTCTGTATGATCAAAGTGGAGCCATTCTGCTGTGCGGTGTTCTTAAAAGATCCCAGTTCATGGGTTGTGAAGGACAAAAAGGTCAGCAACCTGACAACTGGGGAGTGGGTAGGCATGTTGATGGACACAGATTCAGGTAAGAGAGACAAAGTTCTTCTTTCCCTGGTCTTTTCTCCCTCTGTAGCACTTCCATGTCTTTCTAAATTTTCTATTACTTTGAACTCCTCACACACACATTTGCTTTTCTTAAATCTCCAGGCTTTGCACATATGGGAAGATTTTATTGGGTGAGAAAAAGCCTAAATTAGATTTTTTGTAAATCGTACTTCCCACAAAAAAAGTAGAGGAAATAATAATTTGGAGATGAATTCCTTGGTTGATTATGTGTTATTTAAAGTCCTGTCATTGGAACCTGCTGGAACCTCAAAATTATGATTACATCATCCCTCAGTTTGGCATGAGACCAACTCTGGAAGACAAAGAGTCAGAGTTGGGTGAGGTTTATTTTGGTTGTGATGAGTGGAAGTGCATGTGCACATAATGAGTAGAATTTAAAAAGGAGAATGTTTTCGATTCCATTACAATTCAAGCAAATAGCTGGTCAAGAGGGAGCATTATACTGAATGGAGAAATCATTCAAGATTTTGAAAAAAAGTCTTTTTCATGGTAGATCTTTGGAAGCCCTGACCTAGTTAAGGTAAAGTATCTGCCAATGAGTCCTGCAGGGGGAGCCGTGGTCAATGAAATATAGGCCTCAATTTGTGTGGCTTAATCAGTGGGGAGAGATGAAATCATATGGAGTAAGGTGAGTTTTCTTTCTTTCAGAGTTGGCTAAAACTTTTGAATATCAGCTGAATATATCTCACAGACCTCCAAGTTGCAAGCCAGTGTATTATAAGAAAGGTCTAGAACATAAAGAAGCTCTTCAGCAACATTTATTTTCAGGTACTAACTGTCAATGTTTGCATTAGGAGAAATGGAGGTATGTTAATATATTTGATTAAAAAAAAAATCCATGGAAGATTATGTTCTGTAAATCCAAGTATATAAAGTGACAAGGCTACAAACTTCTTAGGATGAATGTAAGGACCCTTAGAAATCATCTATTATAATGTTGCCAAATCTGGATTATGATCAGAAATGCCATAGGAGGTAGGTAAACATGCAGATACCCGGGCCCCTACCAAGAACTTATAAACATGTAATTTCCAGGGATGGGACTTGGGCATATACATTAGAACAAGTTTGTCATGATTTTGATGTTTCATCGGGTTTGGAAATCACTGGTCTAGTATTTATAGGAAAAGCACTGGTTGGCAGGTGTGGAGGGGGGCAGTGGAATAATTGCTGACCATTGGGCACCTTTTCAGGGATGGAAGAATTATACCTGTAAAAATAATTGAAAATTTCACCTGGATAGAATATAAAAACATTGAGAAACCACGAGTAATTTCTTTGGGAAGAGGTTGGAGGAGAGAGTCACCAAAGATTGCACAAAATAATAATTTATGATCAAACACAACGTTAGGTAACGCCATCCCTCCTTCAAACATTTTTGGCTATTAAATGTAATCTGACAGTGGAATGGTCTATACAAATATCCTATATATGTTGAAACATTTATGAAGGGCCAGGTTATTATATTAGGACTGCCTTTCATTAATATTCAGTCAAATGAACTTTTTATAGTCTTAGCTTATCAAAAGGTTTTAAACATATTAATAAGCTGCAAGAGTAATCAAATATATGGCTTCCACTTTCACAGGTTTAAACAATTTTATTTTATTTGGCATTGCCTGCTTCTCCATCATGTACATAGAATGGTGAATTCAATCATGTCAGCAGATTGTTAGGGTGTGGTTTAAAGAGAGGTGTGCTACTTTCTTTCAAGTTTTACAAGTATTTGAGGATCTTACTCTCCATTTTAAATGTAATATATGATTTCTATAAAATAATACAAACACTATTTTTCAAATATTTTCCATTTTTTTCCATGCCTAGTGTCAGAAGGACATCTACAGTATACTCCCAAATCTCTCTGGGAAGAGCTGTCCTCACAGCATGAAGGACTAGAAGAATTAATAAATAAGCAAATGCATGCTTTCTCTACGGGAATTTTTATCTTTTCTAGAAGTTGGGCTATGGACCTGGACTTGCCAGAGCATCCAGGAGTTGTCTGTGATGCTCTGCTGATAGCACAGAACAGTTGCCCAATTCTCTACACTATACTTGGGAAGCAGGATGCGTATGGGCAGCTCTGCTGCTACAACACGGCCCTTACTTTAAAGCAGAAGTTGGTGAACCTGGGGGGCTACACTGGGAAGCTCTGTGTCATGACCAAGGTCCTCCACCTGAATTCTGAGAGCAGTGCAGACTCTACGACAAGTTCAAGTGCTTTGATTGATTACCCTGTGTCCTATAAGCTAGCAGACACCCATGAGATGGAAGCCTTACTGCAGTCCCTTGTTATTGTCTTGCTTGGCTTCAGATCTTTCTTGAGTGACCAGCTTGGTTGTGAGATTTTTAATCTGCTCACAGCCCAGCAGTATAAGATCTTCTCAGAAAACCTCCACAAGAACAGAGAATTATTTATCCACGGCTTGCCAGGCTCTGGGAAGACAATCATGGCCATAAAGATCATGGAGAAGATCAGGAGCATATTCCACTGCGAGATAAACAAAATCCTCTACGTCTGTGAGAACCAGCCTCTGAAGAGCTTCATCAGGTAAGTACCTGGATGGTTGTGCTCACCACATGAGATTCAGTCTGAATTTGCTCCGTACTCCTGGGTCACCTTGTTCCTTGAGAATTGCATGGTGAAACGACCTGTGACAACAGTACTCTGCCCGAGGAACGTGCTAGAGTAGTTTTCCTCCTTTATTTATTTGGAGAAAACCTGAGTGTGTCATTTTAATTTTTATAGTAACAGAAATATCTGCCAGGCTGTGACCCGGAAAGCCTTCATGAAAGGTAACTTTGAAGATGCCCAACACATCATTATCGATGAAGCTCAGAATTTCCGCTATGAAGATGGGGACTGGTATGAGAAGGCAAAATCTATCACTCAGAGAGATAAGAATTGCCCAGGATTTTTCTGGATCTTTCTGGACTACTTTCAGACCAGTCACTTGGATTACAGTGGCCTCCCTGATTTCTCAAGTCAGAATTCAAGAGAATTGCTCACTAGAGTGGTCCGCAATGCAGATCCAATAGCCAACTACCTACAAAAAGTAATGCAGAAGGTCAAAGAAAATCCTCCATGTAACATTCCCAGTAGGTCCCTGGAAATGCTCCATAAAGCTGAATGGGCTCAAGGTGTTCAGGGAACCTTCAAATTTGAGAATAATTTGACTAAACAGGAAATAATAACCTATGTGGCAAACACTTGCAGGATGCACTTTGAAAAAGGCTACTCTCCCAAGGACATTGCTGTGCTCGTTAGTACCATGAGTGACATGGATGTTTACAGGTTTGAGCTCCACAGAGCACTGAGGAAGAAAAAGGTAATGCAGCTCACAGATGCAAGTGACATGTCAGGTGACCACATCGTGTTGGATAGCATCCGGCGATTCTCTGGCCTCGAAAGAAGCATCGTGTTTGGGATCAATCCGATGGTAGCTGAGCCCCTTGTTTACTACAGTCTTCTACTCTGTCTGACTTCCAGGGCAAAGAAACACTTGTATATTCTGCAGCTCTCTAACCAACCTAAGAAGATGTGATCAAGATAAAACAATCCCTCTGGGTGCTCCCTAGTGGAGTAGTGGTTGTACCACTGCCTCCATGGGTCACAGTTCACCTACATCCCAAGGACCCAGGTTCGCATCTGGGCTGAGGGGAACAACTAAGATGAACTAAGTGAAATAAATAACGTACTTATTCCTCCTCGCTCTCTTCCTGACTGTCTCTACTTACCTTTATTCCTGCCTGCACTTTTCTCTAAAAAACCACGAAAAAACAAAAAAAATCTCTGTCCCTGTAGTTTCAGGGAAATAAAAAAAAGAGTATAAGTTTTGTTTGATTTTGTTGATTTGTTACTCTCTTCTACCCCATCCTCTCATGCTCTTACCTTCTACCCATGGTATAGATTATGAACTCTCTCTTAATGTTTATTCTATCTGTATTCTATAGTAATAGGCATTTTAGTGAATCACATGAAATAAGAAGAATGTTATTTCCCAGTCTCTGTGGGAACCAATTGTAGTCACAGGATCAAAGTCTGGCCCAAGGTTTGTAAGCACAAGTGATATGTTTAACATTCAGGAGATAACCCTAGATCCTAAGGGTTTTTGGATAGTCTTGTTTTTAGAAAATAATGTGTTTTTCCATCAACTAATTCTATAGAGTGTTGAGAAAATGTCCCCAGAGACTATACTAGGATCCTCACTTTTTTTGATTTACTGTGTACCAGCAAACTAGTTTCCCCTTTGCAGAGTGTTCAGACATTTTCACTGAAATGTCTATGTAATCACTCAGATGACCACAATATATTTCTCATATATATTTGAACTTTGTCAACGGTTGCATTCATAGCTCTCAAAATGCTTGGAATTTCCTGAGCAATGAGAGCAATTTTTATTATAATATTTGGTCTCTTGTTCTCAGATCCTGAAAACGTCAGAGTCACATGTGACAGAGGTGTCTTATTATTCATAATAAACCCTTTTCAACGTCAAGTGAGTTTGTTAATGACGCAACTTTTGGAAATGTCCTAAAGAAGCAGGGTGCTGATTGTCAGGGGAACCAGCTGTGAATACAAGGTTGCAACTTTTCCCTACCACCTTGCTAACTTCTGGGGAGGACAGAGGGTCTGGAAGGTGAATCACCAAAGGCCATTGATTTAATCAGACATGCTTGTGTAAAAACAACCTAAATGCCCATCAACAGATGGCTAAAGAAGTGATAGTCTAGACACTCAGCAGAATTCTACACAGCTTTTAAAAAAGATGAAATCGTGTCTTTTACAACAACCTGGTTAGAATTGGAAGGGATCATGCTAAGTGAAATAAACCAGAAAGAAAAAGAAGCATAGGATACTTTCTCTCATATGTGGAATATAAAGAAAGGAAACTAAGGAACATATAAATTTCAACAACATTCACTGAACACAAGATTGTAGCTACAAGAAGCGTGGGGTGGAGGGGAGGAAGGAGGGAGCAAGGTGGTGGTGAAAAAAACACTAGAAGTCTGAGTGCGCCCTGGTGGAGCAGTGGTGAAGTCAGTCACTTCCAAAGGAGCAAGTTACATACCCCTGAGTTTGAATCCCAGTCCCTGAGTGGGAAGCAACCAGTGTGAACAACTAAATTACTACTCTCCTTCATTCCTGACTGCACCTTTTCCTTTAAAAAAAAAAAAACGAAAAACAAACACTGGAATTCCGGTCATGGGTGTGATGTAAAATACAGACTGAGGTGCATTTCAGTTCCCTAAATTCATATAACAAATAGAAGAAATAGAGCTGTTCTTTAAAAAATCACTCAGTTGTACACTTGGATAAAATGGTAAATTTGTATTATGTGAATTTTATCTCAGTGTGCTGTAATGGGCATCCATTTATAGGTTGAAAAAATAATGCTCCATGAAATCTCCAGAGGATGGGGTTTGGAGAGCTTTGGGGTTGGTAAACCAAAACTCTTCCATTGCCATCATACTAGACAAACTCCATGAGATGGGAAGCCCTTTTGTTTGGAACTTTGCTCTATATATCTCTTCATCTGGCTATTGATTTTCATCCATTAGTATCCTTTGTAATAAACAGGTCATATAGTGAGTAAGCTGATTTCCTGTGTCTTGTGAGCTACCCTAGGAAATTAATCAAACCTAAACAGAGTGTCTGGGAAGACTTTCAATCAGGATGTAAGTAATAACCTGGACACCTGAAGTGGAGGGCGTACTTGTGGAATTAAGCTTTAACCTGTGGAGTCTGATGTACTTCAGTAAGTACTCTCAGGATTGAGTGAAATTGTAGTACATCAATGGTGTCAGAGAATTGCTTGGTGGTGTGGTTTAGCCCCACACTCTTGGAGCTGGGTGTAGAACTTTCAATCAGGATCCACCACCCATCATTTATAGTGACTACCTTTTTTGACTGTTGATTCAGCAACCCCAGGAGCCCCAAAAGGCCAGGAGGTCAACCTTGGCTTTTAATTCAATAACACCATGGTAATTTTTCTTATTAGACCCTCCAAACCTACAGGGTCCAAGGTAACAGTGGTCTGTAGCAAAAATTTCCTAAATGGGCAAAATGTAATCCTAAGAAGTCTTTCTCCCATCTCCTTGGTTCCCAAACTGACATACACTACTTCCTATAGGAGTATACCCCAACCTGGTAAGTAAAATCTCAGCTGGGACTGAAAATAATCCTTCAGCAGGCTCTGGCTTCATGCTGTAAGGCCTGCTGATTCTCAGTGGTGGGCACATGGTAAAAGCAGACTGTTCTCTGGGCATTAGCCCTTTGCTATACCATTGTGGTAGGACGAGATCCTTGGTTGGAGGCAATGTTTTATGACAATAAATAAGGCCTTCTTCAAAAATAGACTTTCATTCTATAGAACCAAATGAATTGCATCAACAAATTAAAGGGGAAAATAATATAATTTTCTTAAAACAGAAAAGGCACTTAATATTATTTGACAAGATAAAAATCCACAGAAAGTTTGAACTGTAGAACTTCCTTTTCCTCATAAAGGGCATATTCAAAAGCTCCCATTACACATTACACTTATTGAAAAATATGTTCAGTGCCTTCCTTTGAAAGTCTGGGATGCTGGATCTCTTCGACGATCAAGAGCTGGGATCTATGAAGAGTTCATTTGAACAAATTCCTCAGTTAGCAGAAATCATTTGAGCATCTTTGATCTTTGTCTAGGTAATTTGAGGGTGCTCTGGCTTTGACTGTGATGAAATGTAGAGAAAAAGCAATGCCTGGGACTTCTTCCTAGGAGGTTGCCTAGGAGGGCACCTTGGAAAGGAGATGGAGCTGGTACTGGGTGGGTACTGGTGCCACTACGCTCTCAGGGTTCTGCCCTGGGTGTCCCCTCAGTAGTTACAATGCACTTTTAAACTCAGCCCAGATCACAAAGTGTCCAACAGGAGTCCCAGTGCTCCCTCAGGTGCATTTACACCCAGTTAAAGTCCAGGCCAAGCACCACTGACAATTCTTAGAGTTTGACTGGCACTAAGTTGGAAACATGAAGGCTTTTACTTTTGTCTCATTCATTGCCATCACTCATGTGGAACTTCCCTGCAGGTGGCTGATACCTGGCTTTAACTCCTGGTTGAGAAAAAGTATAAAATAACCTGAGAAAAACCACACCACCCATCATGTCAGAAAACTTATCAATTTTTAAGAAATCTTTCTTGCTCAGCCATCATAAACACTTCCTTTTTTTTTTTTCAGAGTGTGCTGCCTCTTCAGTTTCACTTCTTAAAAGAACCTCTTCTTGTCCAAGAATGCTCTTCCATCCTGGCCAACACAGCATTCTTCTCATGCACAGTGGGCCCCTTTTGGCAACAGACTGGGCCCGGGCTAACTCAACTTTCCCTTTCGCCCTGCATTAAAGACGGCCCTGGTTTATTTGAAATGGGACAAAACAGACATATTAAAAAGATAGATTGGTCAGGAAATCTGAAAACAAAAAAAAGGCACCATCCCATTTAAAGCAGTACATATGGTCAGGTTTTCACTTCTCATTGAAGAAGTGAGAAGGCATATTTATCACACATGAGAGCCAGTCTGGTAATTAGGTACAGAATTGAATTTTTTTCTTCAGAATTTTAAATATAAGACATAGAGAAAAATATATGACCTTCCTATTGTAAAATGGCATTAACATATCCCAGAATTGACTTAAATCATTACTCTAAAGCTGTACATATTGACCTCTTTAAATAGCAATGTAAAGCTTAGAACTCTAGTAAATACCAGAGTTAACGCAGACCACAAAATGTCCCTCCTTCAATATTTTATAAGATGGACAAAAATGGTAAAGAGACAGTCAAAAATTAGCCACTAATCAGCTTTTAGGGGACAGGGGACTCCAAAATTCCAAGGCTTTCAGATTTTCCATGGTTCTTCTCAAATGGGTAGTTTTGTTGTCAGTCTCAATTTTTTCACTATCTTTACTTCCTAGAGCTAGCAGAGAAAGCCAATTTACGTCACAATCTTTATCATTACTCTAACTGCCATTCCAACTAAATACACAGTCATGTGATCTCCCACTGCCACTTCACCCGCTGCCACTCCTGATGAGAATGATGCCACCAGGTGTGTGGGTACATGTGCCTGCGTAAAGCTAGTACCAGGTTTTCTGAAAGGACGCCCACCAAAGTCATGCTGACTTTTGCTGCTGGGGAGAAGGGAGAGATATTGGATGGGAAAGAGAAGAATTCAAATTTCACTGTGGTATTTTCTTTCTTTTATTTAAAAACTCACTTGAAGCAATATGAAAAAAGTTAACATTTCTAAAGCCTTAATGCAAACATTTATGATATTTTTTTACTCTTTGCATTTTTGAAGTTAACCCCTCCCCACTCCCAATAATCGTTATTTATTATGATCATGAGAATACAGATTGACAGGAAACTAAGAAAGTAATTCATAACCCATTACATCAACAAGTGGATATGGCAGAATCACAGTAAAAAATCAAAATTATTAATTGTACAAAATGTATAAAGTCATAAAAAGCAAAAGTTGACTTTTTCTCCTCTCTCTTCCCCAGATACTCATTTTCCCTTCCCTGGTACCAAACACTGTTACCAGGTTTTAGTGTACTTCCAAAAATAGGTAATGCATTTACCAGCACATAGCTATATCAATTCTACAAGCAAAAGACAAACATTTTCAGCACAGCACTTTGTTCACCATATAATGTACATTAAAGATGGTACCCCATCATTACCCATAGATATCTCTGTTTTCATATGGCTTCACAAATTGCAATGTGCGCTACACCATCGGTTAAGCAATTCATTCCTTCTGGGTGTACATGTGCTATTCGGTGTTCTTTAACTATTAAAAATAAAGTTCCTGTTTTCCACCATGCGAGGTTACAGCAAAAAGGCCACTGTCCATGAAACAGTTATTTTGTTGAAACCTGAACACTTATTTTGCCCTAGACCTTGAATAATAGTTTAACTAGGAAGAGAGGTCTAGATACAAAGTTGCTTTTCCATACATTCCAGTTAGAATGTATGCCCATATTTTTTTCTTGTGTTCAATGTTGCTAATTGAATGGATATTGTCAAATTCATCCTTTTTGTAGGTTATCAACCATTTTTCTTTTTAGGTCTAAAATATCCTTGACTAAATGTGTTGAATGTTTGACATGCACTCTGCTCACTATTCTGGAAATTTTTTGTCTAAGGAGGGATGATGATGGTGATTTTGCCCTCCAGGAGATATCTGAAAAAATCTGTAGACATTCTGGCTTGTCACAACTGGGGAGGGAGGGAGGGATGCATTTACTACTAAATATCCTGCAATACACAGAAAAGTCCCTCACAACAAAGACTTATCCAACCCCAAATGCCAATGACATCAACTCTGAGAAACCCTGACTTATAACCCTTAGGTTCTATTTATATTGCTTCAACCAGTAGTAAAAAGAAAGTCTTAAAAGCAGTCAGAGAAAAATAGCACGTTATGTATGAAAGAACAAAGATAAGGATAGCAGATTTATCATTGGTAGTAATGCAGCTAGAAGACTGAAATGATATCTTTAAATTACTAAAAGAAAAACAATCAATCTAATTCTCCACCCAGCAAAGTGATGTTCCAAACTAGAGGTGAAATACCTTTTCACACCTATAAAATCTGAATGAATTTGTCATCAGCAGACAGATCTACATTACAAAAATATGTTAAATAAATTCCTTTGAGGAGCAGGCAAATAATGCAAGAGGGAAATCTGGATTTACACAAAGGAATAAATGGTACCAGAAATGGTAACTGCACAGGAAAGTATAAAGATTTTTTTCATATTATTTAAATCTATTTAAAAGATTAGTGACTGTTTAAGGCAAAACTATTATCAACATATTATGGGATTTATAACAAATATAGAAGTAAAATGTATCTTAACAGCACCAAGTCTTAGAAAGGAGAAATGGAAATATACTGAAATTTATTTTCTTTCTTTAAAAAAAATCCTTTTACCAGTTATTAAGATGGAGTATCAGCTTTTAAGCTCCTTACATGCTGACCCCAAAACCTGAAAGCCTAAAGTCTCTCTCTGTTTCTCTTCTCCTCCCCCTCCTGCCCCAGGTCTTGAACCTGTATCCTTGGCCTCTACATGGTCTTATCATCTTTACTCACCTGAGTCCCAAGAGTGTACCCCATTTTTTACATAATGCATTAAATGATTTAATATCACTCAAGGAAAAAAAGCAACTGAATGAAAGTAAAAAATAACAATCATTTTTCTTGTAATAAATATTGCTCCAGAGAAATCAGAAACCAGAACAATCATTCACACTGAGAGATCATTGGATTTGTCTGTTTGGATTGTTAAGAATTCTTGGAATCTCAGAATTTATTTTAGAAAAAACTTTCTGATATTCTTAGAATATTTAAGGGTTCATTCATTGAGTTCTCTATTTCACATCCATTCTTAGTGGATAATTGTTCTCTAGATATTATCTTCTCTATAATTATCTTAATGCAGTTCTGATTTTTCTCCCATTATGTGATTATCTCAAGTCTTCCCGTATGCCAGAAATTGGGATTTCAATTTCTGGTTGCATCTAACTTATTTTTCTTCTATAATGTGTCAAAATCTGTTTCCTTAGCAATAGTCATCTCTTTTGACTGCCTTGTCATTTTAACTTTCAACTCTTGTTTATTGGAATTTAAGGACTTCTCAAATTCTTCTAGAACATGAGATACTGTGGGGAGTTTTACTTTTGTTTCTTGAGTTATATTTCCATATAGGATAAGTTCTTTGTCTGGCTTACACTATGCTTCTTTTTTTTACATTTTCCCCTATAATCTTTCTGCCTAGTTATCATGCTACTTAATATTGTTAACTCTTACTAAGAGTGGAATATAGTCTTTTGGTGTATTTTATAATGACATTAAAGGACTTTCCGGAAACTTTCTTATATAAAGGAGAACTTGTTTGTCTTCCTTGCCAATGTATAGGAGACCTGGTTGGTATCTTCCGTCAACTTTTCTGTAGCCTGGTCTGACTGGTGGTAACATGAAGCCATCAAGTCAGCCTGATTTGTGTTCTTGATTAACGCCAATAAGATACCATTAATGCCACTGTACCAGGGGGCTGTATCTTGCTCCTATGTGTTGTACCTCTTTGTATTCACATGAAACCTTAGAAAATACTTCCTATCCCTTGAGTCTCCAGGGACCATCTGGGGCCTCAATGCTGGTGGGTCTCCTGGTATTTCCTCAAGCTGACTATTGAACTCCTCAGCTGCCACTCTTAAATTGGTCCTATCAATGAGAATTCTGGTTTTCTTTTTTTCCCATGTACCTGATTTGCTCAGTACTACTTTGGGTAGGTGAGATAGTAGCTATGCCTTTACACAGCTGCTGGGGTGTTTGTTTGTTTTAATGGCTTTATACATCTGTTGGATGTTGATGGCACAAAGTTTAGCTTCAGTCTTTGCTTTCCTTTTGCTGGTAAACTTTTGGCTACAGTTTTAATAATATTGCTTAGTCTTAAGTATTCGTAAAGGGAGAGTCTACAGACTGAATATATATAGCTCTTTAATGAGTATTGGAAACTTTTATATTAATCACTTTGTGTCTCTATACTGTTCTAGATTAAGTTATTTTCAATATAGTCCAAGTTAACTACAAATAATTTCACAATAGATTACTTTTATGCTTTCCCATGGATGTGTCTTAATTTTTTTAAATTCGGGTTCTTAATATTACAACCAGCTGCCAGAAATAACCAATTCTAGCTTCCAAGCCTTCTTCTTACAATGAGATTGAAATTTCCCTATCACTTGGGAAAGAGTAGAGAGAGTCATTCTGTCTTTAATAGAAAATGAGCTCTTCAAGTTTTTTAGTTTCTGTCTCTAAGAAAAGAGGATTTGTTTGACTTCAAATATTAGGATGGCACACCTTGGTGGAGTAGTGGTGTGGTCAGTTGCCTCCAGCCAGCACAGTCCATGTACATCCCAAGGTCCCAGGTTCACAATCCAGGGCTGGGGTGGGCAACCAGGACGAACAACTAAACAAAACATATAGCGTTTCTTCTTCCTCAGTCTTCCTGCCTGCACCTTTCTCCTAAAACATACCCCACACACACACACACACACACACACACACACACACACACACACACATACATACACACACAAATATTGGGAGAACTTCTGAGAGTTGTGATACACAAAGAATTTACATTTTTGTAGCAATGGCATTTGAGAGACTAGATGAAACCCTGAAGATCTAATAGAGCAAAGATACTCATTTTACTTTATCATTTAATTGGTTATTAAATTAAATTAAAAACAACTGTAAACTTTGAGCCCAATACAGTGATCCTGTTAGGGATCCTTTTGTTTCCGCCTCCCTTAACCCCAGCCCTGGGTCTCAAACCTGGATCCATAGGCTTTACATGGCTGCCACCTGACCACAGGGGTATGCATCATTTTTATATCAGTAAAGAACACATATGTCTCTCTAAGGAACTGAGGCAGCCTTACTTTCCTAGAGTCAACTATAGAGACATACTATCACTATATATAAATATACTTAGGTGCACCCTGGTGGTTAAAGGTATTAGGCTGTAGACAACGTAAAGCCCAGGGAACTGGTTTGCAACTGGGCCAGGGGGACCAACCAAAAGAGAACAAATAAGTGAAGGTCCTTCTTCCTTTTCAGCCTACCTTCCTGACTGCGCGCCTCCTTCCTCTTTGAAAGCAATAATGTAATACTCTTTTTTAAAGGCATACTATTAAAACAGAGCTAAAGAGCACAGAGTTCAAATAAAATCTTTTAAAAGACAGTGATCAAGAATACTGTCTTCACCAAAAAAATGGAAATTACAAAAAAAATTATAATTTGTAGCTTCTGACCTTACTTAAAAAAAAAAAAAAAGGAATGGTGCAGCAGAAATGAAGGTGAGCAGAGACAGACAGGAAGAAAGAAGAGGAAGGAACACCTTATTTATAGTCTTTAGTTGTTCATCTTGGTCTTCACCCTGGCCCCAGGTCTTGAACCCAGGTCTTTGGGATATGCGGCCTGTGCTCTGAGCTGAAGGCAACTGATTAAACCATTACTCCACCAGGATGCATCAATTTTTTTTTTTTTTTGAAGGAAGGAAGCACTTTTATTTATTTGTTGATTTTTTAGGTTGTTTCTCCCTGCTCACGCATCAAGAACCTGGGTCCTTGGGCTTTACAAAGTTCTATGTCCAGCCTGTCTTTCCTTTCTGAAATGTGTTCTTGTATTTGTTTACTTGTCTGTAATTTGCCTCTGCCCCCAAGGAAGAATCTGTCTTGTTTGTTACTCTACCCCTACCCCCAGTTCTTAGAAGAGTATATGCTTATAGGGAGTACTTGCTAAATATTTGCTGATTAAATGTTCATATCAAATAGTTTCACCACTAACTAGAGACGAGAGCTACCTGTTTCTTAGACTGGGATCTTCCTATCAGTTAGAAAACTTCAGAATATACAGCTGTTTCTTCTAGAAGCCAGCAGAGTAGAAGGTCATGGAAAACAGCTGACTCAGCTGCCATTGGATTGACCCCAAACATGGTATTTCTTTTCAGACCTGTCATTGCCCAGGATATATGATGCACCTTAAAATCTGTACCAGTGAATCTGAAACCTCACCGAGCTGAGACATTCTTCTCTTGCTCATTGTTATGAGAAGCTTATCTTTATATTCTCCCTTCTCTGGCTCTGCTGAAGAGCACAGCAGTATCCTTGAAGGAATGATCATTCCTGAAGAGAAAATACCATTTCTCCACTGCCTGGACCACAGCCCCCTCCGGGTTTGAGTACCTTCAGCAACTCACAGTTACCTGGAACACCCTGAGCCTGTTTAGCTTCTTGGAGCACCTCCAGGGAGCCAGGGGGCGAGTTAGGTGAAATATTTTCTCTGATATCCATTACTTCTTGTAGGTAGCTGGCTGTTGGGCCTGCATTGCGGACCATCCTGTGAGCTCTCCTCTTGAGGTCTGGGCTGAGAGAGTAGGGAGGCCACTGCAACTCAAGTGACTGACCTCAAAGGTGTCCACAAGATGCAGGGAATTCCTTAGCAATCAGTTTTTAACTCTGAGTGTTGAATTTTGCCCTCGCATACCAGTCCCCTTCCTCAGTGCAGAGATTCTAAGCTTCATCAGTGACAATATGTTGAATCATTTCAAAATATTTTTTCATGAAGGTTTTCTGGTAGATTTTTTTCTTCCTGAAAATATAAGAAACATAGTCAAGCTTCCCCAATCAAGCAAAGGAAGCTAATCTATTCATCAACTCCTCTAGACATAGCAAACGCAATATGAATCATAGCATGTAGACTGAAAACCATACCAGTCAGTGCACCCTGGTGGACTAGCAAGGCCAACAGACATAGTCCCAAGGACCTGAATTTGAGGCCCAGGGCTGCCATCATGAACAACTAAATAAAATAAATAATAGATGTTTCTTCCTCCTCTTTTTTCATATCTGCCTGCCTCTGCTCACCTTCATTCCTGCCTTTAAAAAAAACCACATCAATAATACCCTATACCACTCAAAATTACTCAAGAAAAAAGAAATGAATATATGAACATATTTGGGCTGCACACCTTACAAACTTCCTCAAAGACTCACTCTCACAGACATAGAGAATGCCATGAGGTTGACAGAGAAACATATTCTTGATCTTCCTCATGGTTCTAAGAGCCAGGGTGATCTTCCCTGATCCAGGTAAGCCATAAACAAAGAGCTCTCTGGTGTTACAAAGATTCTTTGAAAGCAACTCATTTTGCAAAGTTTCCTTGAAAGCAACTCCAACTGCTTATCTATAAGTAGATTTAAATTCTTAGAGTCCAGCTCTCCACTTCAGAATGATCTGAACCCAAGCAAGACTACCACCAGAGACTTTAATAGATCTCAGGGTAAATTTGCAAATCTGAACCATAAAGGGTATTTGCTGTTTTATCAGGATTCAGCAGGAAGACCAAAGGAGTGAGGCACATCTCCCACTGTAGGACTATGTTCACCAACTTCAGCTTTAACGAACAGCGACTCTCATGGACTAGTTCTTCCAGTCTACATCACACTCTCTGAGAAGGGGGTCAAGGAATGGGGTATTGTTCTGGGAAACTAGAAGCACATCACAGATTACTCCCTGCTTCTCTGGCAGACCCACAACCCAGCTTCGAGAAAAAAATCAATATTCTTTGAGAGACAGAATGCATTTCCTTATTTACTATGTCTCTCAGTCCTTTATACTGGGAGATCAGTTGCAAGTAGAGTATTTTTGGAGTACATTCTACTTTGTCTGAGGATACAAGACAGGGAAAGAAATTGGAATAAATTAGAGAATCCCCAGACATGCTAGTAATCATCATTCTATTATGAGATTCGATCACTATGTGGGCCCTATTGCATGTCAGCATTAGTTTATGTATTAAGAGATGAAACAATTCCCAATCCGATGGAATTGATCATTGATTGACCTACCAATAATATTAGGGTACACAGTGGTAAATACTGTGGGAAAGAAGTGCACAATGCATTGTGTGAACACTGAGAAGAGGTAAAGCTTAGGAAAGAAGAAAGCATGAAAGCTTTTATAAAGAAAGAGACACTGGGACTGTTTCTTAAAGGATGGCCACAGGTTAATCAGTTGAGGGTAAGAACAAAAAGAGAAAAGGGGTACATGAGTAAAGCATGAAGACAGGAAACAGCAAACTCCATTCAGGTTAACTCCAAGCATTTTGTGTCATGGACATACACATCTTTCTCTAGACACTAGGGAGAACTGCGAAATGGTAGAGTGTCCAAATGACCAACTATGCAGGGCAATGTCAAATCTGTCTTTCAAAGGGATTAGGTCAACTGAAATTACCAGACATTTTGGTGTCTAGTTCAGGAAATCCTTTCCTACCCCAGTGGCACAAAATTATTTCTACTCCAAGACTGAAAGATTTGTTTCTGACATTTAAGCCCTTAAACCTTCTTGAATTGATTTTCATAGAGCATAAAATAGGAGCCCAGTTTTACCTCTTTTTCCATATGGGTGAACAGCCAACTGTTCCAACACAACTGGAGATAACACATTGTCTGGAAAGTGACATTTTGCTGTTCTTCCAGACCTTCCAAATTCTCTTGCTGCAGGGTGTGGTGGATGACAAACTCAGCACAGCAACTGTCTCAGAAAACCTGGAAGGATCTTAGAAAACAAGAACCAGGGATTCAGGATGCACCAAGGCAGATCCCAACTTAGAGTGAAGTCTTTCACTTGGTACAAGAACTCAAACACTCGGCCTGTAGGTATTTATTCACATGTGCACACAAGCTCGAGAAAGTCTACTGATGTCTTAGGGGTCAAAAAACCTAGTGTGGAGCAATATTTTCTGATTTTATTATTTGAAACTCTATCTTTTTAGAATGCTTATATTTTTTTAAACAAATGATTATAATATGTGAAGATCAATGGATATAGATTTCTGAGCACTTTCAGAAATGGACTTTGCTTTTTGGACTTTAGAAGCTATCATTTCCTTTTGCTTAATTTCATCTTCGACTCTCGTTTTCCAAGGTGGGTATATAGCACGCTTTGATTTATCAGTCATGATTTATATGTTGGCTCTCAAATAGAAGCGTGGAAAAGCACATGGTTCGGTCTTGCTTTCATTGAAAATGGAAAAGGGTCAATGAGAAAGGGAGGATATTTAATCCAGGAAACCATACAAGAATGGAAAGGCAGAGGAAGTGGCAGAAAGTTAAAGGGAAACTATGAACTTTTGAAAAAGAAATTTCCTGAATAATTAAATGTGACTTCATAATCAAAAAGGATACTTGCATGTGAACATAATAAAGAAAGTGAATCTATAAATTATTAGATTGCACCAACCTCTAGTGGATATACTAGCCCAGGTCATCTGTTAGCTAAATGCCAGATATTCAAAATGGGCAGAGGGAAAGAAGACTAGGGATTCACCAACTATAGCTATAGGTATGAGCAAATCAGGCATACACAACTCAGACAGCATCTTTCTTTCCCTACATTCCCTGCATTCCAAATAATACCTCCTTTTCCTTCCCTCCCCGCCACAAACATTATAATCAGTTAATCCTGCTCCCTGACCTGGGTCGGCTCTCATCATCCAAGTTGACCAGTCCTTTGTGGCCAGCGGTCTTACACAGTTATCTTTCACCTGCCAGGAGCTAGGCACTCAGCAAACACTGCACAGCAGAATTGTCTCACCTTGACTGCACAGACCTATCCATGGAGGACTCCCTGATCTCACATTTCAAGGATTTTGATGTCATATTTGGTCTCAGGCCTCTGTGCACATAAACGATGGACTGTTAACTTCCTAATACAGCAATGGAAATGAGCCTTCAAGGTAGTAAGGTCTGTTTTCTCTTTTTCACATCCAATGACTTGAAGGGTATCATCATACACACCAAAAACCACACCCTCCTTCAGTGTTTGCAAAGGCAGAAACACACTTGGGGAGAACCTCCTTAGGCCTTGTGAGACTTCTGTTAAGAACAATTAAAGTTTAACATGCATACACATAGTCAAGTTGAGCTTTTCCAGGTACTGAAGATGAGTTCTACGAAATAAAGCAGCAACCGGGGACTTGATGTTACTTTCATTTTGTACACCAGCCTAAACTCTGGGTGTACTAAATAAATGGGAATCATTAATATTCACCCCAGTCTGAGTCCTCACTTTGAGGAATTCCACTGCTTCCTGAGAATTCATGACATAGTGAATGTCCTACATCTGTAGTACAGAGTGGCGCACAAGGAAGAAAGTCAAACACCAGAGGCCGCTCTATTCCGTGATTTCACAAAAATCAGGACAAAGTCTTCCCTGCTGCAGCTCATCTGAATAGCCATCGAAAATCGAAGGTACTCCTACTCCATGATTCTCATGATGATAGTCTTTGTTCTCAGTCTCAACTGTGACGGCTTCACCACCAGAATTCAGGAGAACACCTACTGCTTGCAAGATGGCATCTCTCTGCTTCTTCTGCGGGTGAGGGTCCATTTCACTCCTTTGCTTATTCCCAAGCATGGTTTTTCCTGCCTCTGAAACACACTCAGCAAAGTTTGTTTCCAAATAAATCTTGACACTCATCTTCTCAGCACTGATCCTATTATTGCCCTGAAATGTTCTCCTAAAAAACAGGAAGATAGACTCATTAGAATTGAACAAGAGTAGGTTTGGTGGGAAAGCTGACGAGGCCACCCTTCTGAAATTGGTCACCTCATTTATTCTACAGGACTTGAGGCCAGACTTGTGCATGAGTTATGTGTAGGACAGGTTTTCTGGAAACCCATTGCTACCACGGAAACGATCAAGATCCTATTTTTACTGTGATTTTAGTCAATGAATCTGCCAAGTTCTGCGTGATAAGGTTGCAGGAGAACATTTTGAATTCAACATGGGTGGACTTAATAAACTGACCTTTTCCAGGTACACAAGGTGAGGTTTATCAAAGAGAGTAATCAAGGTTTCCTGGAGAAAACAGATAATTTTTCAGATAGCATGTGAACTGGAGCTAAAATGCAACTGGAAAGTTTTGTGATCAGAGGTTTCACTGGGGTGTGCTGATGTTTATTGTTTTAATTGGTGATTTGTCTTTCTCTTTTCATTGAAACCTGGACAATTCTCAGGTTACTTTACAACCCAATTTTGGGAAAGAAAAAATCAGCTGAAGTTGGTGATTTGGCATTGTTGCTATGCAACAGCTTCTTTAGCTCCTTTGTTCTAGGCAGTTCCCATTTTGTGGAAGAAATATATACATATATATGTTGGGGGCTGAGAGGAGAGCAAGGATGAATTGACAGCTGGCAGAATATCAAGGACACGAGGCAGACACACACACACACACACATATACATACACACACCTGTAAATATATATATATATATACATATACATATATATAATATTTTGGAACCAACAAAAATTTTGACTATATTTGGAACAGCCAGAGTGGCAGGATGAGGTAGGCGTTCAACATTTCCTAAACCTCATCAGACTAGTAATCTCATTAGAAGAAAGTCAAATGAGAGTGAGTATATACACCTCTTGCTCAAAACCACAGTGAGAGACTGAAGAGCAGGTTTGAGTGGTAATCATCCCTGCAGCTTAATCAATCTTTGCCAAAAGGAATGACTAAACCAACACACACACAATTACAATACCCTCTCGCATGAGATGTGAACAAAAAGATGCCCTGCTATCTGGACAGTGTCCTAGCTCTGCCTCCTTCACGTCCTCCCACAAAATTCTGGATGCAGGAAACAAAAGATGCAATCTAAGAGTGAAGAAAACATAATCCCCTGGAGGCATGTTAGGGGAGACCTCGGAATGACCACTGTGGGCCCGGTCTAAAGGGTCACTGGCCCAAACCAGAGCAAGATGGTCGTCAGCTGCCCTGGGTGGTCCTAGAGACCATATGACTGATGAGATACAGCATAACTTAGCCAGCTGTGAAAATGGAGCATTTGGGGATGAATTAGTCATAGAGACTTAGAAAATATGCAAAGAGCAAACTGAAGACAATAACCCTAAAATTAAAATTTAAAGTAATCTAAGAAATAAAATATGGGCACACCCTGGTGGAGTAGCAGTTAGTGCAGGTCACATACCCTTGAGTCCTGGGTGGCAGGAGGGGGAGAGGACAAAGCAAGGGGCGGAGTTGGGGCGGGGAGAGGGTGGGGAGACAACCAGTATGAGAACAACTAAATTAAAAATAAAATAATGCTTTAAATGCTTCTTCCTCCTCTTTTTTTCTTCCTGTCTGCCTACTCTCCTACATTCCTGCCTGCACCTTTTCTTTAAAAAAAAAAGAAGCGAAGAAATTAAATATGAGCACAACTTGATGGTAGCTTGGTGGTCTAGCGCACACTGGGCACAGTCACATATATTCCAAGGTCCTGGGTTCAAGACCCAGGGTCAGGGGGAACAGCCAAGATGCACAACTAAATAAAATAAAATAAAGTGCTTCTTCCTCTTCTCTCTTCCTGCCTGAATGCCTACGCACCTTCATTCCTGCCTGCACCTTTCCTTGAAAAGAAAGAAAGAAAATATGACCATAAGCCATTATGTGACACAACTGTAAATAAAATTGCAATCATAATAAAATAAACTCTGAAAAGTGTTCTGATCATAAATGAAGATGTGCTTTTACTAACAGGATGTGGGAAGAGAAAGGGTAGGGTAAGACGTGTGAAGGAGTAATAATACCCTTATCTTCCCGAAAGAGAAAATATCTAAAGCTGGTGGAAGAGGGAAAGGCGAGTAAAGAGAGAATAAGCAGTTTGTGTAGAAAATGTATATATGTATGTATATGTGTAATGCCAAAGAAAAGGTCAGTGAGGAAAAAGACTGCCTAGAGAGCAGGAAAGAGGTGAGGATAAAGAGCCACTGATTTTCTTGTGTCTTTACACAGCAATAACTCAAAGCTGCCTACATGATACTTCTGCTTTCAGACAGAGCAGAGCATCAAGATTAGATTACTCACTTGTCTGAAGCAACAATATTTTTGAAGACGCAATTACCAGGCACACCCTGTTGGAGCAGTGGTTAAGTCAAGCACCTCCAGAGGAATGCAAGGCCACATACCCCTGGATTGGAGTCCCAGGTCAAGGAGGAAACAAGCAGTGACAACAACTAAAATGGATATAAAATAAAATGCCTTGTCCTCCTCTTTCTTCTTGCCTGCCTGCACCTTTCCTTTAAAAAGAAAAAAGAAAAAAAAGATATCCAGAAAATTTCCAAATTTGATGAAACTTAAACAAAATATCAAGATTGAGATCCAAGATATTCAACAAGCTCTTAGTACCAGAAACATGAATAACGCCACGCTAAGGCATATCATAACTAAATTTCTTAAAGCCAGTGGTAAACAGAAATATAAAATTGAGAAGCTCACAGTAGATTTTTGGTAAGAAAAGCCTTCATCTTGAAAATAGATACACAATAATTAAAACATATTCAAATCTCATGGAGGTGGATGCTGGAGGTCACTGACCATTTCCCTGCATTATAGTTTTTCCAGGAGTCTGTTGTCGACATCCACTATGTGACCTGAAAAGAGCCTCAGCTGCTTTTTAATGCTTCCCCATCTTACTGGTTTAAGATAGTAAGCAACGTGTCTATGCCGTACTGAGGGTTTCATGGGAAAATTCAGCTTTATACATTTGAAAATACTCTGGTGCCAACTCCAGACATTTTTCTGAGGGTTCCAGAGATTATCTGAGTAAAGCATACAACCAGATTTTTTTACCCAGTCTTCCTTTTCAAAATAAGGAGCTAAATATTGTTGTTTGGTAAGTTTCTTCGCATCCCTCAAGATTTATCCTTGAGAGTTTAGATAGGCTTGATAAGTCCATGGACTTAACACCTGAGATACCAGGGTGCACCAGAGAAACCCTCTTTGTTTTGAAATAATTCTGAAGTCATGCACTACTCCCAAAGCAATTATCTCTCTAGATGTTTACTCTCTCATCTTTGTATGGCTGACAAGCTCCATTATGTGCAATTCTGCCACCCTGGCTGATTTATCTCACAAAGAGGACTGTATTCTAAACAAGAGCCTCAATTAAAGACAGTGCTTTTTTTTTTTTTTTTTTACTGGTATACTGTTTTATTGTAATTAATTGGTCTACACATTAAAATAATTTCCTATGTATAGGTGCCCCATCTTAGATATATGTCAACACACCATGCCCTCCACCAAATCATCAAGTGTTCTTCCCCACTGTCCAGTGGGCTCCGCCACCATTGGTCCCCACCTGCCCCCTTCTCTTTTGATAACTTCAGTTCTGTCGCAAGTGCCCAAGGGTTGGTTTTGTTTCATTTGTTCCTTTGTTTTTTCTATTCACATTCCACCTGTGAGTGAGGTCATCTGGTCTTTATCTTTCTTCTTTTGACTTATTTCACTCAGTATCATCCCTTCTCCATGTTGATTCAAATGAGAGGGTTTCAGAATCTCTTCTAAGGGCTGTGTAGTATTCCATTGTATATATACCACATCTTCTTGATCCATTCATCTGACGTTGGGCACTTAGGTAATTTCCAGCTCTTAGCTATTGTGAATAGGGCTGCAATAAACATGGGGATGCAAACATCTCTGCAGATGGTGCTTTTGTATCTTCTGAGTAGATGCCCAGAAGTGGAATGACAGCATCATATGGGATTTTCAGCTTCAGTTTTTTGAGGAATCTCCAAACTGTTCTCCATAGGGGTTGCACCAATTTGCACTCCCACCAACAGTGCAAAAATGTTTCCTTTTCTCCACATCCTCGCCAGCATTTGTTGTTTCCAGACTTTTGGATAATGGCCAGTCTTTCAGGTGTAAGGTCATTGTTGTTTTAATTTTCATTTCCCTGATAGCCAGCAAGTAGGAACATAATTTCATGTGTCTGTTGGCCATCTGTGTATCCTTTTCAGAAAAGTAGGGAGAGTGTATCTTGTTGACAATCTCCAGTTCAATTTTGATGTATGATCCGTTAGCAAATACTATTATGTCAGGGTCTTCAGTGGGACTTGATAAATCTAAGCCAGGTATAGAAATTTCCCTAGTCAGGGTAAGACTGTTTTGAGGCTCCCCTTCTTCTGGTGGGCATAAAAGAGTTGCAGAGTAAAGAGTGTTTCAATAGTGGATATAATGTGAAAAGGAGAGCATAACAGCATCTCTTAAGAGCGTCACTGACTGGCTGAAATGTGTTGCGTATTTTCAATCAGTAGTAATGTCTGTGCTGCATGAACAGCCAGGGGAGTAAGTGGGGAGGTTACTCGTGGAAGCACCAGTAAGTTTTACAGTGACTGGGGCTGCCCTAAGTCAAGAGAGATGCGCCTTTGCAGCCAGGTCAAGGGAGAGGTCGCAGTAAGTGATGGGGTTTCATGATCCCCGTGAACCCGAGGTAAAGCCCACAGGCTTGTGTAGATCACTCTTGTACAAACAGACGAAACGGCTTTTTTTAAATGGATTATATTGAAGGAATATTGCATTGTAGCAGATAGGTTTAGGTACATGTCATAGTAATCTACATCTGTGTATGATATAGTAAATTCACCACTATTTCTTTTTCTTTTTTTTAAGGAATGATACAGGCAATAATGAACGTGAGCAGAGGCAGGCAGGCAGGGAGAGAAAGAGGAGCATTTTACATATTTTATCTCGTTGTTCCTGCTGGTCCCAGGGCATGAACCCAGGACCTTGGGATGTATGTGGACTGTGTCCAACCCCAACTCCACAAGAGCATACACACTATTTCACTTTTTCCTTCACTATACAATTACTCCCCTTTACTGAGTTTCCTTCCTTCCCCATCTCTTCCTGCATCAACATATTTGCTTTTTTTTCACTAAGTTTATTGTTGTTTGATTTAGTTTTTTTTTAAATCTATTTTTGTTTAATTTCGTTCCTTTGTTTGATGTCTCTATACACTATATACAAGCAATATCATACAATGAAATGGCTTTTTATAGTTAGGGATACCTCTGGAATGAAGCTATTGATAAACCTTCAGGCTACAGAGGCCTGCTCATGGGCTATCATAGAGGAGGGCCTCTTAGTGAGGATTTCATTCATTCGTAAAGAAAATCCCAGAAAAACTTGGCCCCCATTATCTGCAATATTCATTTAAACCCAGAAATCATCTCAGTTGTGTTTTGTGAAGTGTGTAGTATAATTTGGAATAATCTTTCATCTCTCAGGAGAGAGTACTTTTGCATCCTTAGATAGGTCATACCCCGAACAATGGACTATGTTTAGCAAAATTACAATTTATCTTTTGAAACTTTGTGTCTCTTTTCTGCTAAGGGTAAGAACCAGTAAATGGAATCCTTTTTAATGACTTTCTTCTTCTTTGAACAAAGTAGGATTTCCTATCAGAACTGAATCATAAGAGGACTTCAGATCTTTTCAGCCTTGTCAGAGGACTTGGAAAAAGTAGGGACGTGACTGTCCAGTCATGTGGTTGTCTTCCCGGGATAACAGTAAAAAAGACAGTGACTGTCTGCTGGGATCAATAAAGAGGAAACTTAGTTTAGATATGTGAAGCCAAAGCAGAGTAAAAAACAAACACCCAGGCAACCGGAAAACCAGAGGCCCGCCTGTTGAGGAAAATCTTGGCAGGGAGGTTTTTGTTCCCTGCAGAGGCTCAGGAAGAAGCCTAGAAGCTAGATAGTTATCTTAAACCTTTTAAATGTAAAATCACTCTGTAAACATTGTTTGTTAGAACGGCTGATTTACTTCTTGCATTTTTTCTGTAAATGACTGCCTCGTGTAAAGACAGTAAATACAGGAGGAGTCAGTGACTCTCGTGGTAGCTATTTGAGGCAGTTAGAGTTCCCCCAATAGTTTTACCCCCTGACCCCGCTTTCTTCCATTTTGCTCTGTTTCGGTCTTTTCTTCTTTATCTCAATCCTTTGTAGTCCCTTCGTCCAGCCCTGACCTTAGGAGTTGAGCCCAACAACTGTCCTAGTCCAAAGGCACCTAAAGAAAGGCAGAACATATTTCCACTATAGCAAATAGCATGGCTTCAGGCAGAATTGATGACAGGATGGTATTTGGGGTAGGGATGACCAGGAAGGAAGGGATAGCAATTTTGTTTGTTGTCCTGTGGTTTTGAACAAATCAATATCCTTGTTCATGTGGTTTCTTTACTGGTAGGACAAGAATGATAGTATGGGCTGGTGTGGGATATAAAGATATGAGGACACCTTTGGATCTAAGACCTCCAGCTACAGACTTGAATCTCATTCCTTTAGGGATATTGGAGATGTCTGAGCAACAACTTGAAAGGATCTGTCTGAGACTAATAGTGGAATTTTTAACTGCAGAGTGTCAGATTTGGTATTCAGTGGTTTATTTGGGAGCATTCATCAAATGTAATTGGGAAAACTAAAGTATACATAGAGCTGATGCAACTTGATTATTAATAGAAGGGTCCTCTGGAAACTCACAAAATAATTGCAATGTCATTTGCAAAGCCAGTCTCAATTCAATTTGCAGGGATAGTATCACAAAACAGAAAGGGGTGTTTTTCAGTGAGGGCCAAAAGGTTATGGTTGAGGGCTTAGAGATAGAATAAATCTATGGGTAAGAAATACCTACTACCTGTGATATATTTACTCAGAGGAAAATACTGAGCAAAGGTAACAGGGTTTTTAAAATACGAAGAGTAGTACTTATATTGTTAGGGTCAGTGTTAGTTCTCCCAGAAACGCACACGCACACCAGTCAACAATGTAAAAGCATAAGGGACTTAATTTCCAGTGTGCTGGGGTCTGAGCCTCATCCAACACAGTGGATTTGGTCAAGGACCCCGGGTTTATTTTTTAACAGGCTTTTATAGGGTTTCATTACATAGGCTCGCCGAGCGTTCGGTTAGGGTCAGCGTGTCACATTCCAGCATTACCGAGCGGTTGGCTCGGCGGGCGTGTCACATCCTCCCCTTGTCTTTAATCTTACATTGTGGATTCTGCGCCTGGAGCCTGTCACAGCTTGGTTCGGCTCTCACAGACCTCCTTGTCTTTGATCTTATATTGTGGATTCTGCATCTGGAGCCTGTCACGGCTTGGTTCGGCTCTCACAATATCTACCAGGAATTGATGCGGATAGTTATCTATATATAGGGATATCACTTATGCTTGAGAGGTGATAATATGAAAATATACAACCCAATTTTTTAAATTAATGAAATATTTGAACAGATACCTCGCCAAAGAAGGTATATGGATAGCAAATAAGTACATGAAGAGGTATTCAACATCATTAGTCATTAAGGAAATACCAGTGAAAGCAACAACGAGCTGCACACCTGCTAGAATGGCTAACTAAAATGATGACTCGTACCAGGTGTCAGCGAAGGTGCAGAGGAAAGGGGCCTCCCATTCACTCCTGATAGGAGCATAAGGTACAAACATTTTAGAAAGGAGTTTGGTAATTTCATATGTTTACCATATGACCCAGCCATTCCATTCCCAGCTATTTTTTCACTCAAGAGAAATAAAAACATACATCCATTCAAATACTTGAACATGAATGTGCATGACACTTTCATCTGTAAAAAACATAAACTGGAAACAAATCACATATCCATCAACACGATGGAAGACAACAGCAGCAGTACAAAGCAAAGACGTATTGGTAGCCCCACTATGAGTAGAGATTCTCCAAATAATTATTCTGAGTGAAAGAAAGCAGACTAAAAAGAGCACATGTCATGTTAGTCCACTTGTATGAATGACAGAAAATGCAAACTGTCCTGTAGAAAAAGCCAAACCGTGGAGAAGTGAGACACAGGGATCACGAAAGGCCACTCTGGGGAGAGACATAGATGTTCACCGTCTGGGTTGCGGTGATGGCTTCACGTGTTAAAATCCATTCATTCGTGGACTTTAAATATGTGTTGTTTATGAGCTTCAGTAATACACCCAATAAAATTATGTAAAACTATCTACATGAGTTGTTATGAAAAAATAAGTGAAAAGTATTTTATCATTAGCTCAAAAACCAGCAGGAGGTTTATATGCCTGCTATTCCTGAGTTTTTTCCATAGAAACTAAAGCTATGATAGAATTAAAGTGTCCCAAATTCTGCAGACTTTGGATAAAAATCTTTCTATGCTCTATATTCATGTGGCAATAACCATTACCTCAACCCGCTCTTTTTTTTGCTTATTATAAATTTACACTTTTCAGGTTTGCAAAGTCCTCTCTTGGCGGAAATCTGGTGATCCGTGGAGAAAATAAGTGGCCCTCCTAACTGCCAGTGAAAATAACCTCAGCAAAATAATAGAAAATGCTCTCTCTTCCCTGAGAGGTCCATAAAAGCAGGGAGTGTTGTGTTTCATTACATTGCCCCTATAGATTTTCTTTTTTTGCAAAGGAGTCCTGTCTACTATCTTCTGATCTACCCTGGCCTATGAATGTGCCCATTAGCCTCAAGAGGTACAGTGGCTGGGAATGGTTGTTTACTTAATGTCCTGTTGCCATGACAATAATACTGAAATTATTTCTGTTTTTAATAGGCATAAATACTTATGAATTTTTATAATCAGACCAAGAGTAGATCATCACATTTCACTCTTCTTCCACTTACAAGATAAGACTAAAACTTAGGATGGTATGTTTTCTTATTCAGACAAAATAGTTGAAGTCTTGTGACATTTAATGACACAGGATACGGTCATTCATGAGTGTTCAGCTTTCCTGTTCATCTCACCTTTGCACCTGACAGACTGAAGAGGCATACATTTCTCTTTCCCCACCAAGGCAGGCACAGCCTGATTGATACCATGGGACATGTGCATCAGTTGTCTGGACTCGTGTCCTGAGGAGATTTGCCTTAAATCACAAATGACACATTATAAGAAAAGAGAGTTGGAGTGTGAGTGTATATTAAAAGATGTTTATTTAGAAAGGAAAAATGAAAAGAACAGTGTGCCCTCAGATAGGTGGGAGGGTGGGCTATCCCAAAAGGAAGTGATCCTAGGAGTTAAGGGTTTGAGTTTTTAAAGAATCTGACAGCTTGCCTACCACCCTTGTCTCTGTCCCTCAGCATTTTGAGATGCGACAAAGATTTTGATAGGTCCGTTAGTAGTTTCTTTTAAACTGGAGGGTTTCAGAATGATGCCTTTTTATGATTTATTGCTTTTGTTCTTTCTAATAGTCCGTCACTTTGAGCATCAGCACTCTGCCCTGAGCCCGCTGGTTGATGGTTAGCTGCCCTTTAAACCGAATGCTCTGAATTATTGTTTCCTGGCTTTGTTCCTCCTGTCCACCGGCTCCTTCCCTGCTCTCTGCCCACAGCTGACTTGGTTACCTAACATGGCCACCCCGGGTAGGGCAAGGCATAGGAGACAGGGAGACAGTGCAGGAGCATGGTTTCCTTAGGCTGGAAACATTGTTCAAGAAGGCCATGGGTACCTCTGGCCAATATAGGTATACATACAGGTATAGACATAGGTATAGTCCAGGTTGGTTCTGACTCCTTCCCACCCATCCCCATGGGTGTTTGTTTGCCCGTTTGTTCCAAAGGAAAGGTACAGGCAGGCATGAAGGCAAGTAGGCAGGCAGGCGGAGAGGGGAGGAAGAAACACTTTATTCAGTTGTTCATTGTTGGTTGAACCTTGGACCCGGGTGCCTGTGGACCACGCCCGGTTTCACCCGCTGGGCCCCCAGGGGGAGGCACGCTTTAGTCTGTAAAGGACGATGATTGTTGCTAAGGGTTCCAGGTGAGACCCTCAGCGGAGGAGCCGCTTGGGAGAAGCCGACAAGCTCTGGCGCGTTTGGGTGAAAGGAAAATTAATGTTCTTTTGACCCTCTGCCCACTGCAGGCCTCATCACACCCAGGCAGGCCTTGTGCAGGGCCGTCTGTTTTCAGGTTGTCCCAATTTTATTCCGAACATGTGCTGGGCTCTCCGCACCTGCCCCACAGAGGCCTTGCGGGCAACCCAAGTGACAGGCGCCCCTGGGGCTTAGGCAGCACTTGCGGACCCCCGAGAGTGTTCAGCACAGCTGCCAGACAGCTGTGTGTCTACCGCAGTGCTCCACGCGGACTTCCTCCGCGTTTCTCCATCTCATCTCTTCCAACCCCCGTGCCCCGCGCCCGAGGACCTCTGGAATCCTCCCTGCAAACTCTCCCCCTTCTCCCCGCAACTTTTCCAAGTCTCCACGGACTGGACTGAGGCCGCCTCTGGAACCTGGGCTCGAGGAGGCTGAGCCACCGCACTCTGGTGGCTGGGATCCAAGCCTAGCTCACTCCTCCAGACCTGTCAGGGATTAGGCCCAACCTCCCCTTACAGCACAGGCGAATCAGAAGCTTTGAGTTAACAGGAAAAGCCTGTGTAGGATTTCACAGGTGTCACTGCCCAAGCACATTCAAATCCAGAAAGAGGGAGGTCATCCTGACCAAGTGGTGGCCCAGGAGACAAGTGGACCAGCTACCGAAAAACCAAAGCAGAGAGACCCATCTAGATGACACCAATCGTGATCATCTCTGGGTGATGGGGTTAGGGGACAGCCCTTTTAATTCTTTAATGAGTTGTCAAATAGATAAGGTGTATGAAAAGCACAAAAATAAATAGAGTACCTGTGCATTTACCACCAGCGTAAATTATGAACCAGCAATACTTTTGTATTGCTTCTGTGTTGTGCTTTGGTGTACCCCTTGGTCTCATTCCTTCAGTCCATTGGTCCTCTACTCACCAGGTAACCAGTATAGTTTCTGAATTTAAAGTTGCTATTCTGGTGCAATTCTTTATGCTCTTATTGCATGTGTATGTTCCTCATTAGTATGTGACTTTGTTTCACACATTTACATCCATTTAAATCATATGTAAATGGTATCATATTTCATGTGTTAGGTTCCCCCAAAGATTTGGAGGATTTGGGGATTTGGTTCAGTAGTGTGGAAGAAAGGAGTGACCCAGAGAAACGTTTCGAGTATCCCAAAGACTATTTTGGAACTTTCAAGCGGGCTGGCTCATAAAGGAGTAAGCCAGCCCCTGGGCAAGGGCTCTCTCCTATTTATAGGGGGTTGGGGTAGTTGAGAGGGGATTCACGGCCTGGCACTGCTGCCATTCACTCAGAGTCCGGAGGCAGTCTGTTTAGAAATTCATTAAGATGTTAATACAGACATTAGTCAAAACAATGAGGCCCCTTATCAGAGGAGACTGAGAAAGACTGGCACCCTGAGCAGGAGTAAGTTACAGATTTTATAGGCAGGGGTTTCCCGGGGTAGGCTAGAGTCAGGTGGAGGTGGGTCTCTGGAATTTTTCCATCACTGGTTTCTGTTCAGTATTGTGCAGGACAGGTCTGTCAGTGGTTGCGATAAGCAAAAGTCATCTATGGCTTGGGGACGGCAGGGCTAGTGAGATACTGAGTTCTGTGGAGGTTTATTTCCTCCTCATTGTTCAGCAGAAGCTTATTTCCTCCAATAAGCAGAAGTTATTTGGAGCTCGGCTGGGCTAGTGAGATATTTCAGTGGAAGCTTATTTCCTCCTCATTGTTCAACAGAGGCTTATTTCCTCCTCAAATGGAGATTCCACTCAAATTCTCACACACAAAATGGCATCAGCCATGCCTTTCTGGGGGCCTTATCCTATGAGTATGTACTCCGCAGAACCCGCTCTGATTCCTTAACATTTTGTTTTAAAGATTTATCC
Source organism: Solenodon paradoxus (assembly GCA_004363575.1). NCBI lineage: Eukaryota > Metazoa > Chordata > Mammalia > Eulipotyphla > Solenodontidae > Solenodon > Solenodon paradoxus. Next base: position 425,066 of record RJWH01000831.1, read on the forward strand.
ATGTATCTAGATGACTGGTTTTCACTCTTGAGTGGCCTGGGTCCTTCCTGCTTACATTTCCATTTTTCCCCCTTGGGCTCCAAATTATCTAAGACTATTCAACATTCCCTGCCAAAGATCTCAGGTCCCACTGGCTTTGGGGTAACGATTGCCAGATTGCCAGCTCTGTATTTTCGTTTCTGACCTCACCCTTAATCCCACATGCCCTTCCTGGTTTCAAGCTTCCAGAGGGCGAGGAGGAAGCGAGGAAGAAGCGAGGAGGAAGTGACTGCTGTGGTGAAATGTTACCCTCCAGGCACCCGCATCTTTGTTGGAAAAACCAGACCAAAGCGGAGGTAGGCCTTGGGAGTTTCTTATCCTGGATTGGCAGGAAGGACTGACAAAGACACAGCATCCTTGTCATCACCCTCCCGGACTGAAAACACCTATAAGTGATAACCATCCAATATTTCACCTCTGAAGAGGAAAGCAATTTAAAAACTCTACGCAACTTGACTGTGGATCCTAGAAACGCTGGCATTCCAAGCATTGCCCTGGGCCTGTTTCTACACAGCACACCCACAAGCAACTTCATCCACGAAAGAAGGACCTAGTCCTGAGAAAAAGCAAAGAAAACCCTGCATACAAGTGAAGAACGGATATGAAGCAGTCTCTGGATATATGCTCAGGATGGCAGTGAGTAGAGCCAGAGAGTCATCAGGATCCAAGGGCAGAACATGGGATAAAATGAGTATTAGATACAAAGAAGACTAAACAACCCAAACATAGATGATTATAAATCCTTAGCAAAGCAAACCTTTGTAGAGGAAATGAAATGCTCTCTAGCACATCATGTAGCACAGCTGTGAATGGAAAGACTCCTAACCAGGTAAACGCTGAGCTTGTTCTAACCCAAAGTCATGCTAGAGCCCCGCTGGCAGGATGTGGAGCAGGAACGACAGGGAAGCGGCATAATAGAACTAAATATTTCAGTAGTGAAACCAAAAATTATTCAAAACCCAAAACTGAGAGCAGGAAGAGAACAGGAGACTGCAGCTTTTATACTAAGCCTTGTAGAACTACTTGACTTTTAATACTATATGTATATATATATATATATATATATATATATATATACACACACACACACACACACACACACACACAGAGTTGGATCTTTCTAATTTATCAAAATTCTATTATATTTATCTGGAAAGCAGTGGGCAAGGTGCCTGTCTCCCATCATAGAGTGCCCCCGCCCCTCTGCCAGCATCTAAACTGAGTCTCTGATACAATATGTTTTATAGCCCCACATTCTTGGCAAGACCTCTGAATGTGAAATACCATGTGTCTGCAGGCCACATAAAAATAATTCCACATTGACCTTCTCTATGCATGTCCTAAACTTTGAGTTTTGAGACCTTAGCATTTGTTTGAAATAGCTCTGAAATAACTGGTGAAACTACAGGAATTGGGTCTGAAATTACATACCTGGATGGAAAAAAATTCAGTAAGCTAAGTAGGTAATATTCCTTTATGGATGCAGAATAGCACATAGCAGGCAAGTGTAATTCAGGATTGAGGACTGACCCTCTCTACTGCTCTGGAAGCCCTAACTTTCACTCCACCCCCAAGAGACTATGGGACAGCAATTCAGTGTTAACTAGCAGCCAGGAATCCACTAATTGCAGTTATCCATACTGTAGCAGAATCTTACAGGAAAACCTGACAACAGAATTTTGTTGGTGTCAAGTCCTCAAGCCGGGTCAGGGACTTCCAAGAACTAAATGGAGGAAGGCAGGAACTATGCACTCGTAGGGGCCCTGGGAGTGGGGGGGTAGGTGTCCTGGAGTTTGCAGGTTTGCATGACAGGTCCTTCCTCCTATCCCCTCCCTTGCCATCTTCCTCTTCCTCCTCTTCCTCTTCTTCTTCCTCTTTGAAAACAGCTAATTCCATGAGCGGCCCAATCAATTCCATGAGTCCTAGCACCTAAACACTTCACCTTCCCAGACCCTATGGATCATCCTCAGCTCACTTTTCCATACCACCTGCCTCAGATTCCACCCTAGAGGATTTCTTTCTAGATCAACAGAGATGAAAGAGGAGATCTCTTCACTCAGCCTTGGAGACTGGTGTCTCATTGAAGTCTAGCTGTTTCTCTATTTCACCACTGCCAGCTCTACCTCTCCTCCCCAGAACACTTGTTTCCTAAACAGACTGAGGCTGCATGGCTGTCAACCCTTGAGGGAATTTGCAAGCAGAACTGTGCTTCCTCACCAGTCTCCCATCGCCTAAGTGACCTGTTAAAATTCAGGTCCATGAATCCAGGAACTCATCATGGTACTATATTGCAACTCTACCCTAAGAAAAAGGGAATATCAACAGATTAAAGAAAGAGAACTAAATAATGTTGACTGTTCATACACAAAGAACTAGGTACTTTGTATTTATTAATAAATTTATTAATTTATGTAATCCTGATGTACTTTAAAAGAAAGACATTATTCATTCTTTAAGTCTTTAAAGATAAAACAGCATTGGGCTTGCACTTTTGGCTCAAGCAATAGACACAACTGGGATATGGACCATGTAAAGTCCAAGGACCCTGGTCTGTACCCTGTGGAGGAGGAGAAAGGGGGAGACTAAAAACAAACAATTAAATAAAAATGCTTCTTCCTCAGCTTCCTTCCTTTTAGTTCTCCCTTAAAAAAAAAAAAAGCATTTACAGGAAAAAAACACAAGTCACAGGATGAAAGTGAACACACCCAGGCTAGAAGCTCTCTTTTCACCCTTCCCATCACTATCCATTCCAATCTCTTCACGAATTCCACTTTTAATATTATAAGCTAGTAATGCCTGGTTTTAAACCTCTATAAATGGAATCATCCACTATACAATATATTCTATTGGATTCCGCTTCCTTCATTGAATATTTTGTCTGGAAATTACCTCCATAATCTATGTACATAGCAGTAGTTTGTTCACTTACATTACTGGATCATTTCCTGCTGCATGAATATGGAACCGTTTATCCATGTTTTATGGCCAGCAGGATCATTTCTGCTTGGGGGCTATGACAAGAACATATTCTCGCGGCTATCCATCTTTTTTGGTGCTCACAAGTACATATGTCTGTTGGCTGTATACCTAGGGGTCGCTGGCTATGCATATATTTAATTTTAGTGGATACTGCCAAACACTTTTAGGAAATGCTGTCAAACACATTTTCCCAAGTGGCTGCTGCAATTTGCATTCCCACCTGCAATGCAGAGTTCCAGTTACTCCACACTGTCACCTACATTTGGTTTTGTCAAAGTTTTTAATCTTAGCCATTTAGATAGATCAATAGTAGTATATCATAACAATGTTTTTTAAATTTTCTTGATGACTAGCAAGGGTGAGCTTTTTTTCATATATTTATTGGACTTTTTTATGAAGTGTCTGCCTAGGTAGTTTGTGCCAACTTTATTCTTCTTCAAGAGTCATTACTATTCTTGACTTTATTTTTGTGTGCATTTTAAAATCAGTCTCTGTCCCCAAGAGGCTCAAATACCTTGACTGTATTTCATGGAATGTATACGTCAATTTAGACAGAATTTACATTGCTAGAATGCTGAATTGTCCAATCATGAACCTGGCAACAGCTCTCATTTATGTTGGGTTTCTTTCATTTTTTTCAGTAACATCTTAGACTTTTCTCTGAGGAGTCCTACAAAATAATGCACATATGCAGTGGTAACATCCATCCCTAAGCACTTGATGTGTTCTATGCTATTATAAATGAGATCCTTTTAAAGTTTAATCTCCTAATTATTAGTTGCAGTTATACAGGTACACAATTTTCATTAGCTGACCTGGTGTCTAAACTCACTTATTATTTCTAAGAGTTTATCTGTGGATATTTTTCAGATTGTATATGTATAAAACCCTGCTGTGTGAATAGTTGGAAAGTTGTACTTCTTGGTTTTCAATCGTTATGCTTTTTATTTCACTTCTTGTTTTATTGCGCTAGTTAGAACAGCCAGTAAAAAGTAAAAAAGAATTGATAATAGCAAGTATTATTATCTCATTCTAAACTCAGAGACAGCATTAAATATGATGCTGGCTATAGACTTTATGTAGACTAAGGAAGCCGCCTATTTTAATTATCTGAAAAGTTTTATCATGAATTTTTGAATGTTATTAAATGTGTTCCTGTATATTGAAATAATTATATTCTTTTCTTTCTAGATACAAATGCAAAATGAAAATCCGATTCTTTAATCTGAAATAAAACGTGATACAAGCTAAACATATCAGAATTATCCCTGGGAATTTTACTGGGTTATTGAGAACGGTCCTCTTTCATCTCTTCCATAATTATGAACTATAATAACTATGTAACTTTGGAGCTTCTTGTGACTACATTTCTTACCGTATAATGAGAGCCTGCCAGAAAATATGGTCAACCCAGAGGAAGTAAGAACCAAGATATGGAGTAGGGGGATGAGAGAGAGATAAAGACACCCACAGGAAAATAATACTGGTGACTACACCTGAACCCTGGGTCTAAAATATCAGATAACCAAGGATATATAACCAGGATAACAAATGATAACCAAGATATATGAACCAATGAAGGTTTTTTTGGCCTAAGCTACTTTAAATTGATCTTTTTTATATTCATTATGTCCAACTTGCTTGGAAAACTTGCCTGTGTAAATTGCAAAAATTGTGTCACACATGTTGACATAAACCACATCGCCATTGAAGTTGAATGATGGCAATCGGCACAGAGCTAGGACAGGACACCATAGCTGAGACATGTGGCTCCAGGAAGCCTTATTCATCAGCATGGGAAAGAGGGTGTAAAAGCCAGCACAGGAGCATGCTGGTGGTTCAGGTGTGAAGCCCATGCCTGGGGCACAGGTCCAAGGACCTGGGTCTGTGATGGAAGTGGAGGGTGGAGGGGACAGTACATAAATGAAATGTTTCCTCCTCCTCTTTCTGTCTTCCTGCCTACTGCCTACCTGTCTTCAGACCTGTGTGTCTTCTTCCCTCTTTCAAAACAAAAAAGAAAAGAAAACCAGCGCAGATCAGCATCCAGATGCAATAACACTAATCTTTATATTCTCATATTTGTTAGGTCCTACCTTATGACACAATCCATTTTTCGAAATATAAAGAACTTTTCAAAATATGAAGCCCATGATCCTAGCTTTGGAATGGGTACAGAAAGTACTATCCAACCTGCTTTCCAAATGATGAAAATTATTCCAGGAATTTCTGGAGCACAGCAGACAGACAGGAAACAAGAGAGTCAATGAAATATCTAAATGTCCTACAGAAAAGGGGAAGATTCAAGACTCAAGAACAGTCGAGTTTTCCTTTTACATGGAGGCTTCATTGTCACTGCTATGATCCCTGGCTGAACTGACACCCCAGGGGTTCTCAGCTCAGGACTCTGCACAGTATAGATTCAGCCCCAGCACCGCTGTGGGACCCTAAGACACGGGTTTAATAAAGCCATAATCCATGCACTTGATGAGACATTCCCGAGCTGTCTGAATGACTGTCGCCTTCTTCTCATCTGGCTCCTGTTTCCCTATCACGGTTAGGATCTCCAGGAGCTCACTCTCCACCAACTTCTTGGCCAGCTCCGCATCGGCCGCCAGCAGGTTGTAGGCAATGACCAGGCCCCGGTGTTGGACTGACAGCTGGTCATGCAGGCAAAGCCGTTGTAGTATCTCCAACCACTGAGTTGTCTGGAAGGGAAAGAAGATAAGGAAGGAATGGAAGAATGAGTGGGAGGAGAGAGAGGAGAGATTTTGGACAAACAGAAGGCTGGTGTGCCCTGGTGGAGCAGTGGTTATTTCCACGGCCTCCGGCCAACAGCGCAGGGATCCAGACATCCCAAGGATCCAGATTCCTGTCCTGGGGCCAGTGGAGGGACAACCAAGATGAATGGTGTCAGAACCCCCACAAGAGCAAGTCTTAGACCAGGGATTAAAGTTCAAATATCGGGACAGTGAACCGCCTCTGGTTCCAGCACCCAGCTGTGGATGCATCCGGATCGATAAGGAAAGCTGATGGATGAGTTCGACATGTGAGATGTGTAGTATGTGACCAGGACAGACCCTTCACCAAGAAACAAAGGAATGACACAAGTTGAAGATCATGAATAACTTCAAAGGACAATGTCACCTTGCCCAATCAGGAAGTGAAACCTGGTTTGCAGACTCCTCTCTCCATCCGCCTTCCTCATCATGTGGGATTTTCCCTTAAGAACTCAGGCTACCTGCAAGGCCACTGGAGTCAGCTTCCCTTGGCTGGCTCCATCCTCTCTCTCTGCTCCCCATTAATGGACCCCCAACATGCTTACTTGCTGCGCCTGTCTGATATGTGGAGCGACCCTGAACCCACAGGGTCTGAACCTCCCTTGGTCAGCTCCATCCCTTTACCCTCTAATGAAATCTCTGCTTGCTCACTCGCCTGACTCTGTCATGGATTCTTTGAGCAACCTGAACCCCACAAATGGATGAATGACTAACTGAAAATAAATTTGTCTTGTTTTACTTTGCCTGCACTCTAGTCTGCTCATCTTCATTCCTGCCTGCACCTTTCTTAAAAATAAATAAATAAATAAATAAACAGAAGGCATTGACCAGGCCCTGATTGTGGTCTCTGATCAGGAAGCACATATCTAGTTATCTGTGTACAGGACTCAACAGGTGTCACTTAGGCCCCTTTGGACTAATGAGGTGATCCCTCAGGATGAGGGCAGGAATTGGAGAACTAGAAGGAATTTCAGATAACTCAATCCCTCATTTTACAAGTGGAGGGACTGAGGTCCAGGTTGGGGAAATGGCTTAGGTTTGGCCACACATCATTTACTTTTTACGCATCTTGAGAAGCAAAGGGAGCAGCCCACTAAATTCCTGAATAAAACGGGAATGGAGAGTGTTCACAGAGGATTCTAACTCTGAGCACATGGATAATGATGGCTTCTGCTAACTCAGGTACCCTATGAGACCAAGGTGTGCATTCCACTAGCCCTGACTTTGACTGGAATCAACTCTGGAGCCTGGTATATATCCTGTCCTCCATCCCTCCCCCACTCCTCTTCCATCTCTCCTCCAGTCCTAGGTGTGCAGTCCAACTGCTGTGCACAGGGAGGACAGGACTCTAGGCACCCTGGTCACTCCAGGAGTCAGAGATGGAACTGAGAGTAGAACCAGGAGGCTTGCATCAGTCCATGGACACACATGGGTGCTAGGATCAATAAAGAGGAAGCTTAATTTAGATAATCAATGCCTCAGCAGAAAAAAAAACAAAAAAACAATAACCCAGGTGCCTGGAGCACTAGGTAACCCCCTACCCCCACAAGGAAAACCCTGGCTGGGGGGTGTTTTGTTTCCCACTGAGGCTCAGGAAGATGCCAAGGGCCAGATAGTTAACTAAAACCTTTTAAATGTAAACTCATTTTGTCAACAATGATTGTAAGAATGGCCGATTTGCTTCTTGTATTTTTTCTATGAATGACTTCTTTGTGTAATAACAATAAATACTCAAGGAGTCAGTTGCTCAGTGTGACAGTTTGGGGTGACAGTTCCCCAAAATTCTTCATCCCCAGACCCTTCTTTCTTTCTATTTTGGTCTTTTTCTTTCTCAGTCTTTCGTGGACCCCTTCCTTCTATTCCATTCCCTGGGTTGGAGTCCAACACATGGGCAGTAGAGTAGGATAGTTATCAGGGTTTTGGAGTCAGAGACCAGTTCTCAGGTCTCAACTCAGCTAGTTGTCAGCTGCATGACTTTATCTGAGTCATCTTACCTCCCTAAGCCTCAAAAGCCTCATGCCATCTGCTATGCCTACACCTTCACACTGGAAAGAACTTATTATGGAGACTGGAGCATAGTGAGAGTTCAACAAGTAGTAGACAGGGACAGTGATTTTAGACACTAATCTGAAGCATCCCCTTTGCTTCCTTACCACTTAGCCTCACTCTCCATTTGTTGGCATGAAGAGTTTTTAACAAACACTGCTTTCAGATGGGAAGACAGAAATAGGGGGTGGGGGGTGGAGAATTACTGGCCTCTGCGCTTCCAGGTAGACTTTTGTAAACTCTGCACTGAGTGTTCTTCCACCAGGAAAGGAAAGTTTGGTTCAGCTAATTGTGGAAGGGTTCAGGGGAAGACTTAACACCAAATGGTAACTGGTATTGGTCCATGTCTCATTGCTCTCTGGGATGAGTCACTGGAGACTAAGAGGAGTGGTAATAGGTCCCACTGAGATAATATCCCAAGGCAGGAGAGACTGAAGTCTGGCTTCCCAGAGCATACCCCAGTGCAGATGAGACCGTAGAGATGGCCAGCATTCTACATGGCCCAGATCTGTGTAAAAGATGGCTCTGGGTAGCTTCACTGAGTCTCCAGGATGCCAGGGAGGAGAGAGCAATTCAGCCAAGATTTCTGAGTTCTTCAGGAAGAAGAACGACATTTCCAGAAATAGTCAGGGATTCTAAAGAATTCCAATCCCCTTCCAACTACCTGGCTGCATGGCCTTGGGCTAGTAACTTCTCTGCACTCCGTTTGTTTCCTCCTTTGTAAAACAGGGATGATGATAATACCCACCAGATGGCATTGTTAAGAAAAAGGAATGACATAGGTGTACACACTCAGAACAACACCAGGGACACTGTAAGGACAAGAATCACAGAGCTTCAGAAGCATCCCTCTCCCAATCTACGGAATCAGAAACCTGGGAAAAGGGTTTTAAAAGCCCTCTCGGTGACACCTGAAAATTTTGAGAAGCTTGTGTTAGGGAAAATGTCGAAGTTCAATGATCAAGCAGAGCAACTCACATCCAGTAGAGAAACCCCTCCTTTGCCAGGACAGCATAAGCACCCTGGAACTTAGAGCACATGCCATCTCTCTATGGCACCCAACCACGCCCGTGCTTCTCTGGGGGGAGTTTGAGGGCACCACAGCAGTTGTTATTATTAAGCAATGCATTACGAGCACCACCAAAGGCCAGGACCGAAACGAAGTGCTCCCCGAGGATCACACAGGGCAGAGTGACTTGGAATGGGGAGAGTCCCTTAAGTGCCCCTAGCCACCTCCCACCCCGGGGCCCACTCTCACCACTTGGGTCATCTTGAGGCAGAGTTCCTTATGTGCTGCGGTCAGCATGGCCAGGGCCCCTGCAGCCGCATTCTGCACCTTGTCATCATCCTCCCCGCAGAGCAGCACCACCAGCTTCAGCCGGTCATTCCCATCAGCCAGAAACCTCTCCTGCACCTACGGGAGGCAGGCACCTGGCTCAGAAAAAAATACCCCACCTTCCCATCCCAGAGAAGGAAAGAGGCATTTGAAGCCACCTCTCTGACCTGGCACCCCTCAGCGCTCTCTGTTGGGCAGCTCCCTGGGAAGTCTCCCTGAGTAGCTGGGTGAAGGGGCTACATACTCTCCCAGCTGAAAGGTGAAAGAGAAGAAGAGGCTCCTGTCTCGCAGGCTGTACCACCTGTTCGCCTGCGGCTGTCCGACTGGGCAGAGGCCAGCACAGACTGGCTTTCCTCTGGGGAACTTGGAGTGCTTCTCCCACAATAATGGGACTTCAGGGCCTGTCATAAAATGAGTTCACAGTCCCCACAGGTACTGAGGGGCAGGAGCGGGGGACAATGGGGGCATTTGCCATCTCCACCAGGTGAGGGGGGAAGTTTCGTGAGGATCTGGAGTCAGGAGATGAGGTTTCCCAATCCAGGACCCTGACAGGTCTCACTCAGCAAAGTGACCCCCCACCCTAACCCCGCCCTCTCTATGCTATAGCACTAGCTGGTCGGTTAAGCTGGGGCACGTTGTTGAGTCGTGTGTCCTAAAAGTGAAACTCTGAAGGGGTCAAAGGTCACAGCTGCCCACTTATGACTTGTGATCTGGAGAGCAGTGGTCCTCAGGGTGGTCAGTGCAACCTTCTCGTACAGTGGCTCCCGGGGAGCGGCTGCCCCAGAGAACTTCCTTCCGCCACCTCTCACCTCGATGTCAGCATGAATGAGCTCTCATCCACGGAATGTGAGCAGAAGTGCTATGTGTCACTTCCAGGCTGCCCAGGAGAATATTATGGGTAACTTTTGTGTGGTCTGTCTCCCCATTCAGCATCTGAATGGAGACCACTCCCAGGGCACCAGAGGGGCACACAGTTCCTGATGACCAGCTGAGGACACCTGGATCCCCAAGCCGCTGCTTGGAAATGAAGCATCGGATCCAGCAAGAAGTGCTGTGAGTGAGCACTGAGCGGCTAAACTGCTGGGACCACTGTGTCTGATTCAGTAGTTCCAACAGCTGGTCTCCCGCTGGGAAGGCGGCCTCCCTCCCGCTGCCTTTGTTCTCTGCTCTCTGCTTGCCGGGAACTGTCTCTCCTTCTCCCCATGGCTGCCAGGCCCACAGCCCAGCTTGAGGTCTGCCTCCTCCTGGGCCCTGGTAGCTTTGTTTCTCTTGACTAACAGGCTCTCATCAGTCTGATTTTCCTCCCATAAGCAAACAGTGAGAAACCCAAGACTTGAGGAGAAAAATGGATGCACGATAGTCACTACAGGATGGCAGGAGGGCCGTTTGGCCTGGCCCGCATGCTCCTGAGGGAGCTCAAATTTGAGCCCTGAGGTTCTCTCTGATGAGGGCACGCCTGCAGGCACAGCAGTACTCCCGCAGGGTGGAAAACAGCAGGCATTCAGCATCAGATGTTCATTATTTATCTCATTACTGGACCATGAGGCCACTGATAATATTCTTGACTTCATTATAGCTGTACAAATCCTATAACTATTTGGTGAAGAGCACAGTTCCAGTGCGTTGTGGTTGCTATGGAAACTGTGACAGTTCAGTAAATGCTAACATTTAAATCATTCTCCAAGTGTGACTGTTTTTGCATTTCTTCATTTCTTTATTTATGTGGCACTTCAATTAACGCACAAGTGCTCTGCTAGCCTCTCCTGAAGCCTACGAGGCACTGGCCTCTTCTGCTACACTGTGAGATGATTTGGACCTAAATCACTTAGAGAAATGATACTGTCCACTTCATCCAGCCCAAACTTCGAGGTCAAAATTCAACCAGGGATAGTATCACTTTGTGTATTTTCCTTTGTCTCCTCGGCGCATATAAAGGGAAGGGGGACTGTAATCTAGGAGCTATTTGGTGGATTCCTGGTGTCCTCTGGTAAAATGCTACCTTAATATCAGTGTTAAGAGGCTGCAGTCCCTCGCGGGCCTGCCCTGTGGCCCTGGGTCCCTCACCTCCTTATGCACCACCAGGTTGCACATGCACTCGGTGGCCGCCTGCCGCAGCTGGTCATGACTCTCAAACATGTAATTCTCGATGTCTGGCAAGGCTCTCTCCTTAAATATCTTCTGCCTAACATGGAGGCATGGAAGACAAAAAGCCATTAGACCTATGTCGCGAGCATTTGGGGTTTGGCCCGGGGCCAATCCTCCATCCTGGTGATGTCCCCCCCACATCCCCTGGCAGCATGGACACCTCCAGGAGGGACAACTGTGGCATAAAATAAATGACATACTTCTAGACACTGAGCTCTGCTACAAAGCGATAGTGATCAAAACAGCATGATACTGCAAAAATAACAGAGGCACAGACCAGTGGAATAGAACTGAATCACCAGAAACTGACCCACTCACGTACAGTCAGTTAATCTGCAACAAAGGAGCCATACCTCACATTGGGGAGAGTCCTTTCAATAAATGGTCTTGGGATAACTGGAAAGCCACATGCAAACGAATGAAAGTAGATCACTCTCTAATACCACTCGCAAAAATTAAAAATGGTCTAGAGACTTGGACATAAGACCAGAAACTATAAAATTCTGGGAAGACAACATAGGAAAGAAATTCCATGACATCAGCCTTAGGGAGGCCTTTGAGGACTCAACTCCAGCATCATAGAAGCAAAAATAAAAATAAACAACTGGGACTACATCAAATTATAAAGCTTCTTCACAGCAAAAGAAAACACCACTAAAACCAAAAAGCAACCTACTAACTGGGAGAAGATATTTGCATTTCATATTTCTGACAAAGCTTAATATTTAAAATATAAAAAGAATTCATAAAAAATCAATAACAGAAAAACAGGCAATTCAATCAAAAAATGGGAGGAGGAATTGGAGAGACATTTTTCCAAAGAAGATATACAGATGGCCAACAGGTAATGAAAAGATGTTCCTCTTTCCTGGTTATCAGGGGAATGCAAATCAAAATGACAATGAGATATCACCTTACATCTGAGAGACTGGCTATTATCCAAAAGTCTGGAAATAACAAATGTTGGCGAGTACGTGGAGAAAAGGGAGCACTTTCATGCTGTTGGTGGGAGTGCAAATTGGTGCTGTAAGGGAAAAACCTGCCGGCCACTTCCCAGCAGCCATGAAGGCCACCCGAGCTGGCAGAACCCCCTGGAATATCCCGGGGTCTGAGCTTCTCCAGGAAACAGGGGAATCTGTGCCACAGCTGCAGGTAACCAATAAAGTCACCAATGACAAGAACTTCCCACTTGAAAGTCCCCGCCCAAATTTACACCACACCTAACCTATATAAGTATAACCTAACCTGAAGTCAGGGCCCATACTTTGGAGAATATTCCTCTAGGTCCGCCAGCATAATAAACTTCTAAAGCTTCCAGAGCGCCCCTTGGTTTGTCATAGGAGAGCTGTAACAGTGCAATCCCCATGGAAAACAGTTTGGAGATTCTTCTAAAAGTGGAAGATCAAAATCCCATATGATCTGATCATTCCACCTCTGGGTATTTACCCAAAGGACACAAAAACACTCATTCCCAGAGATGTATGCACCCCCAAGTTTATTGCAGTCCTATTCACAATAACTAACAACTGGAAATTACCTAAGTGCTCAACGTCAAATGAATGGATGAAGATGTGGCACATATATACAATGGAATACTACACAGCCCTCAGAAGAGATGAAATTCTGTGCTTTGAATCAACATGGAGGCATTTAGAGGGGATTATACTAAGTGAGTTAAGTCAAAAGAAGAAAGATAGCTCACCTCGCTCATAGGTGGAATTGAACAGACAAAATAAAGGAACAGATAAACTAAACCAAACCTTGGACACTTGCAACAAAAACGAGGTTACCAATAGGGAATAGAATGGGGGGGAGGGGGGCAGAAATGGTGGTGGAGCCCACTGGACAATGGTGAAGACATAGTGATGCGGTGGAGGGCAGGGTGTGTTGACATATATATGAGGAATGGGGAACCTATACATGTGAGTTTATTTCAATGCGTAAAAATAAAAATAACTAATACAAAATAAAATAAATGACATAACAGAGTTCCCTCACCACAGTGACGGATTCTCGGAGGAACATATCATGCAGCTGGAGTTTCTTATAAATTACTGGGGAAGAGAAATTCTATCTTTCTCTTTCCTGTTGGTTCTGAAGCCAGGAAGAGGTGAGTTTTGAAGCTAAGTTTGGGGCTATAAAAGGAGAGAATCAGGTCCTGAGGCAGCTTTGTAACTTCATCAAGCCACACCTGAACCTGGAAACTCCAGATATTTTATTTACATGAGTTGATACATTTCCTTTATGCTAAACCACTGGAGTAGTGAGGAGAGGGAGGGAACAACTAAAATAAACAACTAAATACAATGAATTAAATAATACTTCCTCCTCTTCTCCTGCCTGCCTCCTCACCTTCATTCCTGCCTGCATCTTTCCTTTTAAAAACAAAACAAAACACTGGGGTGGAGATTTCTGCCACTTGGCGACCAGATGCATCTCAGCCCAATACAGTCCACCATCCTACTTCCAAGACGGAGTGCACTGGCGCCCCCCACCCCCCAACCCCCGGTGGAGTAGGGGTTGGGTGCAGTCTACATATATCACAAGGACCTGGGTTCACCTCCTGGGGCTGATGAGAACAGCCAAGATGAGAGACCAAATAACTAAATAAAAGGAATAAAAATGCTTCTTCAGGCATGCCCTGGTGGAGCAGCAGTTAGATCAATCATCTCTGAAGAGGCCTGGGGGGAAGAGGGCAACCAATGTGAACAACTAAATAAAAATAAATAAAATGCTTCCTCCTCCTCTCTCTTTGTGCCTGCCTGCCTGCTGGCCTTCATTCCTGTCTTCACCTTCCATTAAAGAAATAATAAAGGAGTACACTTACCCAGACCTGTACACCTGGATATCTTTTACGATTTCAGAAAGAAATATCTTGATAGAATGTATATGGTTTCATACATTCACTATGTGGTTTTCCCGAGTGCTAACCCCATCCTCCCCACTGTCATTTCTACCCACTGCCTTTGATCCTATCCTCAGAGGCGAGCAGAGCTCGTCCACCATGGATGTGAAATTTCATCCAAATGCCCTCGCTCCACCCCAGGCCCTCCAGACCCACTCACCGGAGTTTGTCACTTCGCCCAGACAAGTTGGTGAGGCCCAGGAGTGCCTCATAGTTCTGAAGCCCATCCCTCTCTGTGTCCAGGAGGCTCACAAGGGGCCGCACCACCTCATACACCTGTGGGAGAGACCACATCCCCGCCCCCGCCATCCTCCGCATTTACAGGGGCTCAGCTTTAGAATTCCCAAGCACTTGCCCACCCATTTGCTCCCACCTTCACAGTGATCCTGAGAGGTGGGATCGTTCTCTTAGTAAAGGAGACACTGGGCTTCCAAGATGACAGCCCTGTCAGTCAGAGGCAGACCTGGGCCTGGATTCCAGGTGGCCCCAGTTCACTGTCTTTCTGCGACAGACAGCACCATGACCCCTCCTATGGCTGAGGGCAGCGTGGCAGGGGGAAAAGCCCCTAGGATCAGAGGAGATCCCTTCCGTCATGCCATTCCACCCACCCAGACACACACCCGCTCCCCGGGGAAGGCGATGTCGGGATTGGAGACTGCAGCGATCTTCGCGAGGGCATGGGCTGCCTTCACCTTGCCCACGGCTGTGGCCTCCAAAGCCAGGGGAATCAGGGCCTGCAAGAAAGGGTGCAGTCAGCCCTCCGTCACAGACATCCACAGGCAGCGCCTCCCAGCCTCCCTCTCAAGCTTCTGTCTGTCGTCTCATCAGAGGTAATATGCCATCTTATGAGCTTTTGAGCCTCATAAAAAATAAATACTTAGTCATGAATTTACTCCCTCTGATTCCCTGCACATATGGAGGTCTTCACCGCCCCCCACTCCCCCACCCACCATTCATTCAGTTGGCTTCTAGAAAAATAGATCAATGCTTTGATTTTTTTTTACTTTTTCCCTAAATCAGATCTAATCGTAATAACATCACGTATTAAACACCCACTGTAAGAAAATACTTTGTGTATGCTCTAACCCTGGTGGTGTTCTGCAAAGTGAGCTATGAGTCCCGCCTACATTTTACAGACGAGGAAACTATTTCAGGGAGATTAATTTGCCCAGGCTGCATCGCTAAAAAGAGGAAGAGCAAGGGCCTGAGAACAAGGCTTCAACAGCAAAGCCCACGTCTCTGTGTGGTCACACCACGCAGCAGCAAGGAGAATAAACAGGGCTCCACAGCAACACCCCGGCACATCAGAAAACAGGCACAAATCAGTGCACGAGAGCACAGCTACCAAAGGGTCACGGTCCGGGAGTCAGGTTGGGGCAGGGCCATTAAGCCAGCCAGGCAGACAGCACGCAGCATGCACACGCTCACACCACACAGACACACACAAGCGTACCCCTGCCCAGGGGAGGACCTTCCAGGATGGCAAGAACCCAATCCCACGATTACCTTGCCACCACCTTGAGCCACAATGGTACCTCGGTCCTTCGGGTTGTCACACAGCGCCAGGAAAACCCTGCAGGGTGAGGATAAAGGACATTTAATGAGCCAGCACACCTTTTCCAGGCATCAGCAGGCCAGCCAGTCAGACCCAGCGAAACCCTGAAAGTGCTACCCGTGTGTACACCTCCCAGGGTCAGCGCTTTGGGGAGACAGTGCCATGGCCTTAAGGGGCTGGAGAGAAAGTAAGGCCAACTGAGGCTGCCAAGAGCCCCCACTGCCATTTAGTGAGACAGTGATGCCTCCTCAGGCCTTCTACCCAGGAAAAATGTTTCAACCTCCATGGTCTTCCCTGGCCCGGCAGTCGCATCTCACCTGGCACCACTCCATGTCCCTCGGTGTCTCTGCACATGCTATTCCCTCTACCTGGAACCCTGCCCTCCCCTGCATTTGGGTGGCTCATTTTTTTCCTTCAAGGTTCCATTCAGTGGTCACATCCTCCAAGAAGTCTTCCTGGCCACCCAGCCACCACCCGCTACCATCCAGTCTGACTGCTGAGTTGAGTGCCACCACTTGCGTTCCCACCAGCCCTCTGAAGTTCCCCCATCATGGGACCCATTGTGCTGTGCCGTCTGTTCCACTAGGCTGCACAGAACTGTGCCTGTCATCTCTGGACTAGCAGGTCCCACACAGGGCCTGGGAACCAGGGAACCAAAGGGACAGGGATCTCTTTCCTCTCAAACTTCCACTTGGGGTGACCTGCCCCACCTGGGCATTTTTCAATGTCAATCTTCTTAAGCTCATTCCTTCATTTCTTGCACATCATTTCTAACTTCCTGCCAAACTTCCTGATCCACTGCCTCAGACCCCAGTCCCGGCCCGCTGCAGCCGCACCTGGCCAGCAGCTCTTTGGTCTGGTCAGTGAGGATGGCGCTGTCCGCTTTCACCATGCAGGCCAGCGCGGAGATGACGCCCGCCTTCAGGAGCCGCTTCACCCGCATGTCTACAAAGTCCTTCTTGTCCTGGGGAGATGAAAGGTGACAATGCTGCGGGGACCTGGGCACCAGTCTGCATGTGAACTAAAAACAGTGCATGTCTGACTTCTGGTGGCAGGTTGCATGATGGTTTCCCAATATGCCCACATCCTAGACCCTGGAAGCTGCAAACATGTTACCTCACGGGGCAAAAGGGACTTTACTGATATGACAAAGTCAATGATCTTGGATTCTCCAAGCAGTATGCAATATAATATAATCATGGGAAAGAGACATGAGGATCAGACTTAGTAGTAGATGTGACAAGAGAAGTAAAAGACTGGATTGATTCAAGGTCCTAAGCCAAGGAAGGTGGTCTTTAGAGGCTGAAAAATACCATGAAGTATTGTTCTCTCAGAGCCTCCAGAAGGAACCAGCCCTACCAATAACTTGACTTTGGCCCGGAGAGGCTGATTTTAGAGTTTTGAACTCCAGAATTGGAAAGATAATAAATTTGTGTTGTTTTAGGTGGCTGTGCTTGTGATAATTCGCTAGAGAGAGGAAACAATGCAGTCGCCCTCCAGATTCCCCACCCAGGTGGGGGAATGCCACTGTGAACGTCAGACTCTCCGCTCTGTCTTGCCCTCCCCACTCCCAATCAGTCTGAGCAGCTCATATGACAAGAAACACCATCCCAGAGATTCATTCACAGAGAAGTAAAATGACTCATATGTTGCTTTCCTTGCAAAATGTTGATTTTCCATCAGGGTATGTGGGGGGGCAGCGTGGGGGATATGGAAGGCAGGTGGGTTAGAAGGGAGAGAAGGAGCAGATAAAACCAGCACAACAATGGATGGGTTTTGCAGGAAACACAAAGTCAGTCACAGAATTCAATGGTCTCCGCAGATAACCTCAGAGTGGTTGGGAAGAGGCTGGCAGGCAGGTTCAATCTCTTGAAGCCCCATTTTTACTTTAAAACCATTGTACACTCTTGCCTGCATGAAATACTATGTAGCTTCTAAAAATGATTCAGACATGTCTCAAAGCTTCAGTGTGTACACCTAAAAGGAATACGATGTTATTTGTCAATTTATCCAATACTAGAAAAATAAAGATTTAGAGAATGACACAGGGATCTGGAAAACACAGATTTTTTTTCCAAAATTTGTCAGCAAATGATAACGACATTCTGATTATAATTATGAAAAGAAAAATGATGTGGTGGGGGTGGGAGTGGGGCTTCTGCTGTGTAATAGAACCTACCAAAATGCCAAGAGTGGTCTGAGAAGATGATGTAACTGTGGGTATTTTCTGTTCTCTGCTGTCCACTTTTTTTTTTCAATATGTGGTTATGTTATGGCAATCATTTACAAATTCTAAAGGCAGACACACCCTGGTGGAGCAGGGGTTGGGTGCAGTCCCAGGAACCCCCAAGGTCCCAGTTCTGCATCCTGGGGTCAGCAGGAATAACCAAGATAAACAACTAAATATAATACTTCTTCCTCTCTCTTCCTGCCTGCCTGTTTCTGCTCACCTTCATTCCTGCCTGTACCTTTCCCTAAAGAAAGAAAATTCTAAATGCTTTCCTGGCTAGAAACACAATGCCTACATTCATATGAAAATCACATGCAAGGGGAAAGTGGGGGAGGGTCTCAAGAGGATCCGCGACATCTGGAAGATGCAGCCCCTGTCCTCCCTCCATTCAATATTCCTAGTTAGCAGCTATACCCCCAAATCCAGAGATACCAGGAAAAAAAACATTTTTACAAATACTGGAAACATAAAAGATAACTTTTTGGCATCCACGAAATCAACAACATAAAATTTCAAAACATTCACCTTGCTTCCATTTGTTTTCTCAGACTGTACAATGTTGTTTTTCACCCCAACAAAGAAAACTCAAAGTAAGAAACTACATGAGCTCCACCTCATGGGGGAATTTTCCCAAGATCAGCTTGAATTTATCTGTATCATGTCATATTCTAAATGCCCACCCACTGCATCCAGGCACCACTGTCTTTTCGTTCCACCCCTGTGGGGGTCTGGTGGCACAGATCCCCTCTAGGGCCGTCCCTGTCCCCACCTTGGGGTGCTCTTCTGGCACGTGCTGCTTGGAGAACTTGGCCAGCTGCACCAGCTCGGGGATGACCTCCTTGACATCATAGCTGTTGGTGCAGTTCACCAGGGTGGTGGCCACCGAGTACAGGATGGTCTTGTCACTGGTCTAGAGGCAGAGGCAGGGCGAAGACAAGGGAAAAAAGCAGAAAGGAAACTTGAGAACAAATCTCTGCTTCTAGGTCGGCTCCCATGCTTGGCAGGGAAGTTAGCTTGGGAGGAGCGTGACTGCTTCCGTTTGGCTTAGACTGTGGACAAGCAGCACTGAAGGAGAGGACTCGGCTCTGCTGACTCAGGGTAGGCAGAAATTCCTCCTGTACCACAGCTGCCCCTGGGTAGTCCTCTGAGTGTGCCCTTTGCTTTGTGCCTCTTTCAGAAGCCTGGTCCAACCACTTTCCCACCAGGCTTGGGTGGGATGGGGTCGGGGCTGTGCGCCCTGTGGCTGGCCCCTGGTGAAAACAGCCCCAGCATTCTTCCTCCTTCAGTAATGGAAATGAACCAGGGGTTGGCCCAGCAGAGCAGGAGTGTAGGTGAGAGGGGCTGAAAGGAGAGGAGGAGCCAGGACAGGGAGCCACCGCCTCTGGGTCACTCAAGGCCTCACCTCCTGAGGGTCCCAGGAATAAACACCCTGCCTAGAAATCCTGAAGGGCTGTGAATCCATTCAGTCAGGGAAAATGAGGCCCAGAAAGAGGGAAATGACCACTGTGGGGTTTACATGGGAAAAGGAGGACAGAGGTCCATTTTCCCAGGCTCCCTGTTGGGCCAAATCCAGCAGACCATCCCTGAGATCAGAGATAAGGGCCACACTTGCCTTGGCCAGTTCAAACATGGCCTGCAGGGCTGGGATGTCCTGGACAAAGTCATCCTTTACATCAGCATCCAGTGTGAGGTAGGCCAGGCCTTCCACTGCCCATTTCCGGGTCCGGGTGTCAATGGACGCATTGCACAGCCACCTGAAGTGGGCAGGGAGAGGTGCTGGGGACAGTGCCAGGCGCTGGTCATGACAGCAAGGCCATTCCAGGCTAGTGGGCAGTAGCAGATAGGGAGCCTTTCACCATCTGGCAACCAGAGAGCACACCCTGGAAAGGAGGCAGAAGGCCTGGGGAAGCAGGTCCCTCTTACTTGCGACATTGTTTGGCCAGCTTCTCTGTGGACCCTTCAGCAAACTGCCTGAGACCGTAGTCTGTGCCGCCTGCAGAGCCGAGCTTACAGAGGCCCTGTGGAGGAAGGGAGATGGTGGACATTTGGAGGATGAGTGACACCAAGTCTTGGGGTTGAAACCTGACTCAAGCAGGTCCCTGTAGCTGGAACTCTTTGCCCTGTTTCTTTGCCTTGATAGACTTTTGTGCCGACTCCAGAACTCAGCTCAGGATGCCCAAAGTTGGGTTGTGGCACATCCCTTGCCTTTGGGTCCCACAGATATTAGAAGTTGCCATCTTGAAAACTCAGCACCAGACCACACTAACCTGTCTGAAACTGCAATGGAGAACCAGTCACTGAGCAAATGCCAGCAGAGAAATCATAGCCCACGGGTAATCAATTCACACATGTTGAGTTTTACCCAGGACAAACTGAACTACTATTAAGATGAAAAAAAAACCCTGTCTTTCATAAAAGAAAATGCACAATGGCAGGTGTTGAAATTCGTATGTTAAAATTCGGTGTGAACACCACCAACAAAGATCAATGTCTCAAATCCTCGCTGTAACTTCTACAAGGAAAAACAAAATCACTGAAAACCATTTCTGTAACATGAAAATGGAAAAAAGGAAACAGGTTTGATGGTGCCAGGTAGAGGTGAGTATGGAAACGCACTGACTTTTTGGAGTTTGCTCTGAATGACCCGCTGGACAAAATGGCATCAGGGCTAGCACGTCATTCAAAAGTACAAAGGTAAAGGTCATCAGGGCTCAAGGGCAGGGTGGACCACGGTGAATCTGTATCCTCACAGCTGCTGCATATCAGCAGCTCTGCAGGGCCTGTGGCTGGGTCCTAGAGTGTGGCATCCTGGAGGACAGGCGCCAGGCCCCGTTCATCCTGCCCCAGGTGGTTGGCGTGGCACCCGGCACCCAGCCCACTCACCACTAGCGTGCGGATCTTGATCTTCTCGTTTTTGGTGGTCTTGTAGATCTCTTTGAGCAGTGACACGCCGTTGGTGATGATGAAGGTAGCCCGGCTGAGCTTGGTGGAAGCATGGATGAGGGCCTCCACGGCCACCAGCTGGTCCGTCTCGCGCTCAGAGCCACACAGTGCTACCATCATCTCCATCACACCTTTCATCCCCAGCAGCTGATTGCCCAGGTCAAAGGGGCCCTGCAGAATCCCTGACACTGTCTGGATGGCATTTACGTTCTTGTCCAAATCCTGGGGATCGAACTTGCCCCTAAAAGAGAGGACAAATGTGATCAAGAGAACTGGCCCAGGGAAGTGGAAGCAGTGTGAGAGTCGAAGGCAGATAGATTTGGATTTTGTGTCTTGGACCCAGCACTCCTGGGCTTTGTCACCATGGGCAATTCTCTAAGCCTCTCTGAGAACTGATCTGGAAACTGAGCAAAGTAGTACTGCTTCTCAGGTAAGTCAGGAAAATGACTATAACAGATGTACCCGGGCTGTGCTCCCTGAGAACGAGATACTCAGGCAGGAAGTTTATCTGGGAGAACTCTTGGGTTCAACACCTGTTGGAGAAAGGAAGGAAACAATATTGGGCAGGGGGAGGCATTAGAGTCATCGTAAAACTGCAATAGAGTCATCATAAAACCTCAACCTGGTGTGCCCTGGTGACCTAGCGGTTTAGTTCACCAGGTGTAGTCCACATACATCCCAAAATCACCAGTTCAAGACCTGGGGCCAGGGAAACAACCAGGATGAACCACTACATAAAATTAATAAAATAATTTCTTCCTCCTCTCTTCCTGCCTGCCTGCCTACTTACCTTCATTCCTGCCTGCACCTTTTCTTAAAAACAAAGGTCAGTCTGCAAAGAGTTATAGAACTGAGACACCCTTTGAAGTTGTTTCAAGTTGGAGTGAGGAACAAATCATCGGATGCCCTGGGATGGCTGACAAGTAAAAGCTGTTAGCTGACAGGCTTCCTGGCAACTGAGGGAATAAACCCTTCAGTCCTGATGGGATGTTTGAGAGACATGAAAGGGCCTGGCACAGTGCCTGGCACACCACCTCTCTGCAGTGTGCCTGAGTCATGATGTAGCCTGCGCCAGTCCCTCTCCTGTATGGTTCCAGTCCCAGACCTGGTCAAGTTAGGCTGTGCACTAGATGAGCCAGAAGGTTCTGCCTTGCTCTTGGAATCTGTTAGCATTCACTTGAAAAAAAAACTCAATATGGGGACATGAGCAGTGACAAGCTTTCTGATCCTTCTATGACCTGTTCAGGTTGGTTCAATGTGGGGAATCAGGCCAGTAGAAATGCAGGTGTGTATATGTGAAAGAAGACAGCATGGACCAGTCAGGATTAGTCAACTCCACAATGAGTGTCAGACACCTGTTCTCTGGTCCCATATCTGATTTTGGAAGGCTTGTTGACCTGGGCAAGTCCCTATTGGGGAGAGGTATCAGCTTGGAAGCTCTGAGAGCCCTCCTAGTTCTCATATCCCCTTCCCTATTCCTCAAATTCTCTTCACTCAGTCCCCCGGGGACCCAGATCCTGTCAAAAATTAGTTGGTGTCTGTCCTTTAACTTGGTTTCTGATGTCAGCTGACTCCTGAGACTCTCCCCAGCTCCTAGCCCCCACAGGGTGTATCACACATTGGCAGGGTGGCGGCCTCAGGCACATTTGTTAAAGGTGGTGATGCCACTTACTCTGTCCTAGGGACTTGGGTCTAGAGGCAGCACTCACAGGCTGACCAGTGGGGAGTCTTATCAAAACCTCTGCCCAAGCGCACCCTGGTGGCTTAGGCGGTTAAGGTGCAGGCAGCCCAGGGACCAAGCTTGAAACACCGGGCTAGGAAAACCAAACCGAAACAAAATAAAAAACAAGCTTTTCCAAACAAGAACTAGTACCCGCTGAGCTAATTCGGCCATCAAGCATTTTTTTAAATAAATGAATGAGTAAATGAATGAAGTGGCTACCAAATAAAAGGCACAATGGGTGACAGGAACTCAATTTGAGACCTGAGAGATTCAAGAAGTTAGCCTCAAAAATTGGAGCTGAGGCAGAAGACCAGAGAAGCCCAAGGAGCTTTAAGTGAACCAAAGTCAGGGGTCAGTAGAAGCTATGAGATCGGCACACTTTGCTTGGGCCAAATCCACGAAGCTGAGAAGAGGTTTTTGTTTATTTGTTTGTTTGCCCCTGTCCACAGGTCTCAGGCTCTGCAGCTTTCAGAGCCTGTGCTGAAGCCACAGGAGAGGGTTGAAAACAGTTTACATTTCAAGGATATTTTTTAAAAATTGTGACAGAAGCCCACATACTCCACAAAACCTGAAATTTTACTCTCTGGCTCTTTCCCGGAAGTTTGCCAAGTCCTGGAATGGAGAAAGGAAAAGCAGAGCGAAGGCAGTGTCTGTACCTTCCTCAGCCTCATGTATGTTTTTCAAACATATAGCTTCCTGAGCCGCACTCCAGACAGCTGCATCAAGGGGACCAGACATCTGAATCATTTACACAGTTGTGGATCTGTGGGTAAAAGGTTAGACGACCATGCAGCAGCGGGAGGAGGAGGGAGAGGACATGTAAAGAGAAACAAGAGGACAGAGCTCCCAAGTCACAATGACAATGGAGAGGCAGACAGAAGCCCCGGGAACTCCAGCTGCCAAGGGCCCTGGACTCCTGTCTTATCTCCACAAGGCCACACGGTTCTCAGTCTTCACAGACCCAGCTCTCCTTTCTTGACAAGCTGACATTTGTTCCTTTCAACTACAGGAGCCTGTTGGTAGGTTTGAAGTATGTCCAAAAATGTTTGACATCCCTCCTTGCAAAAAGTAGAGTCTAATTCTCTGTTCTTCGATATAGACCAGACTGAACGACATGCTTCTAATGAATAAAATGTGGTAGAAGTTATGGTGTGTGACTTCAGAAGCTGAATTATAGAAGACAATGTTGCTTCTACCCTGTTCCCTCTTGAATCACACACTCCAGGAGAAGCCATCTATCATCATTAAAAAATACTTAAGCAATTTGTGGATAAGTCCACATGGGAGGGACTCAGGTCAACAGCCACAGCCAGCACCAAGGTGCTGACCATGTGAATGCGCCATCTTGGAAGCAGATCTTCCCACCCCAGTCAAGCCTTCAGATCGCCGTATACCTGGCTAACATGTGACCATAACTTTATGAGAGATCCAAAGCCAGAACCACCTAGCCATGCTGCTCCCCAAATCCTATCACACTGTGAGTTAGTCACTGATTAATACGGCTTCAAACTTCTACTTTTGGGGTCACTTGTTACACAGCCCCTTTACTAATACTGAGGCTGCTAGGAGACTCACGTGATGTACTCCTCACAGATCTTGCGGAAGTGATCACGCTCTGGGTCACAGCGCAGGTCATCATAGAGCTTGTTGATGAGGATGGAGGCCAGCATCCGGGTGTTGTCAGTCAGGGGCAGGCAGGACGGCAGATCTGGAACCTGCCCCACTACCTTTAAGATCTTCCTCAGACCTGCAGGATAGATGGTGGCAAGTATAAGACCCTACCGGACTCCCCTCACAAACACACCCATGATTAGTCAAGTCCTATCACAGCTTCTCTCCAGCCTGCCTTTAAGCAAGCACATGACTCATCCAGAGTCAAGGGCACTGGAACGAAGCCAAGAGACCCAGGTTCTACATCTGGTATCTCCCATACTCGAGCAGTTCACCTGACGGGGCTCTACTTTCACACTTAAAAGTCAAGACCGGCTGATCTCAGAGTATTATTTATACCAGTGATGCTGCCCTAAGGGTTAACGTTTATATCCCTCGACTGCTATTTCATATTCTCTTTCCCCTAGGCCTCAGTCTCTTTATTTGTAAAATGGGACCAATATTCATACCTCAGAGCACTTAAGAACGCTACAGGATAATGTACGGAAACTGCCTATCGCCAACCAGACATCATTATCATTCAATAAATGTGTTTTTTAATAAATACTTTATGTACCATTTATTATTATTATCCTTTCTCTTTGATTGGTGAATCTCCAACGGCTCCCATTACCCACTAGGTTAATTTAACCTTCATTAATATTTGTTGAATAAATGAATGAATGAATGAATGAATACATGAGCACCTTTTAGGTACTGGCTTCCAAATAAATGATACAATCTTGACCTCAAAAAGCTCACACTACAATAGGGGAGTCAGAGGTACAAAGATTATATTGATGTGTGATGAGCAGACAGGGGTAACACGGTGGTTGGGTTGATTCGTTCAAACTAAGAGCAGCAATTATTCTGACACTTACTGTGTGCTAAGAGCTTTATACGTGTCACCTCATTTAATCCTAACAGCAACTCTCCTGGTTAGGATTCTTAGTCCATCAGAACAGAAAGTCAAGACCTAGAGAAATCAACGAACTTGTCCAAGACCACGCAGCTGGCAAGGGACACAGTGAGGACACTCCTCCAGTGTCGAAGTTCACAGAGTCCACTGCTGGGCTATGCAGCCTTGGGGACAACAGACAGCTCGAGCAGAGAGCCAGCCTTCGAGGTGGCCAGACCCTGTGCGGCACGGCGAGTGGGAGGAGCACCCCAGGTAAACTCTCGGGGAGAGGAGCTGCATCCTGGATACTAGGAGGGAATTAAAAATGACTGTAGGCAGCACTTTCTACTTGTTGAATGGGATGATTCTGAATTCAGGGTGATTTAATAAAGCCAATTAGATTTAAATTAAAAATAAAAGTGCACCAGTAAATTTATACTGTGTGCGTTTTATTACACATCCAAAGGCACTATCAGGACTGGAGAGTAATAGGAAGGGGATGATGACCCCAAACTCCCCAGCCCTTGATGGTTCTAAAGGCCTCCATGAAAGGCACTTGTCCACCTCCACTGCCTCTCCAATCTCATCTCCTTCTCTTCCCTCCCATCCTGCCCTCGCCAAGAGCATCTCAGGTCTCTTGCTAGATCTGGACCTCCTCCTTGCTCATCTTTGCCCCTCCCAAACCCTAAAGCTCACTCAAACTTGACATTGGATGACTCCTCTATACAAACTGCCCAGTCAAGTGTGCACAGCACACAACCTCAGTGTTGTATGTTCTCATGAGCATGCCAAGACGTTTACGTCTGCATTTTTTTACCCATGCTATTCATTTTGGTGCCTAGAATAACAAGCATTTTTCCCACTGCCCTAGACCATAAACCATGTGGTTGGGTCTAGACCCCAGAGCAGAGGGGTCTGCTGCTAACGCCTGATCTTCATAATATGTGCAGAGAGGATCAGAAGCAGTGGGTAGAGAATGTGTTAAGGAGGAGGCTTAAGCATTAGAGTAATTTGTTAAATTCTAAGCACTTGCGTGTGTCCTTTGTTGAGGCCTAGAGACTAAATAAGGGAAGTGCACATCAAAGGAGATTCGATTTCAAGCTGATAAAAACTGATTTGAGCCTCTCTAAGTGAAGTCTTAGGTTTATATCAGCAAACCTGTGGGAGAATTTATCATAGTCAACTATAAAAGTGCTGGCAAGATTCCTAAACAATTAAAGAAGTTGATTTAGGAAAGGGGTAAGACCCTGGAGCTGACAAATTAAGGGATTATCTGCTAGAACATTTTTGCTGCTTGACATAAATGGCTTTGATGCCACTCTGCCTTCTAGAGGGCCCGCGAAATGTTGGCCAGGATGTTACCTCATGGTTGGTGGAATCCAGTTTCTCTTTTGACTCATGCCCCTTTGGGTTAGGGAACTCCGCTTAGATGTTTTTGAATGTGTTTGGACATTTTCAGGATGTGCTCAGGTCCTGAATTCAAGAGCCTTGATCTACACCAGCCACATGGATCCTACTACACCTCTTATAGCTTTTTAGTTGAGGTTAAAACTTTATTCCAGACAAGAGCCTCTTTGGTGCCCTCATGCCCTGGTGCCTAGGGACAGGCTGCAGTGAGTCCCAGAGCCTCCCACCTCCTCACCATTATCCACCACATAGATGGTGCGTGAGTTGTCCTGAATGGCGAGGTCCTTCCTGGGGACGTTCTTATTGAGCAGGTTCAGGGCCTGATCCCGACCTTGGCCAGACACCTTCTTACTGACCAGCATGTCGAGCAGGTGATTGGTGATCTGCTTCAGGTCCTTCTTGCTGTCTGAGGGAGGAAAGGGCAGAGGGAGACAGGACTAGAGAGTTCTGGAAATGGGACAAGAAAGGACTCTGGCAATATTGAATCCCCTGCTTCCTGGATATTGGAATTTCCCTAGAGATTTTAGTATTTCCCATCTCACCCCCCAAAAGGGAAGGACATTCCTAGACATCCTCAAAGAGTCCTCTAGTCACTCTTAAGACTGCTTTCTATAGTCTGCTCCATTCTTGAATATCTCCGCTTCTTAGAAAGCCCTTCATTTCCAGGCAATGATCGGCAGAGACACATCATGCAGGTTTTCACAAACTGGTATAATATGATGTTTTCCAGAAAGGAAATGTATGCTCTTACAGACATCTTTTTCCTCACAGATAGAGACTTCCTGAAACCTGAATTCAGTCTTTGCCTGGGAGTGCAGGTCTTCCCTGCCCACGGGGGATCTGAAAAGACAAAACTCTTTTCCTGCTTTTGCCCTGCTGGACCTTCGTGGGACTTGGAGAATTCGGATCTTGCTCTTGATGGCAGTCCAAAGACAGGCAGGCAGGTAGGCAGGCAGGTAGGTTGGAAAGGAAAGATCTCCAAAGCATACCCTGTAAATAACTGATGAAGGAATGGGGCTGCCTAGCTGAAGAAGGAAAAAAGACACAAGTGGGCATGACAAGTTGTTTTCAGGGAAAGGTTTGTCAGAGGGAGAGATAGCAGACTTATTCTGAGACTCCAGAAGCCACAGTTGGGACTGGAGGTAGGTGGAAGCTACCAGGAAATAATCTGAAATCAATGTATGGGTGAATTCGTTAGCAGATAAAAACAGCAGCTCACTGCCTCCTAAGGAAGATCTGGCCCAATGCTGCACACCTCTCAGTATGCACTCTTAGGAGGCACCCTCACACGCTAGCCCTGAGTTGCTCCTGTGCCTTATGGCACAACCAGAGGCTTAAAAGCACTGTGGCGCACCCTGGTGGGGTAGTGGTTGGGTGCAGTCCGCACACATCCCAAGGTCCTGGGTTCATGTCCTGGGGCTGGGGGAACAACCTAGATGAACAACTAAAATAAAATAAATAAAAATGCTTCTTCCTCCTCTCTCTTCCTGCCTGCCTGCCTGCTCCCCTTTATTCCTGCCTGCACCTTTCCTTAAATTAAAAAAAAGCATCCCTGGGACTTGTCCACGTCGAATGTAGTCACCATGGTACACAGGAATCCAAGCTGCCACCCGACAGGCCACTGGAGAAAAACCCAGGTGACCTAGACAGCATCTCCTGTCAACCACCAGCAGGGTGAATGAGGCCATCAGTAGCCTCCCGTCATTCCAGACCAGAAAAGGAATGTGTCATGTGGACCATTACAACAGTAGCCAGAAGCACACCCGGGACCCGGCAACCACTGTGGAAGTTGTTTCTGTGAGTTTGACCGCTTTAGATGTCGCATCTATGGGAACTCACATGGCATTTGTCTCTTTGTGACTGTTTTTTTTTCACTTAACATAATGTCCTCACAGTTCATCTACGTTACAACATAGATGTGTCTGAATGTCCTTCTTTTGAGGCTGAACAATATTCAAGTGTATGAATGTGTCACATTTGGTTTATGTGTTCATCCATCGCAGGACACTCAAGTCGTCTCCACCATTTAACTTTTGTAAATAACGCTGCTTTGCCTCGGTTACTACTATAATCAGAAAATACAGGTAAAAACAAAACCAGGCCACCTTCAGGAAATGCCCAGTCTGAGGGGCCGCCACTGCCCTGATCCAGAACCGAAGGCTATCTCCTACCTAGAACCAGAGCCTCCTCTTTGCCTCGACGCTCCCGCTTGTCCTCCCCAGACAGAGAGTCGATGACGGCCTGGAGCAGGTTGCAGACAGCCAGGGCCATATCCTCATTCTCCACGGCCATGAGACTGCACATTCGTTCTATCCGGACTGTGTGGAGGATCGCTGTGGCCTAGACCCGCAGCAAGAACCTCGGTCAACTGACTGTTCATCCCTTGCAGCTTCCATGAGGTTATGAAGCAGGTGATAACTGTCCCACACACCAGGGAAATAAGCCCAGAAAACGCGTCATGGGGTCTACGGCCCGGCCCGGTAAGGTCCTTGGCACAGCCAGGCCCGTCCCCAAGGCTTAGTGCTGCACTGTCAAGGACCGCGGCCGCAGGCAGCCACTGAGCACTTGCAGTGTCTGGGAGTCTGCATCACAGGAGTGAGCATGCCGCACATCAGGGCACGAAGACTCCGTATGAAAAATGTAAACTATTCTAACATTCCCAATCAGCTCTTCTTCATAAACCACTTTCAACAACTTCTCTTTGCTGAGACCCATTTCCAACTTAAAGAAAAAATGAAAGGCATAATCTGTTGAGTCCAGAACCACACAACCAAGGTTGGGGGACAAACAGACTTTGCATCAGGGTCATTTTGTGGCCGCCACAGCCCTGTCGACCTGTCACCCCTCCAGGTCTCAGACTGGCAGCTGACCGTGCCAAACGCCCCACGCCCAGGCCCTCACCCGAGCTTGGTGGCCACTGCACATGGCAGATAGGGTCCGCACTGCAGCCAGCACCAGCTCAGGCCTCCTTGTATCCAGAAGCTGCAGCAGCAGCACCACTCCGTTGTTCTGGAAGATTCTCTCGGCCCCTGCTTCTTCACGTCCTAAGACAATGAGGTTATTGACTGCCTGGAGGAGAAAGGAGACAATGAAGGACATAAGGGAGTTTTGCTGCAGAGGCCTTGGCCTCGCACCAAGTGCAGGAGCTGGTGGAGACCTGGTCGTCAAAGCATCTTTATATTCTTTGGTGCTATCGTCATCGCCTATTATATTGGAGGACCCTGGTGGAGTAGCCGTTAGGTTCGCCGCCAGTTGTGTGTGGCTGAGCACAGTCCGCAAACATCCCAGGGGCCTGGGTTTGTGTCCCGGAACCAGGGGAGGAACCAAGATGAACAACTAAACAAAAAAGAACAAGAAGAATTGCCCATAATCCTACTCCTAGAAACATAGGCTAAGAACAAAATACAAAAAAAGAAGTAAAGTAGCTTGCATAAAAATCAAACGGATGAAATATATTGTGGCCCCTAAAGTAAAAAACAAAAGGTCTACTAAACAATTTGGAAAAAAAAAATGCTGGTAAGTAGAATCAGAAAATAGGTTCACCCTGATTGCTCATGTTAAAATAAAGCTGTGTCTACATACTTATGGATAAGGACTTGAACAAAGGTAGAGAAGGGTTAGATTAATTAAACAAGGAGCCCATCAGACTGAGATGGCTTTAATGGGAACCAAAACGGAAGCCTGAATCAAGGTTAAGAAATAGAAACTGGACAGTAACCAATCACAAATAGCTAACGAGGCTTTCCAAAATCAGAGAGCCAATGAGGCTACCTCCAGTCCAATCATTTCCTTGCTTTGTGTCTGCCTCTTCTCCATAAAAGTCTTTTCCCAGTTCCTGTTAGTTGGATATTCCCAACCACTTCCTGTTTTGGCGCTGCCTGATTAAAATCAGTTTGGCTGGAATAAGGTCTTAACATGTTTAATATTCCTTTTTATCTTTTAACAGAAGTGAAACGGTTTGAATTTTACTGAGGGAACAATGCATTATAACATTATGTAGGTTTCAGGTGTACATCACTGAAAATCCACATCTGTATATAAAGCATGAACTTCACTACCACCAGTCCAATTCTTTCCTTCACTATAGAATGGACCCCTTCTAGAAGCGAAATGCTTTTACACGAAGAATTTCTTTCCTTTACAGGTTTTCCTTGAATATAGTCTTGGTGATTTTTGGTTGTTTGTTTACATGTCAGGGTAATCGGAAGATGTAGAGTTCTCAGGAGGATGGAAGGTGGTGGGCAGAGAGAACATGAAGTGGGACTTGAAAGTCCTGGGTTCCAGTACTTACTCAGCTACCTGCCAGTTTGTGACCTTGGGCAGATCACGGTATCTCTCTGGGCCCTGAATGCCTGTGTGTAAAATTAGGCCGTTGAGCCAGATGGTTCTGAAGTAGCTTCTAAAGCCTTCCAACTTGCAGACACACATCTATTCCTTAAAAGATCAAGGATTAGAAAAGTCTTCAAGCAGGACCTGTGAAACCAGGGTGGGTGGAAGGACTCAAGAAGTAGAAGGAGCTGGGATGCTGGGGAGGAAACCGATTAGAGAATTCTAGGCAAGTGTGACCAGGCCCATTATCACTCTAATAGCCTAGGGCTTTGCACTTTTCAAAGAGCTATTATCTATAACAACTCATTAACTCCTCGGGGAGTTTGTTATAAAGATATTTGCATATCATAAGAACTTACTGATAATAAACTAACAAAAATTCCCTGGGCATTGTCTGTCGAATTCTTGTAAACAGTAAAGCATTCAAATGTTCAAATGTTTTCCTCTGAAGGATTAGACGGGAATGTGAAAAACAGCCACAAATTTGGCTAAGAGGAAGGTATTTTGAGAGCATATTTTCATCTTTCAGAATTGACTTAACGCAATTTTTCAAAATAGAATAAAACATTACTTGGACGTGTCATTGTTTCTCAGGGCCAGACTGGGTTAGGCACTCAATACAAAATTTACAGAGGCATCCAAAAGTTCAGTAATCAAGGGAAATAATATTGAAGGCAATATTTTTTAGGATTACGGGGTCACATTTTAATTCCCGAATTTCACAATTCAGCATTAAAGTCATCACATGCATACAAATGTTGTAAAACAAGTAGAGTAGTATCTTTAATGCAAAATGAACAAGTATTTTATGGAAAAACTATGCTTCATAGTTACAGAGAGCCCATCTTTTCCAAAGAATCATCAAACTTAAATTTTAACTACAGAATCGTCAAAACAGAGAAACTAGTCTAGGAAAAATGGACCCATCACACTTTATAAGGGTGACCAGAAGATTGTAGTTAGAATGACTATTTCTAGCTTTGTAAACAAATGTAATGCAAAATTTAAACAAGAATCAAAATCAATGCAAGGCAAAAAAAAAAAAACCCAAAAAACAGAAAAACAACCAAAACCCAACCAACCCATGGTGAACAAAATATCAACAACAACAAAAATTAAATAAACAAGATACAGGCCTGCATGGTTATCCTCGATGGTCTCACCCTGATCTCGGGCCGCCCTATAGTTCACGTGGTTTTCTGAAGTGTTTAATCTTTGGCTCATTTTCCTCCACGTTTCCAAAGGCAATATCTCACTGCTAGGACCCAGGCTCCCACAACCAGTCCCCGCGCCATGTTCAGAGACTGGAGCGAGACCTGAAGTCATTACTTGGCGGGTCCTGAGTGCACCCTCTAGTGTCTTCCAGTTGCCTAGCACTCACCTTCTCCACTTTATCAGCCTCACTGTTTTCATCCAGGAGGATCTCAAACATCTTCTGTACTCTGGAGTCTGTGGAGAACTGCACACGTAGCTGAGGGGAGAGCAGGCAGTGGGGAAAAAGGCAGGTAGGCCTTCACATCAATTTAGTTTGGGTCCACATAAAATTCATCTCAGTAAATATTAGGGCATCTACTCTGCCTTCCCCTTCACTCTGTCATTCATGCCATCATTCATTCATTCAACAAACATTTTCTGAGCAACTGCTATGTGCCAGACACTGTTGTAAATGCTGGGTATAGAATGGTGAACAAAATCAAGTCCTTGATCCACAAAATCTAGTCTAGTTACATTTGCTATCCCATTTGGTCATCCAAATCTTAGAAGCCAAGGGATCATCTCCTCAATTTTGGAGTCTAGTAAACAGTTGGCTATGATAAATTTAAATATGAGCTAAAACAGAAATAACTCTCTAGGGGCAGAAACCTGAAGCAGCTTTCAAGCACCTCCTCAAGCAAATTAAAACCATTCTATTTGGATGGCTCATCCCTCAGACATCCAACTCTAAAGCTCTGAAATGTTCATAAAATGACCTAACTGATCACCATCTCCCATTTCATCAGTATCTCCCACTGCTTGTGCTGCTGATCCACAGTCCCACCTGTTTCCACCCTGGGTTCATTTCCTTGGGGCTGGCAGATCCATTCACCACACTCTGACCACTCCTTCATTTGCATTTGTTCAGTCCTTGGGTCTACATACTGGACAGTGTGCTGTGTCCCACCACAGGACTACCCTTGGACATGCAGAAATTACTGAGTCTTGTAGTAAAGAGTAAGCAATCAGTTACCCTTCTGCTGTTTCAGAGGGGAAGTTGACTCCAAGAGACTCTCTCAAAATAATGGTAGCTAGGAATGCCCTTATGGCTCAGGTGGCTGAGACGACTAGGATATGGGCCATGTAAAGCCCAGGGATCCAGGTTCGATAACTGGAGATGGAGGGCGGGGGAGGTGGGAGCAGCAAAATAAACAACTAAATAAATTAAAATGCAGCAGGCCCTGGTGGCTCAGGTGTTAAGCCTATTCCTGGGGAGCAGTCCACATAGAGCCCGAGGACCCAGGTTGATGACTTGGGACAGTGTTGGAGTGAGGGCATAACTAAAATGAACAACTAACTAAATAAAAATGCTTCCTTCTCCTCTCCCTCCCTCCCTTCATTCCTGCCTGCCTTCCTCCCTTTTTATAAATAAATAAAAATGCTTCCTTTTATTTCCTCCCTCCCTCACTTCCTTCCTTCCTTCCTTCCTTTCTTCCTCTCATTCAAAAATCATAGGTAGTTAAATCAAGGTCAGGGTGCAGGATTCCTTACACATGCCACTCTGTTTCCTAGAAAAGATTTCATGCTCCTACTGGCTCCTGACTCTCCTCTACCCCCAATAATAACCACCTCTCCCAGTTCCCGGGTATCTCATACTGCTTTTATCCTCCTAGAAAGAGAAGAAGATGAAATTGCAGATATGTGAAATTACACATTTTTTAAAAGCCTCCATCTGGAATTGAAAAGACCTATGTTCTAGAACCCACTGGCTTTCTCCCTCAAACAAGCGCCATGGCATCTCAGCTAACCCAATGAGTGCACCTGCTCAGCTGTTCTCTGACGCCTGCTATGTCACTTGCTGTGTCCATCTAAGACTGTGCAGGTAAGACTAGCCCTGCCCTGAGGTCCCAGTTCCCTCACTTGCCCCATCAGAAATGGGGGAGATAGTCAAGGCTTGTGGGGATGGGTTCACCTGCTCCTGGATGCTGGTGCTGAGCCTTCTCAGTGTCTCCTGGAAGTTCTGGTTCCGAGGCTCGAGGGTGGCACAACGCTGCACGTCCTTGAAGGCCTGGTCCAACTTCCCCAGATGCTCCAGTGCCTGGCATCGCCGGTACAGAGCCTTGATGTCCGAGGAATTGATGTCAATGGCTAGAGAGGGAGACCTGGGCTGCAGACTACTTTCTTCCCTCCCCCACCCTGCCCCCAACTCCAGGGCTTCTGTATCTTCCTTGGAAATTAGCTCCCTGTGTGGACTATCTGACCCAAGGCTCCCTTTGTAGGAAGAGAGTAAGAATCATAGTCTCAGCCTGCCCTGATGGAGTAACGGTTAGGCTAATGGTCTCCGAAGGAGCTCAGGCCACATACCCCTGAGTTCAAGTCCCAGATCCAGGAGGGACCAGTGTGAACAACTAAATAAAAAAAATCAAAAAATAATAAAATGCTTCTTCCTCCTCTCTCTTCCTGCTGCCTGCCTACAGCCTTGATTCCTGTCTGCATCTCTCTTTTGGGGGAAAAAAAAAAAGAGAATTATAGTGTCAAGGTTGGAAGGGAGCTCGGGGACCACCTTGTGCAACTGCAGATGCCCCAGTTTCTGCTACATAATGATCCCTACCAAGCACTCTTCCAAGGGGTGCTTGCAAACTTCCATCCATGAGAAGTCCCTCCTTCTCAAGGCATCTGCGTCAGAAAGCCCATCCCTCTTGCTGCCTGAAATGTATCTCCCAGTAACCTTGCCCTTCTATCCTAAGTCCAACCCGGGAACCCTCTAGATGAAAGCCAATCCTTCTTCCTTGTGACAGCAGTCTCTTAGGTATTTGAAGGCAGCTCCTCATCCCACCTGGGAGTTCACTTCTCTGAGCTAAATATTGCCACTTCCCTCAACTGTTCTTCATTCCAGTCCCCTCTCCAGGGGCTTGTCCCTCTGAACTCACTCCAGACTAGAGCTGTTTCTCCTAAAATAAACAGAGGTCCAAACCCAACACAGACCTGTATGGAGGAGAATCCCTTTTATTCTGCAAGTTTATGCCCTAAAAATGCAGCCAAGTCTTCCCATGTGGAAGATGCACTTGTGCATGTTCTCTGAGGACTTGAGGCTCCATGACCAGTGCTGACCTGCTGCAATGGGCAGTCCCTGCCTCCGCCTCAGGAAGCCTGGCCCCACCAGTGCCCTAGGCAGATGCACCTGGTTCTGGAAGCCTCCAACAGGTTTATCCTAATTTACCACAAAGGAAGGGATATTATTACCATGACAAAGGGATTTCTTTTTTAGAAAAAGAAACTGCCCCCATTTACTTAACATGCACACATGTGACTTAAGGGTGGCTTCTCTGGAACTCTCTTTTCAGATAAGTATACATCTGAAGCCTAAGATGGCGGCTACACAGCCTGCAGCTCTAGTGAGCGTCAAGAGTCTCTTAGACCAAACAGGGATGCCCTTGGACAGGAAGGTAAGGAAGACAAGGTTGAGGGGAGACTCCTCACCTCTCGAAGCATCTGAAGCCGCCTGAGCATAGCTCTCCTGAGAAATGGGGAAGAAAAAGGAGACTCGTTACTGTGGGCCCAATGCAAAGACAGCCAGAGAGGGGCCCCAAGGTGAGGAGAAGGGCCTCGTGGGAGTTGCTAGTTTGCAGAGGCCCTGAGTGGGCATGAAAAAATGGAGGAGCTTTGGCATCAGACAAACCTAGATTTAAATCCAGACTTTGGGCAGGCCCTAGTAGGGTAAAGTTGGGGCGCAGTCCACATACATCCTAAGGTCCCTGGTTTGTGACCCATGTCCAGCAGAAACAACCAGGATGAACAATAAATAAAATAAAGATACTTCATCCTCCTCTCTCTTTCTGCATGCCTCTCATGCCTTCATTCTTGCCTGCACCTTTCCTTAAAAAAAAAAAAAAATCCAGGCTCTGCTACTAACTTCCTGGAGACCTGGGCAAGTAATAGTGGTCTCTGAGTCTTGAGTTTCTTATCAGCAAGATACACAGGACAGCGTCAGCTGCCTCACACGCTGTTGTTAAGATGCCATGAAACGATG
Organism: Solenodon paradoxus; assembly: GCA_004363575.1. Taxonomy (NCBI): domain Eukaryota; kingdom Metazoa; phylum Chordata; class Mammalia; order Eulipotyphla; family Solenodontidae; genus Solenodon; species Solenodon paradoxus. Next base: position 461,252 of record RJWH01000831.1, read on the forward strand.
CGTAAAAGCCTCCCACTGGTTCTCATGTGGAGGACTGTTGTCCATCTGGGGTGGGTGTCAGGCAAATAGGAGGCACCCTTCTCCCAGCTGGTGGCTCCAAGTGGGGAGGCAGGGATGATGGACAATGCCTCCAGACCCCTGCAACCAGCCCTGCCCTCAGCCCAGACCGTTTTCAGGCCACAGGCCGCCCGGTTCCGATAGAGCGTAGCCAACAGGGCCTTCTCCTTGGTCAGCTTCAGGGCCTGGCTATAGCTCTCTGCCGCCGCCTTGTAGTTCTGGAGCTGGAAATGCTGGTTCCCGTCCTCCTTCAGCTGCACCGCTTCTGCCTCTGTCATCTGTCAAGACAGGCAACTTGTTTGGACCAGCCCCCAGGCTCCAGATCCAGGACTGAGCATCTGGCCTGAGGTCTGGAGCCCCAGGGTCTCCACCTAGCCCATGGAAAGTGAGGAAGGAAGGGCCTGGAAGGGACCCACTCCTAGTACCCCTGCACCCATCACCCAGGACATTGCAGCCTCTGCTTAGAGTGGAGAGGCCCAAGCTGAGAGGCTCTCAGAGTCTCTGTGCCTCCTTCTCTGTCCCTCCCAGCCAGGCTGGTGAAATCACCGTTCCCAAGGCCTAAGCTCTCAGTCCCCCTTGAAAGTTCTCCATCCCCTTCTTCCTCTCCATCCAAGGAACACCCTGGCCAGACTCACTTTCTCAAGTGGGCAGTGCTCTCTGTCTGCCTGTCCTCCTGTCCTGTGGGCTGCTGCTTCTCTGAGCTCCAGTGTGAACCCCTGCCACCCTCAGTCTATCCCTCTCAGGCCCCACCCAGAGCTTTTATCATCTCTGCCAGTGGCTCCAGACCATATATGGCCACAGGGGCAGGTGGCCTTGGAGTCTGTCATTGACACTCAGGGCCCTCCTCTTTTCCACACTGGGCAGTCATCACCACTTGGGGGTACTGGCGAACCTCTGCCCCAGCACCCTGCTCAGGGAAAGTCCTGAGGGACTCAGGCACTTCCACCTCAAAGGGTGAGAGAGAGATCTAGAAGGTATGGGACCCCCAAGAAACCCCCCTTTCTAGGCAGAGCTATAATGTCCCTCCTCTACCTCAATCCCACACAAACAACCCCTCCCTACCACAGTGCTATTTTGGGAGCAGAGTGACAGCTGAGTAGCTGACAGCCTTGTACACACAGAACAGCTGCCCATATCCCAGACCAACTGGAGACTTCCAGAAATGTCGGGAGGAGGAGAAGAAGAGGGGAGGAGAGTGTCTTCCCCTCTTCTACTTGTCCACAACTCCCTGTCCCTTGAATTTCATTTATTCCAAGTGTCCTTCCTTTACAGAAAAACCGACACAGTTGCTAACCCAGTCCAGTCTAAGTGGACTCTGTTTCAGTCCTCCTGTCTTCCCTTTTTCCTCCCCATGTGCACGGAGCACAGATTTTCAGCCTGCCTCTCCCTTCAGACCGAGCATACCCTGAGGACCAACTCTGCATCCCCCTGCCAGACTGAAATCCTCTCCTGGAACAAGAGCTGGGGAATTCAAACTGGGAATTCCCTGAGATCCTGCATGGCCTGTCCTGGGACAAGCTGAGTCTCCCTCACTAGCAGAGGGCATTCCTGGGACAGGAACCAGACATCTATCACCAGAGAGGGCTTCCCTGGGACAGAAATGGTTGCTTCCACATGACTGAGGGTCCTGAGACAAATGTATCAGGTTGTCCCTACAGGGACTCAGAACTCTCCTGCATTTCAGTGTCTTCAAGCCCCCTCCCAAAAGGCAAGGACAGTATCTCATGCAGTGGTTACCTCCTCTGGCACAGAGTCTGGCCACGTCAATGCCCAGTGTGTTTCCTGAATGAATGGACGAACGAATGGTGTCTTTATGCTGATTTTTTTTGCTTTACTTACCTCTAGTCTGTTCCCACCCCCAACTATCTTCTCTGAACAGGGCTGAGAAAGACACTGAAGGAAAAGCATAGACCTGTCAACCACATTAGATCCTGCTCCTACTTTTGTGACATTGGACAGTGTTATGTGACCTTGGATCAGTTCTACTGCCCTACTGGACACAAGGCCCAGTCCTGATACTTGTTTGATGACTGAATAAATAAATGAATCAATGACTAGATAGATTTTCTGCCCTCATGAAATCCCAAATCCTTGGTCCCTTTGTGGGACTAGCTCTCTCTAGTATTGAGGTAATATGAGATAGGATCCTGCCATTGTCTGGAGAAGTGAGATCCAAGGGATTCTGATTCATTAATTCATTCCCACAAGCATTTCCTGAACATCTACCACACGCGAGGAAGTATGAATGATATTGGAAGCAGAGAACACTGAGAAGTACTCTCATTAACATAATCCGAGTGCCTATTATAATTGTACGGTACATAGTATGTGCTCCACAACATTTATTGAATAAATGGATGGAATAATTACAGGGATCTATGATTTCTAAATATGGAGAATATCAGGATGTTTTGAAAACATATAATAGGGAAACATGACATATTTAGAGAAGATTACCCCAAGTAAGTGATTAAATGAGTTAGTATATGTAGGGCTCTTAGAAGAATGTCTGACACAGGCATCTGTTGAATAAATGACTGAATATTTAAGGCAAGACCTGGAGAATGAGGAACTCTTCCTGTACTAGTCGGCTCAGGCTACCA